>JAPWTK010000018.1:1200000-1800000 GCA_029963805.1 Aromia moschata
TTAATGGTGTCAAGGGACTAGTATTAGGTATTAGGAGGTTCTAATAATTTTTTTTTTATTTATTTTAGAAGATTTCTGCATGATGTCTCAACGGTTACACCCAATATTGAGGCTTTTCTAGTGGATATTTGTTCCTAGGGGAAACGTTGTTCTGGAATAGGATTCGGAGTCAGCACGTCCAAATACGTAAGGATATCACAGTGGAATGTCTCTTACTCGAGCTTTTTTTTCCTAAATAATTATAACTAATTATAATAAGCCTATATTCGTCTAGTATACATGTCTCCTTGTAGTAGTCCCATGTCAGTTGCTGTTGTACAACCTCTGATCTATGCACTCCGTTGAATAGTGTGATACGAGGTGTGTAAATTAAGTAATGAGACGAGTTTTAAATTTTTTTATTCGAATAGAATTACAATTCAGTATTGTGTTCTTCCAAATAACTTCCTTGGGAAGCCACACAGCGTTGGAGATGGTTCTTCCATTCCTCATAGCAGTGCGGAACGCATATACTGGAATAGCCTTCAGCTGGTCGGTTGCAGCCGTTTGAATGTTTTCCACGGTCCCAAACCTTGTTTACTGAAATGGCTGTGTGACAAGGTGCATTATCGTGATGCAATATCTAGTTATTCTTGATGTTTGGTCTCACACGCATGACCCTTTTTCGAGGTTTTTCCAAGAACCTCTCTGTAAAAATGTTGATTTACTGTTTGGCCTGGAGGCACAAACTCTTTGTGGACAATTCTCTGGCTATCAGAAAAGCAAATCAGCATGCATTTCATCTTCGACTTGCTCATTCTTGCTTTTTTTTCTTGGAGAGCTTGAAGTGTGCCATTCCATGCTTTGGAGCTTGGTTTCCAGGTCGTACTCAAACACCCAAGTCTCATCACCAGTAGTGACACGTTCCATAAAATGGGAATCATCTTCAATCGATTCCAAAGAGTCCAGACACCTTTCTTTCCTGATGTCTGTTCCTGAGAAAAAAGGTTTTTGCTGAGATTTTTCACATTCCCAATTCGTTAGTCAAAATCTAATGAACAGTGGTGTGACTCAAATTTAACTCTTCCAGGATCATTCTTGTTGTTTACGAAAACAGTCGCAAAGAACAAACAGTCACTAACAAGTTCAAACTTGTACTGAAGGTGCATTACATGTTAACCTACCGTCCTTAAGTCCCGTCTCCGCTGTAGTGCTAGATCGGGCGCTACGTTATCAGTCTCATCACTTAATTTACACACCGCGTATAATTTCATAATAAAATTTGGCGAACGCATGAAAGGCTACAAGTTACTTTCGTATATTGCATTTATGATACTTATTACGCCAGTCAATAGAGCTCGAAAAGGGATGAGTTTATGACACGATTGATACCTGAAATCCGACTGCGGGATACTTTTAAGTTCAGTACTTAGATGAAAACGTATATGAATTAGACTAGGAAATAGTTGCACTTTTTTTTAATAACAAATTAGTGAAAAAAAATGGAGTTTTTTCAGTTTTTTGCTTATAGAAAAAAGCTATTGAAACAATCACATCGCATCCAGTAGAATAGTTGTAGAGAATTCAAAAACCTTCAAATGAAAAAAAAAACAAAAAATTACCTTTTCTTAATAAATTCGTAATTCGAGTAATTTTGCATTAGAAGAGTCAATCTTGTGGGAAAATGTAGGTAATCTCACGAAGAATGAGTGTGTAAAAACTGGATTATGTCCGATGAATAGTTTTTGCACAATTCAAAATCATATTTTGAAGATTCCATAACACGTCGAGCGATAGATTAAATAACATTTTCTCGACGGATTCGGAAACTACAGAGTGTAAACTACAATTCGTCCATTTACTTTGTTTCATTTAAATGCCATTAAATTGGTGTAAAACGCCTCTGAACACCGCGCAAAATGTTCGACGGCGCGCTGACAGCCGAGCGAGGTGTGGTTGGCGGGGGAGCGAGGGGAAGCGGCGGCAGCGACCAGCAAATTTCGCGCGGTGTTCAGAGGCGTTTTACACCAATTTAATGGCATTTAAATGAAACAAAGTAAATGGACGAATCATAGTTTACACTATGTAGTTTCCGAATCCGTCGAGAAAATGTTATTTAATCTATCGCTCGACGTGTTATGGAATCTTCAAAATACGATGTAAAAAAATTTATTCGACTATTGTGCAAAAACTATTCATCGGACATAATCCAGTTTTTGCACACTCATTCTTCGTGATATTACCTACATTTTACCACAAGATTGACTCTTCTAATGCAAATATACTCGAATTACGAATTTATTAAGAAAGGTAATTTTTTGCGTTTTTGCCGAGTTTTCTCAGCGAAAAATGTACCGATTGACTTGATTTTTTTTTTCATTTTAAAGGTTTTTGAATTCTCTACAACTTTCCTACTGGATGTGATGTGATTGCTTCAATAGCTTTTCTTCTATAAGCAAAAAACTGAAAAAAATCCATTTTTTTTTTCACTAATTTGTTATTAAAAAAAAGTGCAACTATTTCCTAGTCCAATTCATATACGTTTTCATCTAAGGACTGAACTTAAAAGTATCCCGTAGTCGGATTTCAGGTATCAATCGTGTCATGTCAAAAAGCTCTATTGACTGGCCTATACGCCTCTATGGCGCGTTCCATTTCTGGAATTTTGAAAACTTATACTTATGGTGACACCCCTAATAATTAATTACATATACCTATCTGAAGTGGCTGCGCAAACAAATTCTTTCTTTTTTTCGCTGCACTAAAACTTTTAGGTGTCAGTTTTAGGTGTTACAATTTAAAAGAAACCGATACACGTTGCGCCTACTAAAGTACTCTACTCGTAGAGTTCCCTTAAATTTATGTCGCTACAGTGGGTCGTGATCAAACTTTTAACGAAATAAACGCGATCGTGTCGTTTAAATAAAATATGTCACGGTTCTTCTTTCGGAGAATGTTATAAATATTTCAGTGTCGCCGATCGTAAGGCGTTTGTCGACACGTAACACCCTGTAGCAGTCGTAGACGAGTACATAACTTTTCTTTGCCGAAGACGAACTAAGTGGAAGGCTGAATTTATGTTCTGTCTATAGGATTGGCAATGAGAAAGTTGGTCCTGGGTCCACACGCTTGCAGTGAGCGATGAAGAATATGATCTCTTTTAGTTTATTTGTACATGCCAGTGTGGAATAGCCAAATTAAATATATTCAGCATCTCAATTACCGTGCATGTTTATAAAAAAATCCCGAAAAACGTCAATTTTAAATCAGACAAGGGTGTTCTGTTCTTTTCATATCTGTTTTCGGTTGGAATTTTCAATATGATCCCGAACTTTTATTGAAATGTATTTGGAATATCATAAGAAGCGACAATTTCTAAAAGGTGATTCAATTTGGATTTCCACATAAAAGGTATTAAAAAGAACACGGATAAGTTGAAAAATATAAACAATATTTATTTGCCCTTTGAGGTTAGTGCATTACAATTATGTATGAAAGATGATATCATGTAATGACCGCCGCGGCTCACGTGGCATGACGTAATCCGTTTTTGAAAATTTTCGTCTACTCTGCGGCACAAATCAGGTTCTATGCCGGCTATTTCGCGTCTGATCTCCTGTTTCAGATCTGCAATTGTGTTCGCTTTATTCTTGTAAAATCTGCTCTTCATATACCCCCAAAGAAAAAAATCTGCGGGGGTTAAATCACATGAGCGCGGCGGCCAATTGATGTCACCGTTACGTGAAATAATGCGACCTGGAAACTTGCCGCGCAGTAATTGTATTGTTTCTCCTGCTATGTGGCAGGTGGCACCGTCCTGTTGAAACCAGAGATCTTCGATGTCCATAACTTCCAACTGCTCCCAGAAAAAATCTGTTATCATGTTTCGATAGCGAACGCCAGTAATCGTAACCGCGTTCTCCGCATGATCCTCAAAAAAAAAATGGGCCAATTACGCCTCCGGACTAAAAAGCACACCAAACAGTCACCTTTTGAGGATGCATTGCCGTTTGAACAATCTCTCTTGGATTTTCCACTCCCAAAATGCGGCAATTGTGCTTGTTTACGAAGCCACCAACGTGAAAATGTACCTCATCGCTAAAGATGATTTTCATTCCAAAATTTACACCTTGTTCTCGTATCCATTCTGCAAACACACGGCGCTGTTGATGGTCTCGAGGCTTCAATTACTGTGTTATTTGGAGTTTGTATGGGTGTAACTGCAAATCTTTTGTTAAAATTCGCTGTGTAGTGGAATACATAAGGCCCACTTGCTGCGATCGATGACGAATCGATGTGTTTGGATTTTTGGTCACACTTTCGCGAACAATGGCAATATTTTGTTCCGAACGACCTCTACAAGCATGCCGAGGGGTTTTGATGTTAGCTACGGATCCAGTTTGCTCGAATTTTTTGGCAACATTCCAAATTGTCTTCTCAGAAGGTCGATTTTGCGCGCCAAAATATTCACGTAAAGCACGAAATGCGCGTTTCCTCGATCGGTCATTTTCATAATAGGCTTGGATAATTTTAACACGTTGTTCGGTCGTATATTGCTCCATGACTATTTTTGTTTATGTTTATAGTTTACAAATCTGACGTTACCGTTGACAAATACAGTGGCGTAGCAAAAATATTTTAGATTGTAATGTGGAAACTCAATTTGAATCACCCTTTATATGTGCCAGTTGAAAAACTTTGTTATTAAACGTAATGTTGGAAAATTTGTTATTAAACGTAATGTAAAAAAATCTCTAAAACATCTGTTTTTTCCTTTTTGTCTTGTAGATCACTAGAGAACTATTCATTTTAGAAACAAGTTGAAGAAGAAAAACGTTTTGTTATTAAATTTTATATAGGGTGTGATAGGTTGGAAATTAAATAATGCGCTATTATTGTTGCAAAATAGCAATGATCGGAAAAAAGTGTTGTTCCGAACTTTTTTCGACCATTTAGATTATAAAGGGTGTCCCAAAGTATACGCAGGATTTGAATTAAATAGAAAACACATTTTTTCCAATTGTATTTTTTTTTATTGAAACATAAAGGTCATAGGATAGGGTTGTGTATCGTATAGCATATTGGGCAAATGATCTCCACGGCCTTTGTTGGCACATACGCATTCTTTTGTCGAAAGGGTATCCCCCATAAGTATGGTGAAATGTCCCCCCTTTTTTTATTTTATTCGCATGATGAAAGTGTTTCTTAGGGCTAATTATGAAAGGTAAACCAAATTTTAGGTCCAAAAAAATTTTCCTCTGAGCTAGGTATGGTAAAAACCCTGTTTTTTACGTTTTATTTTTTTTCTCGGTTTTTAACTGTCGAAAAAAATCTGAAAAAAATTCATGAGTACAGAAAATATGATTAATTTTATGTAATTTTTTTTTTCAGGCTCATTCAAGGTCCTTATGACCTCTAAAAAAAATATTCAAACTTTAAAAATCCCATATCTTTTAACCAAAAAAAAGCTTCAGGCTCAGATTTTTAATATGTTATATTTTGAACTGTTTTTTACTACCTCAAATTTTTTCAGATTTTTTTGAGTGGGTCATGGCCAAAAGTGCGAAAAATCAATTTTTTTGTCCGTGAAACGACTTAAAACGGCTTAAAATCATTTTAATTGTTTGAAGTCATTTGAGTCTTTTTAGTGCAAGAAAAAAAATCAGGACACTATAAAATGATGAGTATGTTCACTAAAAATAGTAAGAAAAAAAATTTCCACTTATCGAAACTAGTAGTTTTTATATTTTTTAATTGTTTGAAGTCATTTGAGTCCTTTTAGTGTAAGAAAAAAATCAGGACACTATAAAATGATGATTTTAAGCCGTTTTAAGTCGTTTCACGGACAAAAAATTGATTTTTCGCACTTTTTGGCATGACCCACCACTCAAAAAAATCTGAAAAAAATTTGAGGTAGTAAAAACAGTTAAAAAAATAATATATTAAAAATCTGAGCCTGAAGCTTTTTTTTTGATTAAAAGATATGGGATTTTTAAAGTTTGAATAATTTTTTTTAGAGGTCATAATGACCTTGAATGAGGTTGAAAAATTGTTTACATAAAATTAATCATATTTTCTGTACACTTGAATTTTTTCAGATTTTTTCGACAGTTAAAAGTGAGAAAAAAAAATAAAACGTAAAAAACACTGGTTTTTCCATACCTAGCTGAGAGGAAATTTTTTTGGACCTAAAATTCGGTCTACCTTTCATAATTAGCCCTAAGAAACACTTTCATCATGCAATGAAAATAAAAAAAAAGGAGCATTTCACCATACTTATGGGGGGGATACCCTTTGCCGTGACCTTTTTGCATAAATGTGGTTGAATTTCGTTGATGACATATACTTTTGACTTCAAATAACTCCATATAAAGAAATCCAATGGTGTTCTGATCACCAAAATGAAAGAGTACACGACTAGGAAATGGCTCATGCAGTAATTGGATTGGTTCACTGGTTGTATGGCATATTGCACCGTCTTGTTAAAACCACATGTCGTCCACATCAATATCATCCAATTTAGGCAGAAAGAACTCGGTTATCTTGTCGCGATATCGAGCACCAGTAACAGTAACTGCTTGACCCGCCTCATTTTCGAAGAAGTATGATCCAATGACGCTTTCAGCCCAAAATCCGCACCAAACAGTAGCATGTTGTAGATGCATTTGTTTTTCTACAATACATGTAGGTTGTCTGAATCCCAAATTTTGACGATTAACGAAGCCATCAAGGTAAAAATTAGCTTCATCGCTTAGGATGATTTTGCTCGTAAAATCAGTATTCACTTGTTCAATAACACAGGTCTACAAAAAAAAAGTTCTGTCTTTGCGATCAGACCCATAATGTCCTATGTATTTTGATGCACTGAAACCAAATTTGGCAAAAAAGCATCAATTTTTTCTCTCCACCCCCATATAACCCCCATAAACTCTTATAGAGGAAATTTTGTAACAACATTTCTTATTTTGTTTTTTTTGGGTCACTGATCATGAATCTGAAGTCAAGAATAAATTTCGACTTAATGAAAGCTGTCAACATGCTGTCAAATTTCACTAAAAAAGTAAAAAGTTGATATTAAATGCATATTATTAAATTTTTTGGGTTCCTGCTTACGATTCTGAAATCAAAAATGAATTATGTCAAAAATCATTTTACACTACAGAATCGTAATCAGCAACCCAAAAAACTTAATAATATGCATTTAATATCAACTTTTCACGTTTAATTAAATTTGACAACTTGTTGACAGCTGTCATTATGTCGAAATTTATTCTTGACTTCAGATTCGTGATCTCAAAAAAAAACAAAATAAATTTTATTTTTTAAATTTCCTCTATAAGAGTTTATGGGGGTTATATGGGGGTGGAGAGAAAAATTGATGCGGTAGAAATTTTTTTTTGCCAAATTTGGTTTCAGTGCATCAAAATTAGGAGACATCCAAAAAAAAACGTCATCAACTCTGGCTATGAACGAGAGATATGGAAATAGAGGTCATGTCTAAGCTTTTCGGTTATGTCAAACTTTTGACAAGTGACTGTCACAATTTGTAAAATAAACAATGGCTGTCATATGATGTGACAGTCTTGACAAGTAAATAAGGTTATAAATTCAATTAAGAATAGAAATACGTATTTTTTTTCTCGGCCAACTTTGATGACGTTTTTTTTTGGATGTCTCTATACATAGGAAATGATGGGTGTGATCGCAAAGACAGAACTTTTTTTTGTAGACCTGTGTAATCCATTCAACGAACTCTCTTCGCTGTGCATGGTAATTAGTTCTTGTGTCAATTGAACTTTGTAAGCATGAAGACGCAGATCTTTAGTGAGCATACGCTGTTAAGAGCTTCCTGAAATTTGCAATTTTTGTCCACGACGCCGAATCGATGTTCCTGAACTTTCACCGACACTCTCACCTTCTGCTTCGATATTATAATTTGAACGGCTTGTTATAGGATGATCAATGTGTTTAGGGTTCCCAATTAGTCCAGTCTCCCCGAATTTTTCAATTACTCTCTTCACAGTTAACGAAGTTAAATCAATATTCCGACCATATTTTGTACGAAATTTGCGAACTGTAGCAATTCTGTTTCATTATTCACCAACTGCTTCATTACTTTTGAAATATTGTTGAACGATGAAAACACGTTATTCTTTCGTGTAGTGTCCCATTTTTACTAACCCTAAACTGTAAGCTGTTAAACTTACAAGCTGTTAAACTTAAAGGGGCACGGGTAGCCGAGTGGGTTAAAGCACCGTCTTTCCAGTCGCGATACCTCTGTGCGTGTTGTTCGAATCCTGGCCGGGGAAGACGATTTTTAATTGTCTCGCTTGCTCTGTCAGGGCTTGATATGCAACCACTAATACACTAGTGTATAGATGTGGATGCATAGATGCCAATCCAACCGCACATGGCCTAGATTTGGTAATGTTCTGAGTTTTCTGGGTTTCCTCCGAACTGTAAAGCAAATGCGTTACCGAAATAATCTTAAGTCTCTCCCAGTGCGCCTAGGCAAATAATAATAATAGCCACTCCTTCCCGCACAGATCCCTGAGAGGGACCTAAGGGGTTACTCTTCGGAGTAATTATAGGGTGAGTATTGTTATTATTATTATTATTATTATGTAAACTGTTTTCATTTTTTGGTTGCCAGCACTTAACCGTACAAATGGCGGCAAATTCAAATATTGCGTGAATTAGGGGACACCCATTACATACGACCGTCAGATCAGATCATATATTCAGATTATATATACGGATATTACCAAAATATTTCCAAGTAACGTATCTCGGATTTGTTTGGTGCCATTTGTTTTCTATGCCATTCCTCGACAAGATGAATATAAACAGTATGATCTTCAGTTTCAGTAGACTAAAACTGTGAAATGACGAAAATTAGGCTTTTGTTCTGTGATAAAAAAATGACGTTTTTTATTTTCGAAAACAAAATAATTCTTGCATAAACTGTAAACATCAAATGAAAGCTAATTAAAATGTCTTTCAAATGGCAGTAACAGTTTTTATATACAAAAGAAAAAAATATTCAAGAAGGTTATGTTTATTTCCTTTACCATATTTTTCAAAAAAAAAAACTTGGTGTCACTTTGTATGTACGTAAAGAAAATTGTTATAATCCAAAAAAAATATGGTGTCACCCAAGGCTCAAGCTTCAAAATTAACGATAATGGGGGTCTGGTGACTTTTAAATGGTGGACCCTGCATACCTAACGTTATTTTAACACCCGGTTTAGTGATGAAATGTTGCATTTGAGAATTCAAGTTTTCCAAAGTATTCGAGGGACTGGACTTCGGCATTTCATTTAAATGAGAAAATTTAATTTTAGCGATCCCCTTCTAAATTTATTTCATTCTCATCTTCCCAATCGAACTCAATTAGTGTAATACCGCGGTTATCAGTTTGAGTATTTTAAGCCAGCATTTGTGAAAAGACTTATTGGTTCTCGTTTGGCGCGTGTTTTAATGATACACCCCAAAGGTATGAAATACTTCAAATATTTGTAATAGGTAGAAAGTTGATTCGAATATTTTTTCCTTGATAATAAATTGGATTTGGATTAACCGTCTGCGTTTATACAGAATGTCTCATTAAAAACTAAAACACCCCTGTAACTTTCTTGGTATTTAATCAGTTGGATACCTAATATTATTTCTATTTCACAAATTCTATGTATGTTTATTCTTTTTATATTTATTTATAACATTTTGCGAGCCAGTAAACCGAATCCCGAATATCAGTCACTTCGAGGGCAAGCAGACTGAGACTGAACTATGAGTCGCATGTCGCACCGTTTTTGTGTAGACGATTCCCCATATATCCACGCTCAGAAGTATTCTTTTCACAAAATTGAAAACGTTGGTTAGCACATGAGGGTAGTTGTTTATCATTAACGATTTGCCTCAATTCTTTCTCTTTACCAGTCTTTCTCTCTAATTTATAACTACTTTTAAGTTCAGTGTCTAAAATATATACAGGGTGACTGATAAGTATGCGGCAATATTCTGAGAGCGTATAGGGGAGGTAAAAATCATACTAGTTGTTCATGATACGTTTTTCTCACGGGGTGCTTACTGTGTATATACGCACAAAATGAATTAAATTCTTTTACGTAAAAGTTTTATTTAAAATTATTTTTAGTATCAAAGAAATGGGTATACCAGTTTTATTGCACTGTTACAAAAGGTAATAGGGGATGATTCACAACTTTTATGAATGTCAAACTACCTCAAAATATAATTCTCGTAATTTCGTATATATTTTAAAAGGAAACAAGTCGGGATGTACTATATATACTTACGAGGTATGTAATTTAAGTAATGAGACTGATTTATTTTAATTTTTTTATTCGAATAGAATTACAATTCAGTATTGTCTCCTTCATAATAACTTCCATGGCAATCCACACAGCGCTGGAGACGGTTCTTCCATTTCTCATAGCGGTGCTGTAACTCATACACGGTGTCAATTTGAAAACGAACAGCATTTAATATTGCCTAAACTAATGACAGTATCAACATTTGGCGAAACACGTCAATTTATATATCAAGGGGGACAACTTTTGAGGCATTTTTTTGTCGTATTACTTTCAACCCCCCTAACCCCCAGGGCACCTACCCCTAAAATTTTAAATAGCAACCCCTATTTCTTTTGCCATTTTTGAATTTCTTGTACAATTCTAGATAAGTCCCATATTTCATTTTTTGTCAAAATAGAGGTAGTTAACCTCGTGAACGTGTGGAATGTATTTAATTTCTAAATTGAAATAATGCATCTTTTAAAAGTATGATCATGAAACACTCAAATTCTTACCTTTATCATTGCTTGATTAATTGTTCAAAATGGGTTCCATTGTTTTCTAAGCACAAGTACAGCCGATATTCAAACTGTTCGCGGACGTGTTGAAGAGTTTCAAATAAAATAGCCCTACATTCGTGTACAATTCTTTCCTGCAGTTGTTCAATTGAATCTGGTTGAGTTTTGAATACAACTGATTTCAAGTGACCCCATAGGAAGAAATGGAGAGGTATCAGATCTGGCGCCCTAGGTGGCCATTCAATTTGGTACCTAGCATTTCAACAAATATTTTTAAAATAATGGATGTGACTAACATGACGGGTCAGTGAATATAACCCCTTTTAAAAGTTGCATCAAGACACTTCACACATTCGTGAGGTTAAGTACTGCAATTTTGAAAAAAAAAAATTATGGAATTTATCTAAAATTGTACAAGAAACTCAAAAATGGCAAAAGAAATAGGGGTTGCCATTTAAAATTTTAGGGGTAGGTGCCTTAAGGGTCAGGGGGTTGAAAGTAATACGACAACAAACGCCTCAAAATTTGTCCCCCTTGATATGTAAATAGACGTGTTTCACCAAATTTTGATACTGTCATTAGTTTAGGCAATTTTAAATGCTGTTCGTTTTCAAATTGACACCGTGTATACTGGAATAGCCTTCAGTTGGCCGGTTACAGCCGCTTGAAAGCTTTCTATGGTCCCAAAATGACGTCCCTTGAGATGATTATTCAATCTTGGGAAGAGAAAAAAGTAACAAGGACTCAAGTCAGGCGAATAAGGAGGCTGATGAGCCACATGAATGTTTTTACTGGCTAAAAACTCGTTTACTGAAATGGCTCTGTGACAAGACGCATTGTCTTGATGCAACAACACACGCATGACCATTTTCCCTAGTGTTTCAAGAACCTCTCTGTAAAAGTGATGAAACTGTTTGGTCTGGAGGCACAAACTCTTTGTGGACAATTGTGGACTTGCTCATTCTTGCTTTTTTGGGTCTTGGAGAGCTTGAAGTGTGCTATTCCATGCTTTGGCGCTGAGTGTCTGGGTCGTACTCAAACACCCAAGTCTCATCACCAGTAATAACACGTTCTATAAAATAATTTTCAATCGATAAAACCATTTTTGAGCAGATTTTTCTTATCCCCAATTCGTTAGTCAAAATCTGTTGAACAGTATACACATTTAACTATTCCTCGATCATTCTTGTCGTCAATCGACGATCTGAACGCACAAGCTTCCGTATTCTATCGACATTTTCATGGTTCTTGAAGATGAAGGCCTTCCGCTGCGTGGTTCATGTTCAATCGACTCTGTTCTTTCTGAGAATGCCTTAGACCACCGAAAAACCTGGGCTCTTGAAAACAGTCTCCGTAGGCGTGTTGAAGTTTTGCAAAAGTATCCATTGCGGTGTGATCAAGTCTGAAGCAAAAGCTGATAGCACACCGTTGTTCAATATTAATGTCACTCGATTTTAAAACGCACCAGAAAAAATGGTTTGCGCAAATAGTTACAAAGAACAAACAAGGTACTGTAACAAGTTCAAACTTGTACTGAAGGTGCATTACATGTTAACCTTCCGCTCTTCCAGGTCTCGTCTCCGCAGTGATCGGGCGCTACGTTGCCAGTCTCATTACCTAGTTTACACACCACGTAATTCGAAATATTTTAAAATATACAGTAAGCAACGAAAGTCATCATACACCCACTTTTTGAAGTTTGCTTAAATTCTGATAATTTTTGTATTACAACATTGATTTTTTTTGCTTTTGACAGGATTATAGCTTGTGATATTCTGCGACTAATAAGCCGAAGTTGAAGGCGGTATGTCCATTGTGTGAAAAGATATCGCTAAAAAAGTAAAATTTCAATGTTTTCAAAGAAACGTAAATAACTCCGAAAATAGTAAATCTCTTTCGAAGTTGTTGGACTCGAATTAAAGGGAAATCTTCGATGTATCTATTTGACTAACTGAGGCATTTTGAAAAAAACATTTCCTAGACATGAAAAAAATCTAAAGTTGCACCAAAAACATCACGAAAATTCAAAATTCTACCATCCTTAGTATCGTTTTCGTAAAAATCACTGTTATTGAAATTTTAATAAAACAGAGAGATCTAGAGGGATATTAATCCTAAATTTTTGTTGGAGTAATGTGTGGCGTACAGGGATTTTTTGAATTTTCGTGATATTTTTGGTTCAACTTTAGATTTTTTTCATGTCTAGGAAATTTTTTTTCAAAATGACTCAGTTAGTCAAATAGATACACTGAATATTTTCCTTTAACAGGAGTCCAACAACTTCGAAAGGGATTTACTATTTTCGGAGTTATTTACGTTTCTCTGAAAACATTGAAATTTTACTTTTTTTAGCGATATATTTTCACACAATGGACATACCTTCAACTTCGGTTTATTAGACGCAGAATATCACAAGCTATAATCCTGTCAGAAGCAAAAAAAATCAATGCTGTAATACAAAAATTATCAGAATTTAAGCAAACTTCAAAAAAGTGGGTGTGTGATTCAAAAAGTTACTTTCGTTGCTTACTGTATATTATAATATTAAAAAAATAATTCCTGTCTATCCGAAATTATTACCTCGCTGTGATATGAGACGGAAGGAGGACTTTCTGGTACATTAAAAATGCAAATACTGCCGCCTTTAATGAAACACATAAAAAGTAAAATTTTTAATTAAAGCACTAATCTACACGTTTAAGTCCATCCAATTTTCTTTTTAAATTGGGATTCATAAATGTTAAATAAGGCTTCGAGAATTTCGAAATTCATTTAAATACTTTAAAGACATCTTATCGAACATTCAATCAATGCAAAATTATTTCATCCCCAAATCCAATATCGAAAGGACAATTTTATCCAATTCTCATAGGAAAGGGGACTCAATAAGTGCGTGAAAAAACAGTTGCAAGCAATTATTGGTATTTTCCACTAGGGAGAAGAGAGTGACTGGGATCGTTGTTCATTGTACAGCTAGCCGCGAATTTTTCGGAATATTAACTGCCATCTGAATATCTCGTATATACAGTGCGTATTTGTTTAGCTTTAATAATAGATTACACAGCACCATAAAACTTTTTTTGGCGGCACCCGAAACCGGGCCATGTCTCTTATATATTTTTGGGGTCGTTAATCACGAATCTGAACTCTAAATTTCTCTAGCACATCAAACTTTTGTTTTAACTTAAAAAAAAACATTCAAAAAATCAAGAAATTGCTCAATTTTTAAGCGTTAATCAAATAGAAAATGATATTATAACGGGAAGATGTCTGGAAACAATATAGAAAGAAATTTGTATTACTAAAATCTACAAATTCTACGTCAATACCAACTAAAACCAAATAAAAAAATGTACTACAACTCCTGTACTACAATTTTACTATAGTAAAAATCTTAACCAAACGACTTTAAACGAATCAATTTTAACACAACAGAAAGGCAAACACAACAATCTCAACCAAACGACTCCAAACAAATCAAATTTAACACAATAGAGAGATAAACACAATCATATTTCTGTTGTGTTAAATTTGATTTGTTTAGAGTCGTTTGTTTAAAATTCCTGGGGTTTCCTTTCTGTTGTTTTAAATTTCATTCATTTAGAGTCGGTTGTTTAAGATTCCCGGGTTTGCCCTTATGTTGTGATACAATTTGATTCGTTTAGAGTCGTTTATGGTGATAGTATTTGTTTGTTTAAAAATGATGTACGCATACGTTTTTTACTATGTAGTAAAAATTGGAGTTGAGGTGTTTGGATTTTTGAATTTGGGATTTAATGACGTAGAATTTTTAGATTTTTGTTATACAATTTCTTACTATATTGTTTTCACCTATCTTCCCGTGAGAATATTTTTTTTTATTCGATTAACGCTGAAAAATTGAGCAATTTCTTGATTTTTTTGGAGGTTTGTTTAAGTTAAAACAAAAATTTGATCTGCTAGAGCAATTTGGAGTTCAGATTCGTGATTGACGACCCCAAAAATATATAAGAGATATGGTGTGGTTCGGGTGCCGCCCAAAAAAATTTTGTGGTGCTGTGTTATCAAAACGCTCATGAACTATAGCATTTTTGGAGAAGATTATGATAAGATGTAGCGGTATGTTTTATATATTTCTAGAATAACGGCTTTATATAGATTCTAAAATTTAGATAGGATATTGCATTTAAAAAAATACTGATGTAAAACGACTAATACGTCATTCGCAGATGGTTCATCCTCTATTATTCAGTTACTATGTGAGAATACAGTAAATGAAATTAAAAAATTGAACTATCTCGAGAAGTTACATCAATATTGTTTGTTTAGCTAATGAATTTATGCGTGACTTAACTGACGCATTCTATATCTGTATATGTATCTATATTACATCTACATCTCATCTATACATATATATGTGATTTAAAATAGTACTCACCGACTGATGTGGGTCACTAATCACCTGAAATAAAAAAATATTTTATTATTATAAATATCACTATTTATAAAAAAATCTGTATATAACATTTTTTTAGTAATTTCCAAAGAAATAATAAAGCTTTTATTATATTTCTAATTCAATGACTATGGATTAAGTTTCACCTTGTATTGCAACTTATTCAATACAAGGTGTAAAATGCAATTTCGAGAATTTTTTGGCAGCTATAAAAAAATGAAATACATTTAGCTTTTATTGAAATATAGATGTATTTCTGTTCTCTAACAGATCTTTGTTGATAACTCTGTTAAGGTTTTAATTATATACAAGTAAACTATTTTTAAATATAATGTCTTCATAATTTTAGCGGCAAGAATAAGCGGCAAAAGCACTATTCAATGAAAAGCAAATTCAATAGAACCAAAACAGTAAATTTTTGCAAAAACAAAACAGAAACAGATCAGATTTTAATTATAAACATGCGCCTTTCGATTGTCAACTGTTTTCGAGAGATGACTTCATCCACATTTATTACAAATGGCATTCTTTATTTTTCGCGTTGGTTTTGGTACTGTATTTCCATTCTAAATTGAAAATAGGTAGAAAAAAGCAAGGTTGTCAGATATATTTTCTAAAATTGCTATGCTCACTATACAAGTATACTTCATACTTCAGTAAACTGTTAGTTCGTGACGTTCTTAGAAAGCTAGTTTGGAAAAATAAAAAAAAAATACATAGATATCAATTTATTAGTTAGCATTAAAATAAAGCGTTTAAAATTGCTGGAAAAAATATTTATAAATGAAAACACCTTTATGTATATTACCATACTTAAGAAAATTTTGAAGAGCCGGCAACGCCGGCAACTAGAATGCCGATCCAGTATACTATTGTACTTTGAATTATCTAATACATTCCTTAAATACGTATTCGGTCCACTGTGCCATAAAATTTTTACGACGTCGTTAAAATGATTTACGACTTTGGTAATTCGACTTGTTTAAGACGCCAGTGACGTGTATTTTAGCTAGGTTTATTAACACAGACAATTTTTTGAGATTGTCTGGCTAAATGAGCATTATTTACAGCAAATTATATTACAAATATTAAGAGTTTTGTATGCAGGCTAATTTTAATCTCCTATATTGATTTGATGAAAAAAAATTTCACAATTTTCGAATTTATAAAAGATATATGCACGTCCATGGAATCATAAAGTTGCACCGCTTTTTTTGTTCATCATGCGTATTTATCATTTTCAATTAAAAATAGAAGGACTACAAATCCAGTATTATTTAAAAAGATAAAAAAAATAGTTTTATTAAGAACTGCCTTAGAAAAGAGTGGCCTGTGAGAACTCCAGATCTTACGCCCCTGGACTATTTTATTTCGGGATATTTAAAGGCATTTCTATATCATAACCTTAGTTTTATTACTCTAATATATCTGATGTATACTAATAACGATGATCATGATTTTTTTAGAGATTTTCGGAATACACTGTACTTATATACATTTATCATAATTTAAACTAAAAAAAAATCGTAACTTTCGAAATGGTTTCGTCCTTATATAAGGAAATGTCCATCTCGAAATTTCGAAACTATCGAAATATTAACGGGACGAGCATGACCTTAGGCGAACGTATAATATATAACATGGTCCGATACTTTTACATACTACATATCCTGTATTATGGAATCTGAGGCTGTTAAACAATGCCTTTGGTATTCTCGCTTTCACAAAGTTTAGTTACTGAACAAAGTTAATCTACATTCATGAACTCCAACGTAAACTAAAACCGGCAAGTGCCGTTTAAAAATTGTTTTGGATTACAAATAAGACATCCCTGATGCCCTAATTTATTTCAAGCTGGGGTGTATCTGCAACTTGACGTAGAGTTTGAGAGGAAAAATAAATACATGGTATAAATAGGTTATGAAACTATTTTTGTAATAGTTTTTAATTTTCAATTGAAATGTGCCATTTTATTTCACTCTAATAATCCTATTTATCTTAGAAAATCTTTATACAAGCTTATTATATAAACACAATATAATATATAATTCGACAATGTCCCATAATTCAATTTGAATTTGCCGCCATTTGTTCTGTAAAGTGTTGGCACCCAAAAAAAAAAAGAAAATAGTTTGACAGCTGACAGTTTAGGGTTAGTAAAAATAAAGCACTACACGAAAGAACAACGCGTTTTCATTGTTGAACAATATTTCAAAAATAATGAAAGTTTGGCTGCTACAAATTTCAGCCAAAATGTCGGAATATTGATATAACTTCGTCAACTGTGAAGAGAGTAATCCAAAAATTCAGGGAGACTGGATCAATTGGGGAGGTTAAGCACTCACAGTGGCCGTCCAATAACAAGCCGTTCAGATGATAATATCGAAGCAGTGCATGAGAGTGTTGGTGAAAGTCCAGGAATATCGATTCGGCGTTGTGGACAAGAATTGCATATTTCAAGAAGCTGTCTACAGCATATACTCACTAAAGATCTGTGTCTCTATGCTTACAAAGTTCAACTGGCACAAGAACTGCTGACTAATAACCATGCACAGCGAAGAGAGTTCGTTGAATGGATTACTGAACAACAAGAAGTGAATGCTGATTTTTCGAGCAAAATCAACCAAAGCGATGAAGCTCATTTTCACCTGGATGGCTTCGTTAATAGTCAAAATTGCCGCATTTGGGGTGTAGATAATCCATATCGTCGACAATATTCTCAAACCTCGTAAGTGCGTAACACAACATTTTCCAGGAGAGCTAAAAAACGTTCTATTTTATGATTTTTTAAATAAAATAAAAATCTAATGAATATATCCTGATAATATTGAATAAAAAAAAGGACACGGTATACATTTTTTGTTTTTGGGGTAATATTGCAGAATTATACATAAAAATGTAACTTACGAGGTTTGGTTTTTATTAATTAGGTATATTTACGAGGTTTGTGCAGCTACTGAAACAAGAGGTATAGTATAACAAGGCATTTTATTTTCAAACTAAACACAAACTAATAAAAAAAAAATTAATATTTTAAGATTTTGTAAAACACATGGTAGTCAGCTGTAAGAACTTAGGTTAGTTCTTGCAAGTTGTCATATTTGTCCTTTTGAATGCCAGGGGCAGTGCTGTACAAACCAGCCGGCTTTTCGGCTGAAAATTTTTCGGGGTGTTTGGGGGATGGACTGCCAGGTATCTGTCATTTTCAATTTATACTCAATGGTAAGATCTAATCCATTGTACTTTAAGGCTCTCAAATCCGTAACAACGGGATCACCTGCCTTTTTACCAGGACGAATAGAACTATAATATTTTAAATTAGAGTAAGCCTTAAAAAAATGTGTGTTCTAAGTAAATCGCATTGTAAGGCAGTGGCGGTTGGTGATATTTCAGTTAGCCATATCTTGAGAACCACGCATGGGACCCACTTCACTTTTTAGGTGATGACTATAATACACCTCTTACAGAAAGGATTTATAGTGAATAAACCGTCAGCAAAGTTTGCGAAAAAATTTTCAAAAAAAACTGCAGAACACCCTGGGATCTCAGTAACGCTCTGTGGAATATTTGCAGTATATATTTTTTTTCATAATTTAGAAACAAATATAAGGAGAGGTTTTTCGATTTGTTACAAAATATTTTTTTTTCAAAAAGTGATGGTCATTATAATTTTAATTTTATAGGAACATTTTGTTTTCCCAAAAAAGATATGGCTGAACTGAAATATCACCAACCGCCACTGTTGTAAGGCATTGGATTTTTTTCGTGCAGTTCTATCACACTATGCACGGAATCGCAACTCATTTGTGTGTGCCCTTTCTCTAAAATCTTTTGAATAATACACACATTTTTTAATGCTGAACATTGCAGTAGAGCGTTCGACAAAATAGAGTTTCTATTTTGGTATGTGCATGTGCAACCGTTACTCCACAAAATTATCTCCTTTGCCTTTTTCCAATACCGTCTGTAACGCACACCAAACTATTCCATGCGTCCATACGGTCACAGTTTAGATATCAGTTTATATCTAAACTGTTATATGGTGATACGAGGTTTGGACTGTCATTATAAGACAACAATAGTTACGAGGTTTGGTTTCTGTAGATTTTCAGGGTCAAACTAATTTTTATTTCATACAAGGTTTGGTAATATAACGTAGAAACATACGAGGAATGGTTTGGTGCAAAAAAATCAATTTGCAAAAAAAATCGATTTACGAGGTTTGAGAATATTGTCGACGATATGTCATAGTTAAAAAACAAATGAAATCACAACGTATCACTGTTTGGTGCGGATTTTGGGTTAGAGGCATCATTGGAGCATACTTCTTCGAAAATAAGGCTGGTCAAGCAGTTACTGTTACTGGTGATCGATATCGCGACATGATAACAGTGTTATTTCTACCTAAGTTGGATGATATTGATGTGGACGACATGTGGTTTCAATAAGACGGTGCGACATGCCACACAGCCCGTAAAACCATCCAATTACTGCATGAGACATTTCCTGGTCGTGTATTCTCTGTCATTTCGGTGAGCAGAATTGGCACCTAGATCATGTGATTTATTTCTATGGGATTATTTGAAGTCAAAGGTCTATGTCAACAAGCCCACATCCACCCGTGCATTGAAGGAGGAGATTCAACGCTGCATCAATGAAATTCTGCCACATTTCTGCAAAATGGTCATGGAAAATTTCGACAAAAGAGGGCGTATGTGTCAGTAAAGCCGTGGAGGTTATTTGCCCCATGTGTTATTCCATATACACGGTGGAGACTTTAACTGGAATATATTCGCTAGCGGAGTGGTGAATGATTTTTCAAAAAATTCCCGAGACACCTCAACTTTTAAATGTATTTACCTACATTTTGCAAGTAATGTGAAAAATATAGCCCTTCAGGGGTGGCTGAAACCAAACTCGACATGATTTTTTTAAATGCAACCCTATGGCTTGTGACCCCTCATTGCAAAGCTGGTGGAAAGAGGAATCCAACGCACAAATTTTAATTTTTAGTATGTTTTTAGGGTTGCATACAATTAAAACGTAATTTTGTAGTTCAATTTATTTTTAACGCAACAATTTCGTACTCAAAATGTGTGTTGTTTAGTTTTGGAATGTAAACCTTACTTTTCATATGTCCCCACAAAAAATTCCAAGCAATTTTTTGCCACAACTGATATTTGTTATTTCTTGCTAGTGTTTTTACACGGCCGCAAAGAGTAATTTAGTTTGTATGCTGTATTCAGAGTTTGAAACGAAGTGTTATTTCAAATTGGTGAAAATGTCTTATTTAACTGAATCACAAAAAATCGAAATTTTGATGATGATTGGATATGGTGACAGGGCGCGAACTCAATGCGAAGTTGTTCGCTTGTTTCGAGAAACGCATCCTGACTTGCCACCACTAAATCAAGGTACCATTAGTAAAATTGAGGCACAATATCGAGAGATGGGTCATGTCAGGAAAGTACCGAGTAAGAGGCAGGCTGTTGTTGATGACATGAAGTTGAATTTGTTGCTTGCTCTAGAAGAAAATCCAATCACTCCAGCCCGTCAACTGGCCCGTGATAGTAATCTTAATCACAAAACAGTTTTAAAAATACTTAAATATGAGAAAAACCGCCCACATAAAATGCAAGCTGTTCAAGAGCTACTTGAAGATGATCCAGATCGACGAGTGGAATTTTGCGATTTATTGATGACTTGTATTGATCAAAACCAGTTATCTTTAGAGTGGATAGTTTTCTCTGACGAGGCTACTTTTACATTAAATGGGCACGTAAGTCGCCAAAATTGTCGTTACTGGGCTGAAGAGAACCCCCATTGGATGAGGGAACATTTTTCTTTGATGACACTCTTAATGGAGCAAGATATTTGCGTTTACTCCAGCACGAACTAATGCCAGTGTTATGTCATTTATTTCCAAACCCCTTAAACCCTAACTTGATCGACGAGAGGTTATGGTTTCATCAAGATGGGGCCCCACCACACTATGCTGCCATTGTTCGTCAGTATCTGGACAGACTTTTCCCGGTAGGTGGATTGGGAGGCGAGGTAATATTGAGTAGCCAGCAAGATCTCCAGATCGTACACCACTGGATTTCTTTTTGTGGGGACATCTTAAAAGTAGGGTTTACATTCAGAAACCCAACAACATAGCAGATCTGCAGGTAAGGATAAGAGAGGAAATCGGAAAAATAACACCGCAAATATTGCATAATTTAAGGAACCAAACCTACCACAGACTGGGAAGCTGCCAACAAGTGAATGGTGCACATTTTGAACAGTTGTTACGTTGAAAATAAATTTAATTTTTAAATTGTTTTAATTGCATGCAACCCTACAAACATACTAAAAATTAAAATTTGATCAGTGCGTTGGATTCCTCTTTCCACCAGCTTTACAATGAGGGGTCACAAGTCATAGGGTTGCATTTGAAAAAAATCATGTCGAGGGTGGTTTCAGCCACCCCTGAAGGGCTATATTTTTCATATTACTTGCAAAATGTAGGTAAATACATTTAAAAGATGACGTGTCTCAGGAATTTTTTAAAAAATCATTCACCACCCCGCTATCGAATATATTCCAGTTAAAGTCTCCACCGTGTATAACCCTCATATGTAATTTTCGGACACCCTTTAATATGTTAATCTAAAAATGATGTATTCTATCTAGACTTTATCTGTTACAGAACTGGGTAGACTGTGCAAAAAGTATTGCTGCCACACTAGTAGAAGTACAAGTAAGGGACATATTTGAACTTATTATACACCAACAAATTAAGCCAGCAATAAAAATCAGTAGAAGCTGAAGAATCACCAAACAGTGACCTCCCTGTGATGAAGACTTTTCTGAATGCGTGTGGATTTCCTGTTGACCACATTCGACAGTTTTTGCGTGCGTAATTGCGTAAAATTTTCTAAACCGTGGTATATGGCATTTGCAGTCGTTTTGATAATGTATTAACACTATTAGATATAGAGGATTAGTATTTGCTACGTTTTGATTTTCCTGAAGAGCTTCTGCATCTTGGACATCATTAACATTTGGTCTTCCTGACTTGGTGAGGTCGATTACAGGCCCTATTCATTCAAATTTGCTAATCAAATTACGGTACGCTTTCATTTTACAGGGATTAGCTCTCAAACCCATTCTGGCATGAAATCTTCATCAACCAACAGTGTAATTTCTACTACATTCATAATAACATTGTACTAAACTTATTCCTGTTTGCAGATCAATTCTTTAATGTGCAATTTATGTTAAAATCAGTTTTATTTTGATAATAATTCACTAAAGTGTAATCGCTTTGTTTGGACATTTGTGTGACTAGTTTTATACATAACCAAAGTTTTGTTTTAGATTCAATTCCTTTTTGCAATTATTTTGCAACTGTGGTCACGACACACTTAGATTGTAAATTAAGTATTCATTAAAGCGTTATTCAATGCTTATTGAATGAATTAATGCTTATCGAAACGAATTAATTTTTAAATCTTTAATTAAACCCTCCTTTGCTACTGAAATAATAACATAAAATAAATTCGTTGACTTTTCTATCGTTTTTTTTCAGCAACTGATAAATTATATAATAAGTGATATTAGGGCCATCAATATAATCAGAATTAGACAAAAAAAAACTTAACCATCACTTTATTCTCACTTTAAAAGAACTGATAATAGAGTTAGTCTCTAATTTTATATTGATGGGTACAGCGTTCGACTTGGCTTTTATGTTCGTAACCGCAGCAAAACCTTCGCCTATATCGAATGCTATTTTGAAATTTAAAGTTGCGAGGGGTTGTAGGTACAAAGAGGGGTGCAACCGAATAAATTACGTTGTCGGATTTTGCAGTAGCGTGAATACTGTTAATAGAAAATTATTCGCGTAGCACATAACAGAAAAACGATGGAAAACAGTTAGTTATTATTGGAGCCCGACGCAATGGTCGAGTTATTCTCGAGTTATTTGAAAAATTCATCACAGAGATTAATCCAATCAGAAGTAAGTACTTTTTTTTTTCAATAAAAATAAATCAAAGGTGAAGATATTTTTCATATAACTAAATTTTTAGAGCTCATACAAGTCTTACAGGTCATGAAGGTCACATTGGTCATAAAGGTCTTATTGGTCATTAAGGGTATATTGGTTACAAAGGTCATATTGGTCAGGAATTATTTGTTAGTAGTGGAGTTGTTAAGATTTAATTGATTGGAACTGTTAAGACTGAATTAGATTTGTCAAGCCTATAAGGTCATATTGGTCCTAAATGTTATATTGGTCATAGAAGCCATATTGATCATAAAGGTCATATGGGCCATAAAAGTCGTAAATGTCATAGAGTACATAAAGATCACATTGGTCGTAAAGCTTATATTAAAAGGTCAAATTTGTCGTCATGTCGTCAAAGGTCATATTGGTCATAAAAGTCATAAAAGTTGTATATGCCATTAAGGTCGTATCATAAAGGCAAAATAACTCATGAAAATCGTGTCATAAATATCACGAAGTTCATTAAGACCATAAAAGTCACATTAGCCATAAAGGCAATATAGGTCACAGAGGTCTATTTGGTCATAAAGGTTATATCCAGTTTTATAGGTTCAGGGCCGGTACTTTTATTCCCGGTTAAGGCCGGAGTAACTAAGCAGACGATAATACTGTGAAAATATGTACAGACATTACACATTAGTCTGCAGTCTGATTAATTATGGAAACATTAGATGTGGATGTGGTGATCCCTTAGACAGCGATTTTTTTATATTGTCAGATTTCTCAATTAATTGTTAATAGTGGGATTGTTAAGATTTAACTAACAGTTCAATCTAGAGACAAAACCTATACTAATATTAAGAGGGCAAGTCAAATATAAAAGCAAGTCAAATGATGTAAATGTTTTTTGGGTCGCTGATTTCAAATTTGTACTTTATACTTAAAAAAAAACAAAATGGCGGCCCGAAAGTAACCGCTTGTAACCACTTTTTCGCGATAAGATATACTTATTATGATCAAAATTAGAGCATTGATATTTTCTGCTTATATAATTTCAACTAAAACTCCTTACCGAAAAAAAAAACAGGTGGAGAACCGGAAGTAAAATTTTCTTAAAAAGCTACATATTTTGATTCGAATAAGATTATTTATATTTTTCATTAATAAAATTTTAATCTAACTCCCTGAACAAATTGAGGGCCAAAAGTAAGAACTTTTTGGAACCTACAAAATTGCACGCAACGTGACTTCAGTTAAGTTACATTAGGTTACTAAAATTATTTTGTGTTAAAAATTGATCGCAGAGAACTTCAGTTAAGTTGGATTAGGTTAACTAGTATAAAATAAAAAAATATATATTTCACGGAACATTGAGACACCCTATATTTCTCCTTCCACTGGTCAATAGTGTACACCAGGTATATACATTTCCCCCTTTGGTTGGGACTTACTATTGTATCGGGGATGAACATATGCTTTGATGCAGGTACAGTTAGATTTGCCCCGAGAACGCTCTATTAGACGCGCCTTTCTATTTTTGCATTTTTCACTGAAATAAGCAGTTGCAAGCAGCCAATTTTTATGAATTTCTTATTCCACTAATATTTCCCACATGTTAAATTATGAATTAGTGTTAGAACGATGTAGGTACAAACTATTTTCCTACTTTCCTTTCGCTACCTTAACATGCGCGTTTGTATTATAAGCGCAGAGTTAACATTTATTTTCCATAATAAGAAATACAAAAATTTGAATTTCAATGCATAGATAATATTTTACATCCCTTCAAGAGTAGCCGCCATTTTTTTTTGTCGGCAATACACCTTGTGGTAACAAAAATTCACAACACACGAACGTTGAGTATTTCGGGACCGATTCTCGTACCGTTACGCACTCGAAGGTGGCCAACTTCTGACTGAAGTAGAACGGCAGGTATAAAACCTAGGTAGCTGTCGTTTCAGTATTACACGCAGGAAACCCTGCGTCACAAAGCTATGTGAATTAAAACAGAATATAACGAAGATTTTTGGCCAGGATTTTCCAATTCTAACCCACCGTGCGACGCACCAAAAGGCGTCGTTATCCCATCAGGAACGTCATTCTTCTCCATGACAACGCCAGGCCACGCACTGCAGCCAGAACTCAGGTCAAGCTTAAGGCAATGCACTGGGAGCAGCTTGAACATCCTCCTTACAGTCCAGACTTGTCGCCGTGCGACTACCATTTGTTTGGACCGCTAAAAATGCTCTGGGAGGCGAGATATTTGAAAATGATGAAGAACTTGAACAGTTCGTGCACAACTGGCTGCTGGCACAGCCTGTCACTTTTTATGTCGACGGAATATAAAAGTTGCCGATTAGGGAGAAAAATATGTTTCCGTTGGAGGAGGCTATATAGAAAAATAAAATTTTAGTTTTTAAATTTTATCTCTTAATAAAAATTTTATTTTGGAAAATTCCAGTTTATATTTGACTTGCCCTCGTATATCGCTGTATTTGGGATCAAGTGGGCTGTTTGAAAAAAATTGGTGCTGCCGGTAGCGTATTTATAAACACCGTATATAGTAGACCCAATACTAATTACTAAAGGGTGGGGGGTTCCATAAGGAATCATCGTATATATAATTTACCATTCTGACAAACTTAAATTTGATCGAAACCGCAGCAATATTGCGAAAGTTTTAAAGAACATTAACAATAAACCGCGCTTCGTTTAGTTCTTCGTTTAAGTCTCTGAGGAAAATTCAAGCAGTAAATCGTATTTCAGATTCTTGTCGGGACATTCCTGCAGAAAACAGCTTACAAAGTAAAGCTATTATTTTCAGTTTTTACTGATACGATGTAGTTTTCAAGAACAGTCTCTGACATTTCACCCTCTTCGATAATGTTCAGCTCTTTGTAGGAGTATTTACCGAATAACACTCAAAGAAGGAGATTGAAGTTTTTATGAACGCTCACCTTTTTCAAGAAACGCCATTAATTTTTAAGAAGTGACAGATTCTTTGAATGTTTCCTACAACGAAATTTTACAAAGATTGCTTAATCTCTATACTTTCAAGTAGTTCAGTTATAAATAGGGTTAGCGGACCGTTCTGAAATATAGCGTCAAGCGGCGGGCGCGGGCCGTCCATTGGGTTCAGTGTTCGAGGTGTTTATATCGTCGGCGTCAGTATTACCTTAATCATAAAATGTCACACGTGCAAGTGCCTAAAAAACTACCATTGCTAACAAAGTGATTAAAATGATGATTTCGAATATTTATTTTATGATCGCGCGACCGTAATGTGTCGAGTATGTAAGGAAAAAATGTCATGTAAGGACAAACGCTATTAGAGCCGTCACATAAATAGTGTGAAACATCAAAATAAAAAAGAGGCTATGCCCTTGAAAACTCAGTTTATGTTTGACTTAATTTTAATGCTAAGTGCCATGTTCTCCTAAAACTCCTCGACAAACATTTCGTGAGTTCTGGAACAAATATGTTCCAGAGATGCCATTACCAAGTGGCACAACGTTATTTAACTATCTACCAACTGTACGCAGTAATTTATTAAGTAAGTGGATTACAAGTGCATTAAAAAATACACACATTACTGTAAAAAAACATTTTATTCTAAAGGTTATAGTACGTGTACTGGACTCTCGAAATATACACGCCCACTGTTACTAGCTAGTAAAATACAGGAATTACAACAGAGTATAATGGCGACACAATTACGAGGGTGGTGTTAGAGACCTAATAATTTAAAAGTGTTCTTAAAATTCCCTAAACGTCTACGCGACTCTCACAGCAAATGTCCTGGTATTTCCGAACCAAGCCGATTCTTACTCGTTGGGGAACATGGTTGAAAGCCGATATTTGTTATGCCTAATATTTCCAGCAAATAAAAGCTGTTATTTTACAATTCAATTTTGTCGCAGCTGCAGCTATTAACCTTTTCCGTACGGGAGTGGTCGATATATCGACCACCAAAAAAAATTAAATTTGTTATATATTAGGGGAAATTATGAGCTGAATACAGGAGAATTAGAAAAAAAAATCTGGGTGACATCTGACCGTGAAAATGAGCATTCAAACTTTTTAGTAGTTTTACGGTAAAATTGGTGTATCTATGTATTTTGATGTTTTAAAAACAGATAAAATAAAATAATACTGGGTGAAATTAGGGTAGACGGAAGTGCGGACCCAAAAAACTAAAAATTCAAGAAACAATTCCTGAAAAAAGAAGTTTTGTACAGAATTTTGATTTTGTTGCAGATTTGGATTTTAGGAGTAAAAACAATAAACTTTTGTCCCAAAATGTTTTTTCTTCTTGTCCTCGATGGCGCTCCAATTGCGGAAAATCAAATTTTCGTAGTCAAATGTCCAGGATGTTCAACAATATTTCTGACCTACTTTTTCTGTGAAATGAACCTTGTTCTGAAAGAAGTAGGCACAAACCTATTCGAGCATCTTGGACACGTGTACTGCCGTGGGGAAAGGGTTATTTTGATTTTTTTGCGAGTGGAAAAAAACATTTTTGGGACAAAAGGTTCTTATTTTTATCTCTAGAATCGAAATCTGTAAAAAAATTTGAGGGTTTCCATTTGAAATTCTAAACTTACCCCCACCCCTATTTGGGGGTTGGTTTCTGGGGGTTGATTTTTTTTCATTCGATAGTTCTTTCAAAATCATGAAACCCATGTTTTTCTTTTGGCGGTTCCGGACTTTTTGTTGAGCGTTTTCAGCGATTTAACCCTTTATTATGCAATTTATCGTTTATAATTCGTTGTTTATGCACCGAATTATGTTGTTTGGGCATCTTGAAAGGTAAAGCCACCAGTCTAGCTTAGTTTTGTACAAAATTTGATTTTTCCGGGGTTTTTTAAAATTTTTTATATTGTACTTTCCATTGCGTCCGGGAGTGGTCGATATATCGACCACCCTCGAAGTCGGTGATGCCAAATATCAAATTCATTGATTTTATATATATTTTTCATATTAATTGGAAGGTCGACTTGTACTGATATTTTCCCGTACGGAAAAGGTTAAGGAGAGCCAGACCAAATTTCAGGCAAATTAAAAATACACGGCTGTGGTTATGCTCGAAATATTTCCAGCAAATAGAAACTGTTATTTGACAATACAATTCTGCCGAAATTTCGTTAATTAAGGAGAGCCAGGTCAAAGTCCAAGATGTGTCCGTTGAAAGATCTTTAAAAACTATTCATAGCTATATATAAAACCGTTAAAACTATTCATAGAAACTATAAAGGTTTCTATGACGCCATACAAAAAATTCCGAACAGTGCTTTGTCATGATCGGAGTCACTACAAATAGTGGACGAAGTAAATTCGCTGCTACAAGCTATGAGTGATAAGGGAACCAATTACTGATTTTTGAAAATTTGAACTTTAGCTAATAGGCATATGGCAAACTTGATAAAAATATTTTCAAAATTGTCATTTTTATTGCATATTTTGATGTTATTTTAGATGGGTTTAGAAGTCCTATATCACTATCTCCTGTAGTCCTATTTAGATGTCCTGTATCACTGTAAAAGCGTGCTTGAGTTATTTCGAGTTTTTTGAAATTGTGTTCATTAGCACCATAACATTAAAAACCATCTGTAGCGGTCATTTTAGAAAAGAAACATTTGGTATTGATACTGTGATTAGTAGAATCTTACAGATTTGCAGCAGTGGTCTTACTATTTCTCAATGATGTACAGGGCGCTTAAAACAGAACTACCATTTAGCGCGGCTATAAACTCTCCAAACCATCCAAACTCTTTTTTTTTTTAAATAAAGTATCTCATATTTTACTTTGTATATTGATGTAGATTTAAATTTTGCATCAATATGTATCAGTATTCCGTGTTTGTACTTATATTTAATAGTGTTTTAGTTGTTATCTGTAAAAAGACATAACATAACGTTGGATACAACGGACCGGACCTACTTTTAGTTATATAAAATTACTTGGAATATGTAATTCCTTCCTATAAAATATTTAATGTAAATATACGTTCCGAGATATGTAATTCAGTACATAGTACGATAACTTATCATATAATTTAGTAGGTACTTTTTTTCCTGGACTGGATACTGGAACCGTCGGCGTAGAAACAAAAACTGAACGTTTTCCACGGAACACCGAACTACTATATTTTTCTCGACGCTCGTTTCACCAACTAAGTTGGCATCTGCAGAAGATTAAAACTTCAGTTTTAATCTTAGTTAGTTGGCGAAACGCGCGTCGAGAAAAATACAGTAGTTCGGTGTTCCGTGGAAAACGTCCAGTTATTGTTGTTTACCTACCGTAGGTTTGTGACCAACGTGGTGTTGTGCATTTTTACAGATATTTTTTTCTGTGTATCTATACAAAATTTTACAGAATATTATTAAAACATGAGAACATTGAATTGAGGACAGAGCAATTACAATACGATGTGAAAATAATTATATTCAACACAAAAATTTATGTAAATGGCCCATTAACCCTTTTATGACGAAATTGCATTGTATAAAAAATTATTTTATAGCATCATTTAAGTTTCTCAGGCGGAGTTCTAAACTTAAATTTTCGGGGTAAGTTTATAACATTACCTCCGAACCAAACAATGCTATCTAGAAGTAAATTAAAAGTCATTTAGCAGGTCGACTATAAAAGAAGGGCGAAGACGTTATGGCTATGGCACGCAGAGATGTAATGGAGTCAGATCGAATTATAGAATTCCCCCTCTTTCTGTATCCCTTATGAGTTGAATGGCATCAATAAAGACATTATTCGAGCATTATTAAAGCTTTTATGTGCGATTAAAGTACTAATTTCTCCGAGAATTGCATATTGATATCCCAAGATAATAGTAATAGTTAACTTTTATGTACTAATCCTTGACGGAAAACACATCAATAAAAAAATTCCGGAACATCTATAAAAAAAGTCCCGGAACGGTCGAATACCTTTGCTATTTGACATGTTTAATATTTTTTAACTTTGGAATGGATATACACTCGAATATAACAGATTCAAGTATGACATTTAAATTTTTTTAACTTTCGGTTTCACAGGAGATGCTGGACGCATCTCCTGTGAAAAAACTTATTTTTTTTAGTGGAACAGCCAGTAGATTTTTTTTATTTTTTTATGCAGAATAAAAAACTACCTTCATAAATATCAACATGTTCATTTTTATTCATAAGAGTGCGGCACAAAAAAAAACAAAAACTGCTGATAAAGTAAAATCAAGATATCAAGTTCTATCAACAAAATATCTGAACGAAGTCTGTGCCACTTATAGGGTAATACGGTTGATTTCTTCATTTATTCAGCATAACTGTAACAGATTATTTGGCCGATTTTTATAGACTTCCTACCAAGATATGCCTAAAAACCCATTGGATTCTATAGATTTTGAGCGATTGAAATAAAATTTAAAAAAACATCGGTAACATTGCAAAATTCAAGTTCAAACTACTAGTTTTTCACAAAAAAATGAGTGCATATTTTTTTGCAACGCACATTGTTTGAAAGAATTTTATGAATAATTTTACATGCACTTAAAAGTTTTTGAGATCACTGGATACAAATCGAAAGCCAAATTGACGTTTTCGACAATTGGCAGCTTTGAACTGTCAAATAGCTGTCAAGTAGCTATCAAGTCATCATTAAAAATAAAGAAAAATGGAAATTCATTTATAATTCTGGTTTTGGGATAGCTGAATATAAATCGGATATCATACTGATGATTCTGACATTTGGCAGCTGACCACCAGCTGTCAACTAGCTGTACAAGTCATCATTATAAGTATATTAAGAAAAATGTGTATTCATGTAAAATTATTAGTTTGAGGTTGTTGAATGTGAATTTGATATAAAACTGACGATTCTGACATTTGGCAACTGCCAACTAGTTACATTAGATGATTCAAATGGATGAAAAATCAAAAAATGGAAAATCAAAAAGATGATACATAAAAAACCACAAAGTCATAATTTTCGATGAATTTCCATTGTTCTTTATACTTAATGATGATTTGACAGCTGGTTGTCAGCTGCCAAATGTCAGAATCATCAGTTTGATATCAGATTTATATTCAGCGAACTAAAAATAAACTTTTAAATAGATTTTTCTTCAATTTTAATGATGACTTGATAGCTAGTTGACATCTGCCAATTGTCGAAAAAAAATAGTCGTTTGAACTTGAATTTCCCAGTTCCTGATGTTTTTTAAATTTTCTAATAGCAGAGCCGGGTTCAGTGGCTCAAAGTCTATGGAATCCAATGGATTTTTTAGGTATGTCTCGATAGACAAAAAACGGCACTTTTGTTGTTGCGACATTGTTGTCTTCTCTTATTAATAATGTTCCTGTAATGTTGTTCCAATCATACCAGCCCACCCGTTTACTTTTTGAGGATGCTGCATATAGACTTTTTCCATCCAATGAGTGTTTTCAGTTGACAAGTAACGACAACTGTGCGTATCATTGAGACAAAACATTGCTTCATCAGAAAAGATTATTTGATTCACAAAAATAGGTTGTTCTCTGATAAATTCTGTTAATAATTCGCAACACATGTTTGCTGCGGTTTGGATCATCTTCATTCTACTCATGACCAATATGCATTTTGAGGGGTTTCAGGTTTGCAGATTTTAGAACTTTGTGAGATTATTTCCTTTGTGGGCATATGATAGTTTTCTTAATTTCTTGAACCATTAGTAAAATACTCAGTCTTCATCTGTTACTTTTTTGGACGTCCGCTTCTTGGTAAATCTTTTAGTTGACGAAACGCTTCGAATTTCAGAAGTGTCCGACACACTGACTTTTACTGATTTGTCGGTCCAGATAATCAGTATTAAACAATTTTTTTCTTCTTCAGATTCTGAAAGTTTCACTGCCATTTTAAAATTGTGAAATTAAGAAACGAAACGAAAAAAATAGTGACAAATAATTTGTGTCAACCTGACAGATCACAGTATTTTTGTTTTGTTTTCAAAAATGTCTTGATTTTACTTTATCGGTAGTTTTAGTTTTTTTTTTTGCTGCACCCTTATCAATAAAAATAAACATGTTGATATTTATAAAGGTAGATTTTTATTCTGTATCCGAAAATGTAAAAATGTACTTGGTATTCTATTGTATATGTATATTCCAAAATACATTTTAGGGCCGTATTAGAAAAAATATTCATTTTAACTTTTTGAGCCTGTAGAGACTTTTGATCAGTCGATCATGGACTGCATATTATCAAAAATTCGGCCAGTTTCACCGAAAGGCACTTCCCATAAGTAATGTGCGGAGTCTTTTAATAATAATAAACCGATGAAAAGGTAATTTGTTAGTGCGAGTTCACAATTCAATAACCGTATTCTCCAAAAGAACGGGGTACAGAGCAACTTATTTTAATTCTTGATAGAAAAATAACATGTTGAAGGAGCCATAAACGAAGATTAACTGATCCTTAGATTGTTAATACGTATTCTTTGATTTTAATAATAGGCTGAATTACAGAAATAAACATTTTATAGGACATATTTTGTATCAAATTACGAGACTGAACACTACCTACATATCTAACACGCCACTTGAAATTTATCACCTAAATTATGGAGTTATGCAATATAAATCAATAGCATTACTGCTTTTATATGACGTATGGGTCTTTTTATTGCCCCAAATTTATTATTACGTTGCCTTATGTTCTTCCCAATAAATTCTTGATACAATTTTATAGATAAAACTGCGTCCAGTGGAAAACTTATTTATTACCTATTACATCTGCATTAACTTTATTGATTTAGAAGTGGCATCGTATCCCTATAAACTTGATAGATGGGCACATGAAAACTTGAAAATTGCATATACCTTAAAGCGCTCATTGTAATAAACTGTACTGCATTATAGGTACACTAATTTGACAGATTGTATCATATAATTTTTTTAATTTAGAATATGCCGTCAGTAAAACAATTGAAATAAAAATATAGCAGCTGATTAATTAATATTATTTTTTTAATAGAAGTATTGTATTTTTGGAATTTGGACTTTTAAAAAAATCTAGTTCCAAAACCTCTGGAAAGTGAGACATACAGCGTGGTAAAAATAAACTGTATATGAAAAAATGTCCCGAATAAAAGTTTTTCATCAGTTTATATGCTAGGTTTTTTGTTAAAATGAAATAATCTTCTTGCACCCTCGTTCCATTTAACAAATTTTAACATTGGTATATTAATATCCATAAAAAACTATACCTGTCTCTGTTACGACAGACGAGTTTTGGTTTGATTTGTGAATAATGTTTTGCGCATGTAGCCTTTCGTGAAACGTCGACAATATTTACTTTAGACGTTTTTTTTTTGGCAAATGTGTATCCGAATTTCCATTGCCTACTAGTGATACTTTGCGTGGAACAAGTTTAGGGGGCATCCATTAATTACATGAACTGTTTTTTTTATTTGGACCCATCTCCCCCCCTTGGTGAGATTTAGTGAGATTTGGCGGGACTCCCCCCCCCCCCCCATCCTCCTCACGTGAGATTTACGCTATAGTAGTTAAATGACAAAATTGATTTTCATAAAGTAAAAAAATAATAACATTAAGTTGTATTATAACGAATTTATTTAAATTTTATATAAATTAAAATTCAAAACATACAACAGCATCATCTTTATTTTAATAATTTTTTTATTTGTATAATAATGTATATTTTTTAAATGTTCACGGGATATTTTCAATTATGCTATTCAGATATTCAATATAAGTATCATTTAATATGTTTTTAATATCCACCTATGTACGCATTAGGCTGCCGCTTACTGTATACAGGCCAAATCGCTCACATTTAACGAGAATAAATGCAGAAAGACTACTGCTCGTGGCAACGTATGTTCAAGCAGTGAGGAGAGTCCGTATTTCTGAATGACACAAGTAATTGGTATGTACTAGGGTGCAATAAGCTCGAGGTAAATCAGGACCGAATTCAGGAAACCAGTACAAAATTAAAATATAATAGAGACACTTACCCAAACAGTTATTGTCTATTGAAAGTCATCACTAATTGTAAGAGGACATTCTTGCACAGCATGGGCATACATCATAGTCACTAAAATACGTTCTGCATTCACCGCACTTAGATGTGATCGATTAGGTCGGTACATATATTTATATAATGAAAACGATCGCTCAGCATCTACAGAAGTCAATGGTGCAAATTTTAAGTATTCGACATAATTATTCGACGTAACAACATTCTGCCTATTTGTGTAAAAATTACGTATTGTTTGGTAACCGGTATTTCTATTTAACACAGTTTCCAGTTTGTTTTTAATTGCGACACCTTTACTATCTACTAAATTAGTTATTGTACTTTCAACGTCACTTATTATAGTTAAAGCTTCTTCACAGTATAATGTTGAATTTTATAACCTTGTAGTTGCTTGAATTAAATAGTTAAACTGCTGGTTTATAATGTTTAAATCTGTGTGAATATCCGGTGGTTTAAATACATTTTAACTAAGTCGTATAGCTTTGGTTTCTAAGGGATTTAGTTGTATGATGAATTCCTTTACAATTTGGGAAGTGGGTGGCAAAATACCGTACAGCTTGCAGCCACGTGCACCATCGTGTACGTACCGGTGAAGGTGGTAGAGGTATATCGAGTAGGTGCTCTTTAAATTTGTGTTTTCGTGACCCTGACTTTACAAATATTTGTTTTGTGTTCCAAATTAGTCGGTCCACTATCGGGTATTGTTTTGCAATTTCACCAGCGACAAGATGTAAGGCATGCGCTAAACATGTCATGTGGGTCATATTTTTATATGTGCGTTTTAGACGCTCAGCTGCTTTTCGCATATATGCGGCTGCATCTGTGACAAACACCAGCAAATTGTCATTGTCAACACACACATTGCGTACAGCATCCGTCACCAATACATCAATCGTTTCAGCCGTAGTTTGTAATACACGTTTACTTGCGATTAATATTGGCGGGATACTATTATTCACTTTTAAAACAAGGAGCAGAACATTCACTACCTTGTGACCACGAAAATCCACGGTTTCATCAACAGTGACCCAAATATATTGATTGAGTACGTCTTCTCTAATACTGTCCATCACATTATTATAAACTTTGCGGAGGTACCGAGTGCGCAATATCTGGCTACTAGGCAAAGGCCAATCTGGCATGTATTTTGAACAAAAATTTCTAAAACACGCATTATCTACTAATCTCCTCGACAATCCACACGTACACAACATAGAACACAAGTCATATAAGAACTCGTCAGTATTGACTTCACCCCGTAACGGGTGGGCAAATTTCAATGTTTTTATAGGGTATCTCGGTAACTGTAAGGGCTATGGAAAAATGAACCCACCTTTCCCGACCTCTTTTTTCGAGATAAATTCATTGGTGAAAACCAGAATTTGCTATATCTTTTCGTTTTCGAGTTGTAAACGAAAATTGATTTTTTTGAGTTTTCGATTGGTGTCGATAACTCGGTTGTTTGTAAAATTAGAAGAAATCTGTTTGCACGTTCTACAGGCACTTTTTTAAGTAGAATAGGATTTCCTTAACAGATTTTTTATATCTTGTGTAGTTTTCGAGTTATGGCATAAACTTCTATTTTTTTTAAATGGAAACCATAGTTGGCTATGATTTAGCTAAAAAAGAGGATTTTTTTCTCTTTACAACCATATATAGTTTGTGGGGTCTATGATGAGTGTTTATGCGGAAACAGTTAAAAATTTTAATTTTTTGTATAGGTATACTTACTTTGTTTTTTCTTTGCAGGAAGAGTAAGTTTCTATAGTAACACATTGTTACAACAATGTTTTAATAATAATAACTGTTGCTATGGAAATTTACTCCTGCGAAAAGTAACATAAATACATAGTAACAGTCGTATGTAATGAATGGTATATTAAAATTAAATAATATAATGACATATTAGTGACTAATTAATAATTAATTATAACATATTCATAACAAGAAAGTTTAACACACTTAACAATCAAATTTGTAACAAATAATGTATGTAAAAAATACGATACAATATATTTTACAAAAACAAAACTAGACAGATTAAAAAAAAAATACGAGCGTGATTATTTACCTAAAGTTTTCAAATTGTCGTCCGTTGTTTGCGATGCACAGTTCACATCGCTTTGAAACACTTTTTGTTGCATTATAGATGTGAATATTTGAAACGGAATTCAGACAGTCTATAAGATTTTCTCTCAGTTGAACCAGTGTATTATTTGTCTTTTTGTATAAATTGTCTTTAATGGTTCCCCAAAAAAAGAAATCTAACGGTGAGAGATCTGGCGACCGAGGAGGCCACTTTACTGGCCCATTGTTCCCTATCCATTTCTCCCCAAAATTAGTATTTAATAATTCCGAGATTAAATTAGTATTATGGGGTGGTGCCCCGTCTTGTTGAAAAAATACATGTCGTCTTTCGTTAAGTGGCAAGTTGTCTAAAAATTCTTCTACTATGTGGTAGTTTATCATATTGTAATACCGTTGACCATTTAAATTGTCATCATAAAGTTGGTAAGCTAAAATGCGGTTATTATATAGGGCACACCATACACTAAAACCGAAACGTCCTTGATTTTGAACATCAACAGTCTGATGAGGATTATCTTCAGACCAATAATGTTTGTTGTGTCGGTTGAAAATTCCGGCACTACTTACGTAACTTTCATCTGTCCAAATGATATTTTTAAAAAATAATTGGTCTTGCTCAATTTGTTGTAGGTACCAATTGCAGAAATCCAGTCGGCGTTCAGGATCAGTTGGAAGGAGCTGTTGTTGTTTCCTTATTGTTAAGGTCTAAATTTGTGTTTTTTTAAAACTGAAAGTGCTCTTCGTCGCGATATACCAGACTCTGCTTCAATTTGCCTACTTGAAATTGAAGGATTTACGACTACCATACCAACAACATTTATGGCAACATCCTCAGCATCTTGAATACGATAATTTTTTGGTCTTGGTTTATTAAATCCTCCGTATTCAACGAGGTTTTCTTTTAGTCTACCAAAGATGGACATATTAGGTTGTCTCCTTTCAGGGTAGCGATTAAAATATGCTTCCGATGCAGCTTCAGAATTATATCCATTTTGAATAAAACACTCTAGCATATTAAACTTTTCGTAATTTTGATACGCCATCGCGCCTTGTCAATTTGTTTAATCGAAACTTTAAAACTATAATGCAAGCAAAAACCAAACATAAACAATTAATCAAACAGTAATGTGTAACTGTGTATTTACATCCCAATATCCAACTGTTCTGTTTTCAAAATGACAGGCGCCTACTGTGCAAAATCATTGAAATTACTATACTGTCCTTTATTAGAAAACATATGTATTTAACTGTTTCCGCATAAACACTCATCATAGACCCCACAAACTATATATCGTTGTAAAGAGAAAAAAATCCTCTTTTTAGCTAAATCATAGCCAACTATGGTTTCCATTTAAAAAAAATAGAAGTTTATGCCATAACTCGAAAACTACACAAGATATAAAAAATCTGTTAAGGAAATCCTATTCTACTTAAAAAAGTGCCTGTAGAACGTGCAAACAGATTTCTTCTAATTTTACAAACAACCGAGTTATCGACACCAATCGAAAACTCAAAAAAATCAATTTTCGTTTACAACTCGAAAACGAAAAGATATAGCAAATTCTGGTTTTCACCAATGAATTTATCTCGAAAAAAGAGGTCGGGAAAGGTGGGTTCATTTTTCCATAGCCCTTACAGTTACCGAGATACCCTATAAAAACATCGAAATTTGCCCACCCGGTACAGAAAAGATAAAAGCTGCTCTTTCATAAATTGAGAGAAACCCTTCAGGTTGTCACTAAAAAAAAAATTAAGTTGATCTTGATGTTGAAAGAAACAGCGCAAATAGACTGATGAAAAACTTTTACTCGGGTAAAACAGTAATGTTAATGAATCATTAATTAAACTGCTGCTACACATTTATTTCAATTGTTTTTGTCACATCATATTCTGGGATTAAAAAAAAATAGATTGTCCTTGAGAAAGACTATCACCTGGTCTTTTGTATTTGTAAGAATTTACCACCTAGAGAAAGGGAGAGGTGGTATATTCTTACAAACACATCCTCTACCGGATTACAAAGTTATTTAAAATCAGAAAGCGACATCTCTGAATGAATAAAAAATAATTATAGCTTTTGTACACACTTTTAACGATCCACCAACATAACGACCTTTTGTACACCATTTTTTCATACCATAATGAAGGGATGGACATAGGAAATATTTTCATGATTTAAAGATGTCATCTAGTTCTAGTATTCAAGTTATACATATACATCAGGAGCGGTCATAAAACGTCCTTGATGTACGCCAAAAAGATTATATAAATAAAATTATTTTCGTATTATACGCTTGACTTAACAACGTATGAGAAAATTTGAAAGTATAATACTCGTTTTAGGATCAATCAAACGTTTGTGCCTTTATGGGGTAGCTTTATCACGACAAATATTTACTGCACAAATGCACAAAACACACAAGGGCCTTAAAGAAACCCATACAGGGTTTAGGTATTTTCATGTCGAATATCGGGGCTACTCTTTGAAGTACCTAAAGGGCAATAACGTTAAACGTCACATAATCAAACTGTTCATACTTACAAATTTGGTAATAAACATATTGTTCAATGTATTTCATGTTGCGACTGATTTACGGTTTTTAAAAAGTTATTACTAAACAAAAGAGAAAAATCACCAAGCTTAATAATGCGATACAAAAAGTACCCGAAAATTTGGATTTAGATGAACCGCTTAAAATGAATCGGTAAAATGTTTTTTTTTTCTTCAGGTTGGTAGCCTCTTCCTTAATTGCCAAGCCTGTTTAGAGCGCGCTCTGTCACTCAGTGTGTTTACAGCAGCTGTTAGTAATAGACGACTTCAAGTGTGTTCAAATAGTGGAAAAACGCGTTTTATTGAAAGTTTCTGCCGCAAACGAAATTTCGGGTGTCGGTTCATTGAAAATATTAAATTAGGCCTTTGGTGATTCGTGTATGTCAAAAACACATGCTTACGAGTGGTATAAGGAGTTTAAAGCGGACCGTGAAATAGTAGAAGATTTGCCTCGCTCCGGTCGGCCATCGACCTCTACAACAGCCGATAACATAGACAAAATCAAAACATTAGTGCTTGAAAATCGCCACATGAGTGTTATAGAGTCAAGGGCGTAGCCAATATTTTTCTTTGGGGGGGCGATCCAATGCAGATAAAACAAAAAAAGCAAAAAATAAAAACGTTATTGGAGGCAACGGCAAACGCAATCCCCCGGCTATCTTGGTTTTTACTTGACCATTTGGGGGGGGGGCGCTCGCCCCCATCGCCCCGCCCTGGCTACGCCCTTGTATAGAGTTGGCTCAAGAGTGTGACATATCGACAATGTCAGCTGATGGTATTTTAAGTGATATTTTGAATGAAACGCGTTTTTGATGAAACGCGTCGCTGCAAGACTGGTTCCGAAAGAGCTGAATGTTCTTCAAAAAGAACATCGGAAGCAGGTTGCTCTTGACATGGTTTCCAGAGCCGATAGTGAACCAAACTTCATGAAAGGCATCATAACTGAAGACGAAACATGGGTCTAAGAGTATGACACGCAAACAAGTCGTCAATCATTGGAATGGCGGTATGATGATTAGCCGAAACCGAAAAAAAAGCACCAAAGTTGGTCGAAAGTGAAGGTGATGCTGACGGTTTTTTTTTTTTTATTATCGAAGCGTAGTAGATACATTCCGAATATCTTCCGAAAGGACTGCCGGTTAATAAGGAGTATTATCTCGGCATTTTGAGGCGTTTGCGCAAAAGTATCCGTCGGAAACAGAAAGAATTGTGGAAGGAAAATTCTTGGATTTTGCACGACGACAACGCGCCATCTCACCGAGCTACGATTGTGAGCGAATAAAAGGCCAAAGAGCGGTGTATGGAGGATTGGGTTAAACATTGGCATAGCTGTATTGCACTCGATGGAGCCTACTTTGAAGGAGACAAAATAAAATTTGATGAATAAATAACAATTTATGTGCTTTTTTTAAAATTTCCTGGTACTTTTTGTACGTAGTAGTATATCACGTGTTCAAAAAAAAAAAACAAAGTCAAGTGGTTTATGGAAATTTTAAAGCATGCCGTTTCTTGTTGCAAGAACTTTTTGTACAACTCTCACTATAAGTGTCAAAATTTCTACAAACTGATAAAATAGGTAATATTTCGTTAAAACTATATAGAATGTTATAATGTAATTTAAACTAATTAATATATCTTGGAAAAATTAACAGTATCGTAAGCACCAACTTCAGTTAATTGCGAAACAACACCAACAAAAGTTCTATGGATTATTTCCACAATTTGTCGGATGTTTTCAACTTGGAACTACACTTTCTGTTTCTCGAAAAGCACTCACACAATGTCGCACAACTTACCTGTTTTATCAGTTTGTCGAAATATTAAGGGGGGATCCTGCTTTAGGAGGCTCAATAAATAGGTTTTTTACTGCTTAAATCTATTCCTAATGTATATGTATCTAAAGTTATAGAGGCTAATTTACAATAGTTTTATAGATACAGCACTAAACGCAGTGGTGTGTCGCGCCGGTATACGGGCGCTCGGGCAGTTGGAGCTTGGAGCGCGCGCTCCTTCTCGCGGTCGAATAACTCCGAACTATACCGTGTGTGTAAAGCCGACATCGGCCTGTTATGAAAAAGGATAAACAGAAATGAGACGACAGATAAGAACCAACCGTAGACGCATCGAGGGTAGTGAGGGAATAAGACCGGTCCTCTCAACGGTAAACTTTAAAGCGCGTTTTCTCGAGTTTTTGTTTTTATGATTTGTCTAAACTGGCGGGCGAGATCGCAAGAAAACTAGACATTCAATTAAAACAAACCAAGGCTTGTTAGCTTCAGTTTTGCATTCTCTTATATTTGAACTAAAAAAGATTGTACGAAACAAAATTTTAAACAATTTTTTAAGCAAGTTAAAATAATTTTTTGTTTGTTTTAAAAGCACTTTTTTTTCAAACCTGACAAAAATTTTAAATTTCACAATTTTTTGGGTTTGTCTTAGTTCATCTAGAAGAAAAATACATGAAAATTAAGATTTTCTTTGTTTTTTTTTTGTCAGACGAAAATTATGAGCGCCATCTTTCCCGCCGATTGGAGACTGCAATTACGAGGTGTTACACAAATGTGCATAAAAATCGGCTGCGTTTGAATATTTTTATCTCTAAAATTGTTTAATGTTCAAATATGCAATAAAATAATCAGAAAAGTTCGTTAGCCTTGCTTCTTTTTTTTCTGTCCTAAAAAAATTCCCACAAAAACGCTTTTTTTAGGCCTCCTAAAGCAGGATACCCCCTTAACAAAGTCTCTAGTATTTTAATCCATAGAACATTGAGGTTGAAAGGTAATAATGTAAGGTAGGAATATAATCTATGAATCATTTTACAATTAACAGCACGCAATAAATTAACAATTAAGTTACGCGCTACGTTTTACGCGTTCTACGCTCATTTTTCGAGAGACGCATAATACTCTCATCTGAGTCACATTTTTCAATAGATTTAAATAAAAAAGTATTTTATTTATATTTGGAGAAAAGTCGCTCGCTAAACTCACTAGACACAAATTCAATAAACAAAATGGCTCTAGGAAAACTCAGCCAATCAAAGGCAAAGAAAAAAATATTTTCTTCCTAAACAGGTGTCTTACAGATTATTAGAAGTTTACGAATAGTTACGAGTATAAACACTTCTAAAACGAGACAAATGGAACGTGTCTGCTTAGAAAATATACAACACTTTGTAGTTCTTTTTACATATAATAACAACGGTAAGTATAGCCTTCTGTTAAAGCTCTAATTATTGTACTTGCAGTAAGCTAAAAGTAAATAGCAAAATAGTCATTTGGCAGTAAATTTGACGAGAAAATATACATTTCCTTTTTCATAGATTCTAAAATGGAATACATACTGAGCACGTGGGTATTTTGTGCTAAATATAATTAGCACCAGAAAAAATCTGCAACAAGGATATTTCACAACAAAAAGAAGTTTCAAGACTAAATAAATACAAGAATTTATTTAATTAATTTTAATTATATTTTATATCGATTTTATTAATTTTAAGACTACAGTTTAGTTTATTGATGTTGCTGACCTTAAATCCCGGAAACAAAATAGTTGCACAAGAAATGTTTCAAAACCTTTGTACTTTAAAGACAATTCTTCAATTTTTTATAATCTATGTGCAAAGCCGTAGTCGTAGCCTATTTTATAAAATCTATATTTTAAAATATTTTAGCTAAGCTTGTGAGTAAAATTGGACGATTTATTTTTCACTTCGGTCTTGTCTCTTTTATAGAGGGAGATTACAATACCCATTCTGAAATGCCTACGGGTGTTGTCCACATTCCATTATTGGATTAATTAAACCTGTTAATGGTTCTGCCTTCATACTTCCTTATTTTTTTTCTGAGCGTTTGCACTGTAATTTATTTTCTCACGGATCATTTTTCGGCTTTAATTCCATAAAGACCTCTCTATTTCTAAATTATTGGTTGATAATAACTAACAAATAAGGGATATCGATAACCTATGAAAATCGAACCGTTTTAGAAATTTTTTCACCAATTCTATTTTTGTATCTGTTATATTTAACTTCTAGGAAATGTATTAGGTTGGTGCAAAATGAATGCAGGATCTTATGACAATAAAATCATTTTTTTTATATGTCATATACCATTTTAAAGCTTATTTCATGCTCTTTCTTACCGGTTTTTTAAATTTATATAAATTTAACTGTTCTATAAGAAAACTGACTTTTACGTTTAGATGTCAAAATCATATTTTCGTCGTATTTACTTCTATGAGTATAAGCTAGGTCTTAGTGCAGCTCAGACTGCTCGAAATATTAACGAAGTATGGGACAAGGAAAATTTTAACGAATCCACAGTTCAACGTTGGTATCAAAAGTTTCGTTTTGGCAATGACATCAATAATTGACCATGTAATTAATAAATAAAATTGACCAGTAGCCATCCATCAATAATTGACAACGACCAATTGAAGGCAATTATCAGAGAGCGATCCACGTCAAACAGCAAGGAAAGTTGTGGAACAAATTGACGTAAGCCACGCAACGGTTGTTCGCCATTTAAAACAAAAGTGGGTGCCCCACGAATTAAACGACGAAGTCAAAAAAATCGCCGTTCTGAGCTTTCATCAAATCATCTTCAACGCAACAAAAACGATCCGTTCCTTAACTGGATTGTGACATGCGACGAAAAGCTGATCATCTACGACAACAGGCGACGATCTGCTCAATGGTTGGACAAAATGAAGCTCCACAGCACTTTCCAATGCCAAAATTGCACCAAAAGAAGGTTATGGTGACTGTTTGGTGGTCTTCAACCGGTTTAATCCACTTTAGCTTTCTGAATCCAGGGGAAACCATTATAGCCGAAAAGTATTGTCAGGAAATTGATGAAATGCACCAAAAATTGCAACGTATGTGTCCAGCATTAATCAATCGAAGGGGACCAATATTGCTGCACGATAATGCTGCAAGACCACCCGTCTCAATGATCACGCGTTAGATGCTGCATTAATAGGGTACAAAACTCTTGATCACCCATCATACTTGCCAGACCTGTCGCCTAAAGACTATCACTTTTTCAAGTATCTTGACAACATTTTTTGCAAGAGAAGTGTTTTAAGAACCAAGACGAAGCAAAAAACGCCTTCAATGACTTTATCGCCTCTAGAGCATTTCTCGTTGACAAAATTGTATTGACTGTAGCGATTCTTAGTTTGATTAATAAACTTGTTTTTGAAAAATGTTATACTGATTTAAAGTTTAGGTTTGAGAACCTTCATTTCAAACAATTAATCTGTTAAAAATGCATGAGAAATATTGCAGTTAACATCCAAAAGGTTGCATATTTATGGAAAACTGTTGTTTGGAACCTATTTTGGGGGATATTTGTTGTTTGGAATCTAGACGATCTCTGCTATTAATGTCGTTAATTAAAATATGAGTTGTAGATTATATAACTTTTTCACGAAAAAGGGACCGATTTTCATAGCTTATCGATTTGGGAATATCGATAATGAGGGATTTTTAGTTAACTTTACTTACAATTAGTTAGCTTATAGATATCCGGTTGATTCAAAAGTATTTACCTTGCTGTTATGTTAAAATATTATTATTTATTTTATAGACATGACGGATTTAATTTAGAATGTAAGTGCCATACGACTTTAGAACTTGTCGCTAACAAGACTGTGGATATCACGTCCCAGGACTCAAGCGGTTGTGAAGCGAAAAAAATTGTGTATGACTATTTGTAGATAGTGACGAGTGTCAAATGATTTATTTATTTTATAATGTTTGCTGAGGGCACTGAACAAATGATGTTAATATAGGTCTTGAAGTATAAAAAAAAATCAATAATTTTAAAACAAAATGGCAGCGCAGTGATAGAAAAAAACGTCTTTTTTTAAGGTCCTCCGCGGGCGACACAACACAGGTTACAATTAATTATCAATCTAGAACAAGAAACGAATATATTCTTAAAGTAGATATAAAAAACTAGTCCTGGTACGTAGGATTTTTTAAAAATATTACTTTTTTAAAAGAAATGGCGTCAACATTACAAAAAAAAAAAAAATCGACCAAAAAAATCCATCATAAAATTTTTAAATCTTAACTAATCGAAAAAATCCCACTTGACTGGTCTAGAAAATGTTGTCAAAAAATGCTACAGTTAAAATTTCAAGTCAATCGGTTCAAAACTGAAGGCGCTACGGTGTCGCCCGACTTCAAAAATATGGTTTTGATAAAAACGCGTTTAAAGTACTGAAAATCTCTGGCTTTTCTACCTTGGAAATTCTAGTAAAAACGCCATCTGGCGACGAAATTTAAAAGATTTAATAAGGGTTGACAGTCGATAACATGTATTTACCGCCCAAAATTTAAAAAGCAAGCATTCAAAAATTTTTCTCGAAATACTGTAAATTAACACTACTTCTTCGGAAAATCGAATTTTTGGACCACTTAAAATAATTTTCCCCCCATAAAACCTTTTGGATATCATTTTTAGATAATTAAGGGACCGTTTAGGCAAAAAAAAAAGAATCAATAATTTTTTTTTATAAAGGTATATTCTCCCTTAATAATTGATCCCACGAAATGTTTATTTCTCAAATGATTGCCCATACACAAATAAGGAATATTTATATATACAAGTTTCATTTTCTACCCGACAGACCACAGCAAAATATTATATCTAATAACTTCCGCAGAGCTGCACCCTATCATAACACAAATATAAGCATTTACCAGTTTCATTCATTAGCAATAAAACCAAGACTGGCTAACGCAATATCTTCTGAAGGATATACATTAGTCCATTCAATTATGGAAATTAAGGTACGGGTAAAAGAGGGAACAGCTACTGGAATGCGAAGAGCACGTTTCGTTGGAATACGTCTAGATTTATCAAGAAAAACCAATGTAACAGACAGCGGCGGTTCGCCAGGGGAGGCAAGTGAGAAACGCTTCACCTAGAATTTCCAGTTGGTTAATTACTTTTTAACATAAAAGTGTCACACTTCACGTGATCCACCACACAGAGGGCACTATCGTCGATTTTTTTTATGAGAAAAAGGGGGGAAAAGAGGGGGTCTCTAAATTGTCAATCATGTTTTTGAAATTTTAACATCCACATAAAAACAGTCATTTTAACAGTCCCTAATCTCCGCTCAGGCGATATCCATCTTCCCTATTGAAGTTGTTATTATTCTTCATGATTTCTAGCTAGTCTCTAATTACACTGGCACACCGGAGTATTTTTTTCCGGAGTATTTTTAACCACTGAAAAGGATTCCGTATTCCAAATTTACTTCTGACCTTTCATTAACCAAAAAAAAAATCCAATTTTGGGCCAAAATCGACCAAAAAGATACTAAAGTCTATTTTTTGTACCATTTACTCTAGACATATCATTTCCGGAGTATTTTCAACCGCTGTGAAGGATTCCGTAGTCCAAATTTACTTGTGACACTTCAGTAACCCAAAAAAGCCCAACTTTGGGACAAAATGGCCAAAGAAAGTACTTTCCCTTTCTATTTTGATTACAAATGGCTTTTGACTAAACCATTGTTAGAAAGTCAGATAAAGAAACTCATACTAAAACCCCATACATAAAAAAACGTACCGATACGGCGAGCATGATTTCTCAAAAACTACTGAATCTATTGTTTTTACATTTTACACACCTATTTATCATTAGAGCAGCCGGTTCTTGAACGAAGACTATTTCATTTTGGTGAAAAAGTTTTTTTTATCACAAACTAAAAAATGTTATAGTTGCAAAAACGCACTTCTTAGTGAAAGTGTTACCATTTCTTGCAAATTAAAATTTTACCAAACCCTTCCGTCAAGGACTGCATTTTGAGTTATACTAACAGAATCTTTTTGGTTTTTTGATTTGAGATTTATCTTTTCAGAGTTATCGTGCTTAACACAAACTACCTGCGAAAAAAAATGGGTTTCACAATTTCGGTTGTAAAAGCCCCGTTTATCAATATTTTTTTCATAAAAAAAGTAATTTAATTACCTACTCGTATGTAAATACTAAATTATGATATGAGGTATGTAAATTAAGTACTGAGATTGGTTTTTTATTTTTTTTATTCGAATAGAATTACAATTCAGAATTGTCTCCTTCCAAATAATTTCCTTGGGAAGCCACACAGCGCTGGAGACGGTTCTTTCATTCCTCATAGCAGTGCTGGAACTCATATACTGAAATAGCCTTCAGTCCCCTGAGGTGATTTTTCAATCTCGGGAAGAGAAAAAGTCACAAGGACTCAAGTCAGGTGAATAAGGAGGCTGAAGAGCCACAGGAATGTTTTAAATGGCTAAAAACTCGTTTACTGAAATGGTTGTGTGACAATGCGCATTGTCGTGATGCAACATCCAGTTTTTCTTGATGTTTGGTCTCATACGCATGACCGTTCTTCGAAGGTTTTCAAGAACCTCTCTGTAAAAGTGTTGATTTACTGTTTGGCCTGAAGGCACAAACTCTTTGTGGACAATTCCTGGCTATCAAAAAAGCAAATCAGCATGCATTTGATCTTCAACTTGCTTATTCTTGCTTTTTTGGGTCTTGGAGGGCCTGAAGTGTGCAATTCCATGCTTTGGCGCTTGGTTTCCGGGTCGTACTCAAACACCCAAGTCTCATCATCAGTAATGACATGTTCCATAAAATGAGGATAATTTTCTTCATCATCATTTTCAAGACACCTTTCTATCCTGATGTCCTTTTGTTCCTGCGAAAGGTTTTTTGGAACCATTTTGTGCAGATTTTTCTCATCGCCAATTCGTTAGTAAAAATCGACATTTTCATCAGTTCTCGAAGTCCTTCCGCCGCGTGGCTCATCTTCAATCGACTCTCTTCCTTCTGAGAATGCCTTAAATCACCGAAAAACCTGGGCTCTTGAAAAAACACGGTCTTCGTAGGCGTGTTGAAGTTTTGCAAAAGTGTCCATTGCGCTGTGTTCAAGTCTGAGGCAAAACCCGCTAGCACACCGTTACTCTAAATTAATGTCACTCATTTTTAAAACGCACTAGGAAAAAACCGGTTGACGAAAACAGTCACAAAGAACAAACAAATGACTCTGATAAGATCAAACTTGTACTGAAGGTGCATTACATGTTAACCTACCGCTCTTCCAAGTCCCGTCTCCGCAGTGTTGCTAGATCGGGCGCTATGTGCCAGTCTTATTAATTGATTTGCCTTTATTTTTGTGTACCAAATGGGGGTAACCCCGTAAGTCCACGAGTTGCCACTGGTGATAAATGAAAAGAGATATGGTTTCCGATGCGATGTACTCAGATGAAATTGTTTTCGTATCGGTGTAGCTTCTTTATGTATGGTTTCCGTAATTCCGCTATTAGGTTAATCAGATTAAATTAAAATGGAAATCGGCCGTCAAAGTTCTTCGCCTGTCAGATTTCCAGTTCCTCCATCTTATAACGAATTCCGATCCGATTCAGAATTCGTTTCTTGTTATTCTTCGGATAGGACGCTACAAAAATTAGGAACTTTCGGCGGGAGTAACCAAATCGATCGATCCAGTCCGATGGAGCTAAATGAGGATCTACTAGAACTAATTTAATGCACGAAATACACAAACATATAAATTGTGGTCCGATAAAGCTTAATTACATTTTAAGTGAACAGAATTTACGTTTGTGGAAGTAAGGTCAGTTGGGGTAATAGTACAAGAATTTTAGGTTTTGACCTCAAAAAAAATCGTGTAGTCGTGAAATTTACAGGTTTTGTTCAGAATTTTGTGCTATTTTCAAAAATGTCGGTTCCAGAAAAATCCCATGGTAGGCTTTTTGTATAGTGCTGCCAAAACTCAAAATTTCGAAATTTTCAAAATTTTATGACTTTACGCGCTATTTTCTAGTATGATGCAACAAATTGGATTAGTTTGAGTACAGAATAGTCTAAAATTAGTAACCAAACAGTTTTGTATGAAAAATTGCAGTTCCGACTAGAGCTGTCAACGTTATTTTTCATACTTACAGCCATTTTTTGTGCTGCCCGATCGTGTGCGTTTCCGCTGACTTTGATAGCTACTAGGCGTCATTGTTACACAAAAATAGAACGCTATGGCTGAAAAAGAGGACATTAAGCTAATAAATATAGTGCTGTCAAAGAAAATTCGAATCCCTTGAACATAGAGCTGTAAAGATTTTCGTATTTCTTTGATTACAAACGACCGCTTTCACTGTTTCATCTGCAATTCATTTAATTCGTTTAATATTTTTAGATAAGTATTTAATGACATCTAAATTTCATACTACTCCATGTCTTCAGGGTCATCTGGATCATCTACCTCTATTTCCTTTCGTACATTACTGCAATCTACTCCAGCACATGTTGAACCAGCACAGCGAACCATCTTCATAATGAGGTCTGGAGCCGGTGGACGAGACGATGTCTCTGGGACTAGTCTGTCCCCTTCACTTCTCCATTTCCACTCAGTAGGTAGATATGAATTCCCCCACCATTCACCACCGGATTTTTTGTCGGTTTTGAGGTAGTTTCCAAAGAGCTTTTTCCAGAGCACTCTTATCTGTCTTTCTGAGGCTGCTGCCATCAAAAATCGATAGAGGACGAGGTGCTAACTCATAAGCCAGGAAATCGCTCACAGGCACCTCAAGATGATCTTGATCAAGTTGATCTTGAACATTGAACATTCATGTAGAGAAAAAGACTAGCGTTTCACATGCGACTGGTTAACCACATTGACCTGAAGTTTAGAGGTATCCTTAAGACGATCGCAAAGCCAGTCGTTCTTCAGAACACTCACTTTCTTGATAGTCGATAAGCCACTTTCGACAACAACACTTGACTTATCCACAGGAGGTAACCCATCACCAACAAGTGCACACAATAAGCAATGCTCCATTTCCACGCCAAAAAAACAAAAAAACAAAAAAAAAACGTTATCTTGGAAATTAATAATATTATGACCGAGTTTACGATGTCAACAGCACTATGCCGTGTTAAACTCACAACTGGTCAACACTTCAACCAAGCAAAAATATAATAACATAGAGTAGCACGTGAAACACAGTGAAAGCGGTAGTTTTTAATGAAAGAAATACGAAAATCTTTACAGCTCTATGTTCATGGGATTCGAATTTTCTTTGACAGCGCTATATTTATTACCTTAAAGTTCTCTTTTTCAGCCATAGTGTTCTATTTTTGTGTAACAATGACGCCTAGTAGCTATCAAAGTCAGCGGAAACGCACACGATCGGGCAGCACAAAAAATGGCTGTAAGTATGAAAAATAACGTTGACAGCTCTAATCGGAACTGCAATTTTTCATACAAAACTGTTTTATTACTAATTTTAGACTATTCTGTACTCAAACAATCCAATTTGTTGCATCATACTAGAAAATAGCGTGTAAAGTCATAAAATTTTGAAAATTTCGAAATTTTGAGTTTTGGCAGCACTATACAAAAAGCCTACCATGGGATTTTTCTGGAACCGACGTTTTTGAAAAGAGCACAAAATTCTGAACAAAACCTGTAAATTTCACGACTACACGATTTTTTTTTGAGGTTGCAGTGAATTTTTGCTTATAATTCTTGGACTGTAAGTGCGTTTTTGGGGTAAGTGCGACCATTTGTATTTATTTACAAAGACTGACATATATGAGATGTAACACCATGAGAATATGTTCGTCAGGGACTTATTTTATAACAGTTTTGATCTGGCAACCGTGTGCGACACTTTAGAGCGTCTGTCAAAATTTGTAGCATAACCTACTTGTTTGAACTTGGCGAGCGACTAGGTAGGACTAGTAGGTCAAATTACGAACACTTATAATTTTGAAATGTTTGCTCATAAAATAATACTGTTGGGATATATCTAATTGAATAACATTAGAGCTTAGATTAATTGTGTTAGTAAAGTCATTTTATCTACTGATTCTTATTTAACAAGATGGACGAACTTATCCCTCAAAAAAGTAGGAAGTGGTAAGTGCGACCTATAGTGGATGCACTTACACCTTCTTCTTCTTTCAGAAAAATGGTACGCAACTATAAGAGAAAATCACAGAGGGGCCTAAGTTATACACAAGAACAGCTTATGGTTGCAATTGATAACATTAAGTCTAATAAAATATCCATAAGAAAAGCAAGCGCCCGTTATACAATATTGAATAAATATGTTTTAGACCTGTAACGATCATTTCTTTTGGAACTGTCCAAGAAAGACGATCTTACCCCGAAATAAATTAAACGTACATACATTACATTTTAATACGAGTTTTGAAAGTGTTGAAACAAAAAAAAACGGATAAGTATATGTACTAAACTAAACTAAACTATACTAAAAAAATATATCATACTACCAAGCTAAATAATTGTTCATACATACAGGGTGTTCCACCCAAGGTGGTTTCTTCCATAGTTCCGTTATTGTAAAAATGTCTCAAATAAAAGTTACCCAAAAATGATTCGGTGCATATTTATAAAATATGTCTAATCATACAGGGTACTCTATTCAATGTATGTAGTCTAGACTGTATCGACTATTTTTTTTTTTCAAAAATTACTCTGAAAATATTGTTCAGGATGTCCAAAAAATGAGCCTGTGAAAATATCAGCTCTTAATTTTAATATTAAGAGGTGACTCATCGTGATTTTCCATTTCCCATTTAATTAACATGGGAAAACATTTTTTTCAAGCTTTGAAATTTTGTAACTCTTCAACCGATTATCAGACTGATAAGACCAATACATATTCTTGTAGGGAATTGAACGCACTGCAAAAAACGTCTCTTATATTTTTTTGATAAATCTAGTTTTTCAAAAGTTATTATTTAAGGTTAAAGTTGGACTCACCAGAATTTTTTGAGGTATTTTCACTTTTTTGGTGAATCTATCAAACTAATTGCAAAATTTTTTGCCTTAAACTATCTTTTTCAGAGTCTTTAGAAATTTTGAAAGTATCCTCAGTCCAATTGATCGGTATTTTTGTCGACCCGATTAAAATCCTTGATTTAGACGCTTTTCTTTGATATGAATATTTTAAATATTAATTTTTATAAGCAAACTTGATATTTCTTATCTATAAATTTCTTTTCTACATTAATTATATCTAAATATAAGGTAAAATCATAATTATTAATCAAAAACAATTTATAATTATCATTTTAACTTAGATTTAGATATAATTAATGTAGAAAAGAAAATTATAGATAAGAAATATCAAGTTTGGTAATAAAAATTATTTAAAATGTTCATATCAAAGAAAAGCGTCTAAATCAAGGATTTTTGGACAAAACTACCGATTAAATGGACTGAGGATACTCTCAGAATTTCAAAAAGACTCTGAAAAAGATAATTTAAGGCAAAAAATTTTGCAATTAGTTTGATAGATTCACCAAAAAAAAAATTAAAATACCTCAAAAATTCTGTGAGTTCAACTTTAACCTTAACTAACTTTTGAAAGATTAGATTTATCAAAGAAATATAAGAGACGTTTTTTTGTAGTGCGTTCAATTCTCTACAAGAATGTGTATCGTTCTTATGTGTATAGGTCTTATCAGTCTGATAATCGGTTGAAGAGTTACAAAATTCCAAAGTTTGAAAAAAAAATTCCCATGTTAATTAAATGGGAAATGGAAAATCGCGATGAGTCACCTCTTAATATTAAAATTAATAGCTGATATTTTCACAGGCTCATTTTTTTCGACATCCTGAACAATATTTTAATAGTAATTTTTGAAAAAAAAAGTAGTCGACTTTTTTATACAGTCTAAATGTAGTCACTATACAAAATATTGTTTTCATTTGTGTTTCATTTCTACTACGTGTTGTGTTCACTGTTGTTAGTAAATGCTGTAAATAACATTGTCGAAGCCTACTTGTCTGTTTTAAATCTCTTCTCTCGCGAACTTTGGAAAATAATCGATTTTTATCTCGAAAATTGATAGAGATAGGTATGGACAACCTTATATCAATTGATAGATAATGTGATATCAACCATATATAAAATAGGAATATTATAGAGTAATTCGTGATGAACTCTATAATATTCACACTTGAATACTTTTCCACTTAACACTGAAACACTTTCTTTCATTCAAAAAGAATGTTAGAGTTTCGTCAACCATATTGGCATCATCAGGCAAAGATGAAAACTAATGTTAAATTAACTAATTATTAGGAAGTTGCAGTTCGGTGAATCACAACTTTTGTCCTTGTTAATTAACCATAACAGTAGACTGTTAGGTATCGGCCCAGTATCTTGATTCATGCTATTATTATAATTAGGTACTATTATAATAATACTGTATATTATAACAATAAAAAGCAAATTAGGGTACAGGCATAAAGTGCCTATTATGCCAAAAAGAAAACGAATACAAAATAGTCTAGCATTATGAAATATCAGCATCAAATCATGAAATAATAAAAAAACAGTGTAGCAAATAGGAACCAAGAAAATTAAAGCATTTCTTTTATAACGATTTTTGACACCAGATAAACGAAATAATTATGTAAATCGTATTAGTTATCGATAAAAACTTTTAGTCCTATGTACAAATTAATTACCATGTTAATATTTAACAATGTCTATAACTTCGAATGCATCTAGCTGTCTACAGTCTGTGACAGTTTCTTACATAGTTTTTAGTTTTTTAGTATGAGAATTGTTCAGATTTTCCTTAAATGTGTTTCCTTATTAATTTTTTTAATACTATTTCTGGACAAAAAGTACATGCATATATAACACTTATTTCACCGTACGTACTTTCTAAATTTTCTCGTCTAAAACAGTATACTGAACAGGACATACGATTGAAATAAAGGGAAAAGAAAATGTCATTAATTGTAATTGGTAACATTTGACTAGCTTATGAAGCCTTTGGCAGACAGCTGAAGTAACAATCAACTCTTAATTACCCAATCGTTATAGTAGAATGCTAATTTACTCTACGAATAGCTTTGGGGTGGTATGTATTAGCAAAATTTATCTATATTAAAAGGTGCTATAAAATTTGCTGCCTCGTCGTTTAAAGAATGTAACAATGACTGTGAAGATAGCTACTGAAAACTGTTTTCAATACCTATGTTATTTAAAATATACTTACTTTACACAACAATATAATAGCTCCTGGAGTGGGTACTGGAACCTTCGGCGTAGAAACAAAAAACTGGACGTTTTCCACGAAACACCGAACTACTACACTTTTCTCGACGCGCGTTTCGCCAACCAAGTTGGCATCTTCAGGAGAAGATTAAAACTGATAACTGTTTTAATCTTCTCCTGAAGATGCCAACTTGGTTGGCGAAACGCGCGTCGAGAAAAGTGTAGTAGTTCGGTGTTTCGTGGAAAACGTCGTTTTTTTTTTTTTTTTTTTTTTTTTAATATAATAGCTCTTAGAAATATTATACAGGGTTCGGCAGGGAGGTATGGAATTTTTTAAAAGACTGCCAGACTCTTTTTTCAATTTTTCAACGAAATTCAAATTTTATTTTTTTATTAGTACATAGCTGAAATGTTGCCATTTCCAATGCGTAGTGGAAGATAAGAAAAAAGTGATCAGATGCGAAAAATTGGTTCAGTTAGGTGGTGCCCGTTTTTGTCTAGGCACTCCTGGAGGCGGCGCGAGAAATTATCCATACTCCTTTGAAGCATTTCATGTGGAACCCTTCGAATTTCTCGGGTGGTTGCTTCTGAAAGAGCTTCAAGTGTACGTGGTTTGTTTATCCTGTGAGCTCCTTGACAAGTCTGGGGACTGAGAAGGTTACTCCACATCTCCACCCAACGAAATCAAACGTTCTGGAAAATATTCCCTTAAAAAAGCCATTGCTGCTCTGGATGTATGGCAAGTTGCACCATCTTGTTGAAACCATACAGTATTGAGGTTAATGCGTCGTCTTCTCAATTGCAGAAGAAAATCATGTAACATCGCTATGTAATGATCTGTGTTTACAGTAACTGTGTTTCCGTTTTCACGAAAAAAGTAAGGGCTAATAATAAAGTGTCAGCTAATGAATTCGAAACCGTCGCCGTCGCTGTGTTTGAATTACAGAACGGCCCGTTTCAATGAAGGTGTTATAAACAAACACGCGATGAGCTGAAGTCCACGGCTTAATGGTAACTGAAATGGCATGTGCCTATGATTTAATTAGTGACATTTTTTTATGATATTTTGGGTATTTGTGGTTAAAATCACTCGTTTCCTCAAAAACCTTAATATATTTAAATACAGTGTCATTCTTGGTTTGGTAATAATTTTCTGACAAAAAAAGGCACACAGTACTTCGATAAAAATATAGTCTTGTCTACCACATCACTGAAAATATTGCATGAAGTAATCTACTCATGAGAGCCGTTTAAGATTAAAATTATGTATGTAAAACTGTAGGTATACAGGTATACAATTTTTTAGAGATTTTTTACGTTCTTATTATCGATATGTTCCGGACTATACTACATTAAGAGAACCATTATTTAACAATTATGATTCAGATGACGGTCTTTCTTCCAGGAACTTTATACTATATTTTTGTAGTAACTTTATATTTTCTCGACATGTTTGTACCAATATTCCAATTATTTACAAGTTCATGTTCAGTCAGCAAACGTTTTCTTAAATTTATACACACAGTTCTGTGAGGAACAAAATAAAACGAACCGTAAATAACTTTGTATTAGTCGAAAGGGAACAACTCAAGTGGAAAACGATAGCGTTTGTTTCAGTAAAACCCTTCTTGGGCCATGCATTTCAAAGTAATAAATATAAAACCCTTGGACACACATACGTTGATGAAGTAAAGTCATTACAAACATCAATACTGACTTAATGGCATTCCTATTATTAACATAATAGAATCATTTTCATATATGTTTTTTTTTAATTATATGTCATGTTAATCGTCAGTAAAAACTAGTTAACGAATAAATTATTTATAATTTTATCAGTTATAATTATGTTTCGTTTCTTTTGTTCCAACTTCAATTTCATATTTGTTCGATACTATATTTTTATAATATTCAGATATTTTTTTGTTGTCAATTCTTAATTATAAGTAAGGTTAAGTTAATTTTAAATTAAGGGTCATTTTTGTTAAAAATGTGCGATGTTTCTTATCATTTTATCTATTTTTTACAATTCAAAGCGAAATATACTTTTCTGCTCATTATTCGAGAAATAAGTAGTGCTATTTTTGCTGGCACACAATATTTAGTACGGAAAAAAGATTTATAAAAGGCCTCTATATAAAATTTCATTCTAAGAACCTTCTGAGGAGGAAATATGATAATATTAAGGGCAGTAAAAACTTTATTCCGTGAGCTGAGACCCTTTACACTCCCAACAAGTCCAATTTGGTTTCAATTATATTATATGTAAATATTTGAGCTCACGGCATGGTTTTTAAATTTCGGTTTACTTAAACTGGGGTAATTAAAATGTAAAATGTTGATTAAAATTTTCAAAGTAATAATTAATATTTGAAAAAAAAATAATAAACCGTTCAGGGTCGTCCCTATGGTCTGTAACGCTTGTGTGCATTCATCAGAAATATTTGTATAGTAGGCGTGCATATTTAAATAAACTCTTCTTCTTCTTCCTCTTCCTCTTCATCTTCCTCTTCCTCTTCCTCTACTTTAAATTATTTCTAATACTTTGAGGTCAAATGTTGTCAAATGCATGTTACATTTCATCCAATGTCTCACAAAACTAATTGCCTATATTATTGCAGTCGTTAGGATAGTCGTTATATTTCCAAATTTACTTCTTTTTTCAATAAATTACTGATTGCTAATGGATGTTATGAAAGGAAATTGATTTATTATGACTAGAACTTCAAGGTTGTATTTCTGAAGGTCTGTTACTGATACATGTGACTTGTTCTTGGTCTTGTCTGCTTCACATCTCAGGCTAAAAATATACTGTAGATTCATTATCATGCCAATTTCACGGAACGACATTCCAGCCTTCCGTAACCCAATTATTCTCTCAGACCTCTCTCTAGTCTGTTAAGCTGGCTACAATTTTCACGATTATTCAGGTATTCAGGGCATGTTTTGTTTAAGCAAATTAATGGACCTAGTGATAACTTGATATCTTTCATGATATAAAGAAAAATATATTATCTATTATCAATTTATTTTCGATGGCTGTTTTCAACAATCTTAATTTTGCGTTGGTTTTTGAAACATCGCCAAATACTGTAAATGAAGATAATGTCCAGGTGTTCTTGTAGTAAAAGTAGAATGTCTGAGTGTTTTAGACGTTATATGAAACACTAGTATTGGATTTTTTTTTTCATTTCACGAAAACATCTCGAATGTTAGATTTTAGATAAATTGGATGTTACATATCACGTAATTGGACGTTTAGTGAATTTACAACTGAAAGAATTAATATTTTGTAAAGGTTAACACATAATTTAATGGTGTATTTTTTTCACAATTTTAAAATATGTATCTAATAGCCCCTATGACTTCACGAGTAAAAAAGAATAAAACCACAGTGCAAGGTTTCTATCAATATTACAATTTTATTTCATTCATCAATATTTCAGAAAAATAACGAGCCATCCAAAAAAAAAACCGTCATCAAATCTGGCTATGAACGAGAGAGATTGAAATAGCGTTAATGTCGAAGCTCGAAACGAAACTTTGTTGCTGTCAAACGTTTGAAGTGGCTGTCAGTAAAATAAATAATGGAATTTGTAAGGTGTTTCATTTGAAATTTATTTTAGAAATGGCAATAGAATTAATGAAAACTAGATTTTAAATAAAAATTATTTTCAATGAGAACTGCATATGAGGACTTTTTTCCAGACGCAGTTATTCATTTTGACCGTTTTATCGGGACAGTAAAGCGTTTCTTAAATTTGTACCAGCAAACTGGAAGCGTAAAAATATAGTGGCAGACTCAGAGTAAGGACAGATAACGGACAGTTCAACATCAATTTTATCCATAGATAAAATCATTTTATGATTTTATGCATAGAGGTACCGTTTAGAAATCTAAACGTGGCTTTCTTGGGAAGCCACGCAGCGCTGGAGACGGTTCATCCATTCCTCATAGCAGTGCTGGAACTCATACACTGGAATAGCCTTCAGCTGGTCGGTTACAGCCGTTTTAATGTTTTCTAGGGTCCCAAAATGATGTCCTCTGAGGTGATTTTTCTATCTCGGGAAGAGGAAAAAAGTCACGAAGACTCAAGTCAAGCGAATACGGAGGCTGAGGAGCCACAGGAATATTTTTACTGGCTAAAAACTCGTTTACTGAAACGGCTATGTGACAAGGCGCATTATCGTGATACAACATCCAGTTGTTCTTGATGTTGAGTCTCACACGTATGACCCTTTTTCGAAGTTTTTCAAGAACCTCTCTGTAAAACTGTTAATTTACTGTTTGGCCTGGAGGCGCAAACTCTTTGTGGACAATTCCCTAAATATCAAAAAAGCAAATCAGCATGCATTTGATCTTCGACTTGCTCATTCTTGCTTTTTTTTGGGTCTTGGAGAGCTAGAGAAAACGCACTAGAAAAAAATGGTTTTCGAAAACAACCATAAAGAACAAACAAATGACTAACAAGTTTAAACGTGTACTGGTGCAATACATCTTAAACTACCGCCCTTCCAAGCCCCGTCTCCGAAGTGTTGCTAGGTCGGATGCTACGTTGCCAGTCTCATTACTTAATTGACATACCTCGTATATTATTTTTGTTTCGATTCGTCCAATTGCTTTGTGGGCAGACGATACACATATAAGTACTCGTCAAATAATCTTCAAAATTGCAAAGACGAATTTTAATAAATTTAAGACTCTACTTGCATTGAATCATCAAAAATATTTTTCTCACTTAACGTAAATCTCAAAATACCGTGTCGTGTACGTGTAAACGTCAAATAATAATAATATACATTGGCTAAAATAGATAAACAAATTTAAAAAATTACGTAAACACTTCAGTTACTAAAAGTAGCAGCTGATTAATCATTTAGAAGCCATATTTATGCCGCTGCCTATAAATATTACTTTTGCTGCTCTAGTGGTACAAGAGCGGTGTATAGTATGACTTTAAGACTCTTTAATATTCATGTATATTAAACAGAATTGGAAACACTTAAGGATTATTAGTACCACTAAAAATGCAGATAGTTTATTTTGATTTTTTGGTTTGGAAATTAAAACTTCATGTTAAGGTAAATTTTTATACACGTAATTTTTAATAAGAAAACATGTATTTAGTGATATAAATACATTCAATGTTTCCACATTATCTTAGATTAAATAATATCAAAAAATATTTTAAAGGTAGTTAACACTTTTAATTACATGTCAATGTCAATGAATATTTATTTGTTTCGATTTCATTTTAAGATACACCAATTTTATTTACGAGGTGTGTAAATTAGGTAATAAGACTGGCAACGTAAGCGCCCGGTCTGGCAACACTGCGGAAACGGGACTTGGAAGGGCGGTAGGTTAATATGTAATGCAACTTCAGTACAAGTTTGAACTTGTTAGAGTCATTTTTTTGTTCATTGTGACTGTTTTCGTAAACCGTTTTTTTCTAGTACGTTTTAAAAATGAGTGACATTAATTTTGAACAACATCACTGGATGTTGCATCACGACAATGCGCCTTGTCACACAGCCAATTCAGTAAACGAGTTTTTAGTCAGTAAAAACATTCCTGTGGTTCCTCAGCCTCCTTATTCGCCTGACTTGAGTCTTTGTGACTTTTTTCTCTTCCCGAGACTGAAAAATCACCTCAAGGTACGTCATTTTGAGACCATAGAAAACATTCAAACGGCTGTAACCGACCAGCTGAAGGCTATTCCAGTATATGACTTCCAGCACTGCTATGAGGAATGCAAGAACCGTCTCCAGCGCTGTGTGGCTTCCCAAGGAAGTTATTTTGAAGGAGACGATACTGAATTATTCTAATAAAAAAAAATTAAAAAAATCAGTCTCATTACTTAATATACACACCTCGTATGTTCAGTTCTAATTTGACGAAAAATATTATAGAATATTTCAGTATTTAAAGGTGGCAATAATTTCCATTATTGCTGACGCGGAAAGCGACACCCTTAAAGGCACGGCTATCTATACAATTCCAAAGGGTAAATGGGGTTGCCCCAAAGCGTAGGAAGGAGTATATTCCAATTTGCACATTCCTTCTACGTTTAAAGTCCCAAGTTATTTGGACCGAATATTTTCGAACAAAAAATTTGTCGTGAGCAACTGCTAAGAATTTTTATGTGCTTGCAGGAAAGCTCCTTTTGAAATCAGCTTCAGATAGCGATAGATACCGGGGCCTTATCCTTAGACGTCGTGTCGTAAGATAAAGAAAAGCATTCTCTAAGTATGCCGTGGATCTGGAATATGGTGGAAATGGAAACCGTATGTCTTGAATTATTTATTTCTGTTAGAACTGTCAAGTTTTGAAGTTTTCATTATTAAGAAAATTACACTATTGGTGTTATTATAACCGAACTGCTGTCGTAACACTTTCTATTCGTTACCAATTACAGTAACAATTTTTCGCCGTCAGTTTACTCCCCTTGGCGATCTCTACACCGCTCCATACGACTTTACCATTGTTGAAAGCAGTGCTGGAAGTCCACTTCTGTCAGGTGGTTCAGAACTTCCGTTGCTTTTGATTTAACCGCTTCCACACTGTTGAATCTTGTCCCCTTACCTTGAAAGATAAAAAAAATGACAGAGGGCAAGGTCGGGCGAGTATGGTGGATGTTCCAACACAGTAATGCCGTATTTTGCAAAAACCGCCTCACGAAGGGCCGTCAGAACCTCGATGTAATAATGTTGACTGACCGTCTGACTCTCAGGGACCCAGTGAACGTAAACAATGCCTCGGATGTCAAAAAAGACGATCATCGCTTTGTATTTGGATTTGCTCATCCTGGCTTTTTTTTGCCTTGGCGAGTTCGGGCTCTTCCAATGTATGGATTGACACTTTGTTTCGTGGTCGTAAGTAAAGAGACCACGATACATTACAAGTAATCACCGTGCCTAACAAGTTTGGATCAGTTTTAACATTATTAAGAATGTCAGCGCAAATGTTCATTCTTGATTCCTTTTGCTCGGGAGTGAGGAGTTTTGGCACCATTTTTGCTCTAACTTTCGGAGGTTTAGACGACGATCTTAATTAATTTACCAGTGGATTAATTTACCAGTTTTTTCAAAATTTTCGTCCATTTTTGACGTTGAGGGCCATACGGGGTGCGGATCGTCTTCGGTCGTTTCACATCCCTCTTTAAACCGTTTAAACCATTCAAAAACTTGTGAGCGTTTATGTTAATGTTCTGTTTATGTTTTGTTGAAGTTTTCCCCAGTTTAACAAGAAACTTGAGATTAACCCGTTGCTCCATCTCAACACTTAACATTTTTTCGACGCGTTACGGATGCGTATACTAATTCAAACCACTGCTACAGTCAAACTGAGCGACCCACATGCTTGTCCAGCGAGCTCAGGGTGGGGAAAGTATCACCAGACACAGCTCTGTTCAAACTTGTCGCGACACTCTCCCAGCGCGCTAGTAGCAGCAGCAGTTCGGTTATTTAATAGCCACACCTCGTATTCCACTCTAAATGTAAATATAATTTTATGGATATTTACTATGTAGTATTTACTAAAAGGGATCTATTTTTACGCACACGATAATGATTTTGCATTGAGATTGAAGTATATACATTCAGTGTAAACACGACAATATGTATATATTTTCTGTTTGGTGAAAGTTTCATAAAAATGCGTATAGATTCATATCCGAAAAAGTAAAGGTTAAACAGAAAATAGTGATGGCTGGCTATACAAAATAGGCCTCTCGTTTTATTTAGTATGCTGGGTTATATCCATTCAATTTTCTTTTTAGAGTGAATGGTGTTTCAAAGATATGAAGTAATATCATTTACCGAAAGCGAAATTTTCGCTACACTATACAGAGTGATTGATCTAAACCATTCATTAAACGTATTAGGGCTTGCAGAAGCTTGTGGTTTTCGAAAATTTGGATTCAAGCTAATAGGCCTCTGACGAACTTAGACGAAAATACTTTCAAGATGGCTGCACTTCCGGTCATACCGGAACTCGGCATCAACTTCCTTATTTCAAATTAAATGGTGCCTATTTTATTGCAAATTTCGATTCTATACATTATTTTAGCTTGAATTTCTTGAGGATTACCTATATCTTTCTTTTGCCGTGTTTGAGTTATTTCGGGTTTTTTGAAATTTTGTTCATTAGCACTATAACTTTTGAAACTATTTACAGCTGTCATTTTAGACAATAAAGTGTCAGTGTTGGCACTGTGGTTAGTACAATCATTAGGCTTTGCGACGATGCTTTTATTTTTACTCAGTTATCTACAGAGTGTATAAAATAGACCTTCCATTTAGCACAACTTCAAACCATCACAACTCGATTTTCTTAAATACAATGCCCCATATTTTACTTCACACTTAAATTCTGCGTTGATCTGTATTACCATTTCCTATACCTGTTTTTAATATTTTTTTATTAGTTTTTTTTTTTTAATTTGCATAGAAGTGACACTTTGAAGTGTTCTCAAATAAAACTGTTCGTTTAAAAAATTCCCGTGAACATCATTTCTTCTCCAAGAATTAGTCCATTTTGAAAACGTTCTAGTACAGACAGACATCTAACTTATATAACTGAATAATAGAAATGTCCAAGATTTAGGAACAACTCATGTCGTTTTAAACGTAAAAATTTTTAAATATGACGACGTAAACAAAAATTGATTATAGACATAAATGAAAACAGAAGCGCCGAGTAAATAAGAACTGAGTTTTCTTCGTGTTTTTTCTGGATAAAATTTTGTTTAAACAAACTTTTACTGATTATTTACAAAGTTGCAGTAAACTTCTGATAGAAACGTTCAAAAACAACTCAGACTGATGCACGATATGAATAAAACGAACATCTAAAAATCAGTCAACACATCACAAAAAGCTTATAATTTTTTTTAAATTTATCGATCAAATAAACGGTGTTAGAGTTTATAGTAGGTAGCTCCATAAATAACTAAGAAAAAGTAGCGATACTTAAACTAAATTTATCCCAGTCTCATTGAAATGTCTGCATACTTTAACCTTGTACGAGGTGTGTAAATTAAGTAATGAGACTGGCAACGTACCGTCCGATCTAACAACACTGCGGAAACGGGAGTTGGAAGGGCGGTAGGCTAACATGTAATGCACCTCCAGTACAAGTTTGAACTTGTTAGTCATTTGTTTGTTCATTTGGCTGTTTTCGTAAACCGTTTTTTTCTAGTGCGTTTTAAAACGAGTGACATTAATTTTGAGCAACGGTGCGCTACCAGGTTTTGCTTCAGACTAGGACACAGCGCAACAGATACTTTTGTAAAACTTCAACACGCCTACGGAGACAGAGTTTTTTCAAGAGTCCAGGTTTTTCGGTGGTTTAAGGGATTCTCAGGAGAAAGAGAGTCGATTGAAGATGAATCACGCAGCGGAAGGCCTTCATCTCTAAGAACCGATGAAAATATCGATAGAATACGGGATCTGATCTGAACTGTGCGTTTAGATCGTCGGTTCTTGAAAAACTTCGAAAAAGGGTCATGCGTATGAGACCAAACATCAAGAACAACTAGATGTTGCATCACGACAATGCGCCTTGTCACACAGTCATTTTAGTAAACGAGTTTTTGGACAGTAAAAACATTACTGTGGCTCCTCAGCCTCCTTATTCGCCTGACTTGAGTCCTTGTGACTTTTTTCTCTTCCCGAGATTGAGTAATCACCTCAAGGGACATCATTTTGGGGACATAGAAAACATTCAAACATCTGTAACTAACCACCTGAAGGCTATTCCAGTATATGAGTTCCAGCACTGCTATGAGGAATTAAAGAACCGTCGCCAGCGCTGTATGGCTTCCCAAAGAAGTGATTTTGAAAAAACAACAATGAATTGTAATTCTATTCGAATAAAAAAAATTAAAAATACCATTCTCATTACTTAATTTACACATCTCGTATGTTCGTTTCGTGAATATACTCCACCGTTTTTCCCTTTTTTGCGTTATTTATCTAGATGTGCGAATCTTCGTAATCCTATTGTAGTGGGTTATAGTTTAGATCATTATTGCCAGTTATTCGTTAATTGTATTCTTTGTCAAAGTAGTAAAAATAGTTTGACTCCCAATATATCATCATATCATTAAATAAAACAGACACGTGCTCAACTGACAGATATACATAACAAATATGCTTTCATTATATATTCTATATTTATTGTTAATAAGTCCATAAGCTTCTGTTTATTCTGGTTCAAGAAAATTTCAGTCATCATTCAAAAATTAAATATTTACTTTGGAAAAGACATTACAAAGTCAATTTGATTTTTAAACACGGTTTTATGTTCCAAGCAAACACAAATAGACGGTATGTCTGTAAATAATTCTTTTTTCATGACGGAATTCCTGAATTTCTCGAAAAGCATTATTTAGCATCCCAAAGAAAACTTAAATTTACGAGCAGTTGCATTATTTGCATCGCATTATTTAAATCGTAAATCGACAAGCTCGTATGTGTAGTGGAAAACAAAGTCATATTCATGGTGAACATAAGGACAAAATTGGGAAACTTTCTACATCAGAAGGAAATTACTTCACTAGACATATATCGTTTCTCTTATGATTACTTCAGACAACTTTGGGAATAACAATCATAAATGAATGTTATTAGTGATTTTTAAATTAACATCGTAATTACATGACCTCATCAACTATTTCAGGTAAAAGGACAATGATTAAAATCTGCGAATATATACGAGGTGTGTGAATTAAGTAATGAGACTGATTTTTTTTATTTATTTTTTTATTCAAATAGAATTACAATTCAGTATTGTCTCCTTCAAAATTGGGAAGCCATACAGCGCTGGAGACCGTTTTTCCATTCCTCATAGCAGTGCTCGAACTCATGTACTGGAATAGCCTTCAGCTGGTCGGTTACAGCCGTTTGAATGTTTTTTATGGTCCCAAAATGATGTCCCTTGAGGTGATTTTTCAATCTCGGGAAGAGAAAAAAATCACAAGTACTTAAGTCAGGCGAATAAGGAGGCTGAGGAGCCACAGGAATGTTTTTACTTACTAGCTAAAAACTCGTTTGCTGAAATGGCTGTGTGTTGTTTTTGATGTTGGGTCTCACACGCATGACCCTTTTTCGAAGTTTTTCAAGAACCTCTCTGTAAAAGTGTTGATTTACTGTTTGGCCTGGAGACACAAACTCTTTGTGGACAATTCCCCGGCTATGAAAAAAGCAAATCAGCATGCATTTGATCTTCGACTTGCTCATTCTTGCTTTTTTGGGCCTTGGAGAGTTTGAAGTGTGCCATTCCATGCTTTGGCGCTTGGTTTCCGGGTCGTACTCAAACACCCAAATATCATCACCTGTAAATGACACGTTCCATAAAATGGGGATCATTTTCAATCGATTCCAAAAAGTCAAGACACCTTTTCTCCTAATGTCCTTTTGTTCTTGCGAAAGTCAAATTCAGTCTCATTACTTAATTTACGCACCTCGTATTTCTATTATTTACAACAATAGGTGTGCTTGAGGGACCATCGTGACGCAACCAACAACCGATCTGATTCCTTGGTCAGTACTTTTCACCACTCCACTTCATCACTATCACAATCGGGGTGATCTTTTTAGTTTATTTGTAAAGTGTGATTTTGAGGTTATGTCAAAATCTGAGGGTGATGGGTGAATTCTGACCTCAGATTCGATTTTAGCACACTAAAAAACATACCGTATTGTACCTCAACTTTTAACTACAAGACTTTTTTGTGGGCCTGAGTAATCAACAATTCGCCTTCTTTAGTGCAAAGATATTGCACAAAAATATGGACTTGATAGGGAAGCGATCTTTCACAAGTTTTATAAAAGTGGTTGTATTTCGAGAACTAAAACACTTAGGTACACTTTTTTGTCACATGACCAGTGACGACCTGGTGTGTAGCCTATTTTCTGTTTGACGTTGTTCTTGGGACACCCTGTATATGTAATTGTCTCTTTTACGAGGTTTGTCCGGAAAATACGTATAAAAAAATCGGGGCGGCTTGTCAAGGCGTTGTGGAGGGTCGGCCCGGTGGATCTCCCGCTCTATGCAATCCCCTCACCGCTCAGTTCGAGCCAGAGCGCTCTACGAGCAAGTAGGAATTTACGTCTGCTTGTTGAAAGTAACCCTTTTTTACCTGCCGTCGGCATGGAGCTCTCTCTGTTTGAGGAACAGTGCATCAACATTAAGTTTGTCGCAAAGCTAGGCAAGAATGGCCGTGAGATTTTTGAGTGTTTGAAACAAGTTTACGGAGAGAATTCTCTGAAGGAACCAACCGCAAACAAGTGGTTAAAAAGGTTCCGGGAGGGCCGAGAAGAGGTGAAAGATGACCCTCGCCCTGAACGTGCCTCCACATCGAGTTCTGAGGGAAATGTTGAACGAATTTGGGCTTCTTAAAGACTATCGATTGGCAGTTAGAATGATAGCTGAAGATCTGTCAATCCCAAAAACAATCGTTCACGAAATTCTGACAGAGAAACTTGAAATGAAAAAAATCGTGCGCAAAAATCGTTCCGAAGCTTTTGACTCCAGAACAGAAAGCAAGGAGGGTTGTTTGCTGTGAGGATTGGTTGGAAGCAGAGGAAGGGGGGGGGGGGGGACTTTCTCAACCGGGTCATCATTGGAGACGAATCTTGGTTTTACGACTTCGATGTTCACCAGGAATTTGTCCCTCCCAGTCAGACGGAAATTTCTACGTTAAAGTTTTGAGACGTCTCAGAGCTCGTGTGGCCCGAGTTCGACCGGATTTGACACAAGGGGGCTGGTGAATTCTTCATCACGACAATGCGCCCGCTCACACGTCGCTCGTTGTGCGTGAGTTTTTGGCCCAAAGCTCGATCACCGTGACAGAACCCGTCTTATCCACCTGATTCAGCCCCTTGCGACTTCTTCCTGTTCCCGAAATGCAAAATGGAAACGGCGTTGGCAGAAGTGCATCTTGTCTCAGGAGGAGTATTTTGAAGGGGACCATATTGAAATACCTGAATAGGTAATTGTAAAATAAAGTTATTATTCCACGTTTATACGTATTTTCCGGACAAACCTCGTATATAACACTTTTTCAAATCATGGATGGTTTAAATTCAATGCTCCTGAACACACTTCTTCTGAAGCAGTGAATCAACAATTAATTTCTCTAGAACGGTAAAGGCAGTGGTTAGAATCCTTGGTATGTTAGTTTCCACAGATTACTAGAAAATTCTGTCACGATTCCTTCGCATCCACGTTCGGCCATTCTGGTTAATGCAGCCATTTTGTTTTAAAACTCATCCGTTTTATGTAGCCAATAAATTTTTTATGGCCCGATCCACTAGTATACGTCAACTTGGAGTGTATTATGCCCTTATATCACTTTTACAGCTTCAAATAGGTTAAAATAATATTACCTACTAGTCAGTTATAACACAAAGTTAAAATTTTTATTTTCAAGTAGTCGTTTAATAAAATTCGCTTAATCGGTTGAGGGGTTGGGGGTTGACTAGCGGTAAGGGGGCGTCCATTAATTACGTGTGGCGTTCAGGGGGGAGGGGGGGTCTCGGCGAATATCACGTAATTTTTTTTCCGCAAAAAAACAGAATAAAATTGCGAAAAAAATTGGGTCAAATTGAGTAAAACATGTTCCTTCACTAAAATATGGCCAAATCTTGCACAATAATATTTATCGTGGTTTTGCGAATGCCGCAAAGTTGCACACAGTAGCCCGTCGTTTGTTAACGCACAACCGCCAGCCCAACGCTTGACTCGACGAACGTTGCAGCGTACGAGCCCAGTAATTTTTTTTTAGAATAAATCCAACGCATTTACACTAGAAACACACGTTTTGAAAAAATCTCACGTGAGATTGGGGGTTGGGGAGGGGGTTGTGCCAAACCTCACGACATCTCACCAGGGGGGAGGGAGGTTTCCGAAATTCGCCAAAAACGCCTCACATAATTAAAGGACGCCCCCTAATATGTTTTTTTACTTTGACTATTAGTAATTTTCAAATGCAGCAAGACATCCATTTCAAATGTGAGATGCATGGACACCATGACAGACTCAAATGTCAAGGTTTTTAGCTTAATAGGGTAGGGGGTTGAGGGGGTTGAAAAGAGTTAGTAAGTAAGTAAGAGTAAATAGGTGAAACACATTTTTTTAATACAAATTCTTACTCTTTTTCGCCCTCCGTACGCGGGCGAAGAACTTTTTTATGTAAAAGATGAAAAGTATTAAGCGCAGCAGTCCATCCAAACAATATTGTAGATATGTGAATTTACGTTAAAACCACTGTAATTTTTTTTAATTGTACTATTTATTACTTCCACATTCACGCGATATATCCTAATAATCTAATATCACACATTTACAAATATACTAGTACGAGATCCGGCTGCAAGATTGTTACGTTCATCGAGTATTTAATCAAAATCAAATTTTTATATACAATTATACAACAAAATACATTTATTTTTAATAAAAAATCAAGTTGTTTTTCCTTTATAAAATTAGAATAAAAAATGAATATTTATGAAAAATATTAATCTCGATTATTTATGTAGAAGAAAATTATATTATGCAGGTAATGTTTCAGAAAATATTCGATTTTATTTAAGTGTTTTATGATGGATTACATATTAATTAAATATTCAATAAATACGACAGCTTATTTGAGGTATATAAATTAAACGAAACATTGAAAATGATTAAATAATGATTAAAACCTATATTACATTTTTGTACCATTTATTCAAAATCCGATTCGTCGCTGCTCTCACTATCATCGCAGCTATCACTTTCATTGTCGCACATATCAAAATCATTATTATTTTTATTATACAGAAAACACTTCACTTTTTAAAACTTAAACTTTACTTTAACAAACATAATTATACATATAAACCTTCCTCTTGAATCACTCTATCTATTAAAAAAAAAACGCATCAAAATCCGTTGCGTAGTTTTAAAGATCTAAGCATACATGGGTAGTAGATAGATAGATAGATAGATAGGGACAGACAGCCGGAAGCGACTTTGTTTTATACTATGTTATGAAGTTAAATAAAACAACGTTGTGTATTACGAGCTCCAAAACAACACAACAGGTTAGAATGAAAATTTGGCTGTTAGTTGAGAACACTAGATATTGACGCATGCGCAATGACTTTAAAAACTCTCACAGCTGGCTGTCGCCATCCTTGCCTAACGAATGATGTAGCGCGCTAATTCTCTTTTTACTCTAAACAATCTTTAACAGCTAGCAACCCCAATTTGAGGCCACTCTTACATAGGCAGAGGTAGTTTGCTCTTGCCACTCTTGCATAGGCATGTACAGAAAAAATTAGCTTTAATTTGATATACAATTGATGAATATACGTCATGATAAAAATATTAGTTATTTAACGCAAGTTTGACGCAGCTCAGCATATGTCAGTATGTATACTCCATGCGCTGAGATGTGTGGAATTTGCGTTAAATCGCTATCGAAATTATCAGCAGCTAATCTTATCACGCGTTGAAAATGGAGCTGCATCGTTGTTGCAGCATGCTCCTCAATTGGATATAAAAATTTGATTTTGATTAAATACTCGATGAACGTAGCAATCTTGCAGCCGGATCTTGTACTATAATAATCTAATATCACACATTTACAAATATAAGCTAATGTTTTAGCGAGTTAATCTAGTAAAGTGCAAAACCAAACAAGGGAAAATGTCACTTTTTTCAAGTCTATATTAAGGATGGAAATTTTTTTTTAAATGTCTTGGCAGGATCTTATAGCAGATTTGTTCCAGTTTCCAAAACTATCCTTCAATTTCCTATACGATTATTAGTTGCAGAGATATCGATGGTTGAAGACAAAAGGGTCCTTTTTCGTTCAATTTCGGATATCTCCGCGACAAATGGACGTAGCAAACAATTAAAAAAAGGAAATTGAAGCTAAATAAACATGCCATCTAGTCCATATGGTCGTTTAACCGAAACAAAATTTTCCGAGTCCGTGGAGCGAGAACAAGAAGGCTAAAAATTTGGAAAACATTCAAAATTTTTCATTTTGGACAACGTCAAAAATTGGGGAAAATTTATATTTATTTTTGCTCCCTTAATTTTTGTGAGTAGTGTATTTTTAGTAAGAAAAATAATGGAATCTTGTGTACGAATTAATTTCTTCATTGTTTTAACCCCGTTAGATATTAATAGATGCCAACAGCATTATGTTCATTTATCATTCATTTCATAAAACACGATAAAATCTTTTGGGTCAGACTACTCTCCCATACTCCTGTTTGTCCAATATTTTCTAATTATCTTTAGATAGCTCCGTTATAATTTCAACCATATAAGTTCTTTTGATCACGTTCTTAAGATGTTATTATAAGTATACGGCAAACACAAACATAACTTCATTTGAACCCAGAAGAAAAATATCAATAACTTCTACTTGCCTTTACGTGAAAAACATAAGAAAGTCAGAAAAATAAGAGAGAATATTTTACCCTTTTGTTTGTATGGGGAGCACAGTATGTATCATGTTTCTCTCATAAAATCTGTTAAATAACTCCGTCCAGACAGTGAGGCTATAATGAATAAATCAGAGGGTTTATGTTATCTTTAATATATAAAAATGTGAATTACTGTTCAAATATATACGAATATGTAAGCGTATATCTTTGTACTTCAAACATATTACTCGGAAAATATGTAGTATGCGGTGTATATTTTTAATAAATAAATTCATATTATTTTTTTCGGGTTGTCCGTAATAAGTTCCAATATGTTCAAACAGACTTGAATTAATATTGTTCTGAAATAATTATATACGTTAATATTTGAACGTTTACGTTACGCGTATATGTAAATATTTATAAATGGGAGAATAAAAATACTACGGAGCAATTTCTTTTCACAAAGCGTTATTTTTGTTGGAGAGCTGTAAATCTGCTGCACAAATTCGACATAACCGAAAAAAGCAAGTTTTCCCAAGTTTGAAAAAAATATATACATATTTACTGACTGACAATTTTGCTTAAATACGATTAAGCTAATTTTTGGCTCATTTTCAGCTGCAATTCATCTAGAACCAAGGTGAGGATTTTCTTCAATTTGCAGCACATACCTATATAATTTTCTGTCAGTGTCAATTTGTAGACTGCCAGGTTTTGGAAGATCTTTTAGGTTTTATATTTTTTTAAGATATTTCTCAACTTCTTTTTCTCTGAACTTATTTTAAAAGCTGTTAATCGTGGTAGTTATTAATTAATAATGTGACATTATTAATTCGTAACAATAACTTTTTGTTGTGTTCGAGTTTTCCTATTACTTTTTTTTTACTTTTTGCTTTTCCGTTAAATGCAAATGCAAATTTTTATAGCTTGTAAGATGTTGTACAACTATCGTTTGAAAATTTTTCAAAAGTAAAGGCACAAGATGTCGCACTAATTGTGAGGAAAGCACCCTGTACATCACAACACCCTGTGGCGGCAGGTGGAATTTGACTTGCTCGTATTTCCGTAAGGAGGCATGGGACCTACACCACATTTTAGGGGGTGGTTACTAAACCTAAGTAGAAGGCTATAAAGGCAAAAAATCTTCAGGGAAAACTTTTTTCTTCCAAAAAAGGGCTGCCTCCGAGCAGATCTTGGAAACGACAAAATATTTGCGAAATATTTTTTTTTCATAATCACCGAGTAAATACATCTTTTTAAACTTTTTTTTTATACGTGATTTTTGTAAAATTATTCTTTTGCTTAAAGATACAACTATTGTAAAACTCACAGACGAAATATTGGCATCAAATAAAAATTCAAATTACCATTTTACAGATCTCAAAATGTCAAGAAAATCACACATATAAAAAAGACTTTGTGAGCAGGCATTTTTGGAAAAAAAATATCGCAAGTTTTCCCTGAAGATTATTTTGCCACTATAGCCTTCTACTTAGGTCTAGTAACCACCCCCTAAATCATGGTGTGGGTCGCATGCCTCCTTACGAAAATACGCCGCCACTGGTATTCATAGAGGTACGTATAAACTAGAAATTTCCATTTTGCACAAAAGAACAGACAGAAAGTATCAAAGAGCTATAACTGTATAAATTAACATTTGGAGGGTACAGGGGAAAAAAGATGAATGTCCAAAAAAGTCAGTTTTGAGATAAAGGTGCGAAAATATTAGAAAATGCCGTTAGTCCCTCATGGAATAATAAAACCGGACAAAAACAATGAGAGTCGCAAGATACAGCCAATTTATATTATACCGCACTGGGGAAGAAAGATGAACGTCCCAGCGACATGGGCAAAAAGGATGAATGTCCATAAATAATATGGCAATCGCGCATGGTTTGTTTTGCTATTGCGCTGTCCGACTTTAGAACTAAGTAATAGATTTGGAATTTCTTGACCGTTGATCAATTAACTTGATAAACTTGTTGTGGGATTATCGGTCTGTTTATAAAAACAAAAGTTTTTGTTTTTTTCTAACGTTTCGGCTTTATTCAGCCATCATCAGAGCTACAATTATAAGAACAAAACATTTTTTGTTCTTATAATTGTACTGTTCTTTGAAAACTTGCCTTATATCCAAACTGCCACAGATGAAGTTGGTTGCCTGTTTCGTTTCATCAAAAAAAAACTTATTTAGTACATTTTTTTGTTAAGTAGGTACATGGCCATTTTTTGAAACACCCTGTGATTTTTTGTATACTTGTTCATTTATCTACAGATCACATTTTTATACCTAATATTAAAGTTGTGTGTTTTAGTTCAAATAAATTTATTTTCTAGTACATTATTTATGATATATTATTATACTTCCTTACCCAGACATTTTGCAATGCTGCTATTAAAATATTTTTTTCTTACAATTATTAAAACAGTCAACAGGCAAAAAAGAAATTAACACTAAAATGCAGTAAATAAAAAGTATTTCAACCAAATCTACTCTTCGACATAGATTGTAGAAGTCTTCATATTTATAATTGGATTTTCTGGAAAACTCCTTTTTGTGACATTCATCCTTTTTCTCCTGTACCCTTCATTTGAATCACTACTCCTATTTGAAGTAACAGCATACAAAGTCCATACGACACACAGGCGAATAGTACATTCGCACTAAAATGATTTGCTTTCAAAATGTATAGTCCTTCTGTTTTTAATTGAACATGATAAATACGCCTGGGGAACAAAAAAAGCGGTGCAACTTTATGATTTCATGGACGTGCATATGTCTTTTATAAATTCGAAAATTGTAAAATAATTTTTTTTCATTCAAATCAATATAGGAGATTAAAATTAGCCTGCATACAAAACTCTTAATATTTGTAATATAATTTGCTGTAAATAATGCTTATTTAGCCAGACAATCTCAAAAACTTGTCTGTGTTAATAAATCTATCTGAAATACACGTCACTGGCGTCTTAAACAAGTAGAATTCCTAATGTCGTAAATTATTTTAACGACGTCGTAAAAAATTTATGGCACAGTGGACAGATACCAAGCAGAATAGTATAATGGATCGGCATTCGCTGCTGGCCGGTGGTAACACGTTGCCAGCTCTTCAAAATTTTCTTAAGTATAGTAATATACATAAAGTTGTTTTAATTTATAATTATTTTTTCCAGCAATTTTAAACGCTTTATTTTAATGCTAACTAATAAATTTATATCTATATATATCTTTTAAATATTTCCAAACTAGCTTTCTAAGAACGTCACGAACTAACCGTTTACTGAAGTATGAAGTATACTTGTATAGTGAGTTTAGCAATTTTAGAAAATATATCTGACAACTTGCTTTTTTCTACCTATTCTCAATTCAGAATTGAAATTGTATACCATATAAGTACGTCATATTTTCTGTTCCAGTATATAAAATCAACTTTTCCGCCTCATAATAGGAATTTCACTTATTTCTTTGATCTGTACCGCTTGGAATGGAAATAAAGGGCAAATGGCAAACCATTTTTGTGACAAAGCGATACGAAGCAAGTAAAAACGCAAACGCTAGCTAGTATCAAAGTGTACATAATCGTCCCCACTACAGTCTATGACACTGAGTGTACGTAGTTTGTCAGAATTTCAGTATATAAAAAGTCGACTTTTGAAATCTGGTAGAAGTGTAGATTACACAGGACCACAAAAGTTTTTCCAATGCACGGAAATACAGACCCGGTCTATTTCATGTTTTTGGGGTCTCTGAACATGAATCAGACTTCAGTTTTCCTCGTTTACATCTAATTTTTTTTTCTAACTAATCTAGTCAGGATGCATTTACGACTATTAGTTTTTTCCCTAGGAACAAAAATCCCTATGAAAAACACTAAATCTGAGGCCATGTCATATAGTTGACGAGCTGGTGACTGTAATGTGGTAACAATAACAATAACTCAAGAAATTTTCTCAAATAAGCTCAGAAATTTTCAACTCTACGACACACATACTCAACATAACCTCAAAAATCTCAACCTCAAAAAAACCCTATACATGTGTTCTGCAACTGCTAGAGCGCTGCAAATGATGAAGAAGTATGAACATGATCCAATTATTACTCACAATTTCAAAGCCGCGAAATTTTCAAGCTTCATAATCCCGTAACCTCATAACCTCCAAGCCCTTAACCTCAAAAACCTTGTAATTGGCAACTGACATTTCTATCGTAAAGTTTGACCATAAGAATTTGATACAATGCGAAATTGGCAGGATAACCAATATTTTCATTTTACGGATTATATGAAATTAGCCAATTAAACGCTAATTTCTGAATTTAAAACTTGAAGAAAATTGATTCACAATTATCAGTTAATTCTCAATTGTAAAAGTTGTCTGGGCCTGTGTGATCATAGTTTGTCAGAATTTGCAGTGTATAAAAGTCGACTGTTGAAGTCTGATCGAAGTAGTGTCGACTACTGAAGGTCGTTTGAGTGTTTGAGTGACCATTGCCAGCAATAGAATATCTAAGTTTCCAGTCGACAGTGGACTTTGTATTTATAATCTAGTCAAATAGGGATTCAACCTCTAAATGAAAGATAACAAACATGTATAAATCATTGTTTTGTCATTTTACAGACTGGCTCAAAAGTCTCATAGAATCTCGTGTACGCGAGTCAAGATATTCAATCTGTTCAGATACTCTATCTGAATACTAGGAGGTTCCTATTAAAAAAATAACCATGACCTTCAAATGACCTTGAAGGCCTTGCGACCTGGGGGTGTGTAGTACAGGAAGGTGACCCCCTCTATCCTGAACAACTTTTGTCGGAAACATTTTTTTCATGGGTAGTGTAGTAAATATTGTAGGGAATTTTGAAACACCCTGTATAATTCGTCCGTTGTAAATCATAACGAATGTTCTACCTCAGCGACTGTTTCGACGCTGTTTTGATCACCACTCCCGTTATATGGTCTTAAAATATACAGGGTTGGAAAGTCCAAGATTTCAAAGCCGAGCATTAAAAGATAGAAAATAATAAACTCTTCAAGTAAAGGGAACTGACAGGGAAATATTATATCCATAGTTGCCAGACTGATATGTAATTTTAAAACTTTTATGAGCGTTATTCTCTGTCTTTCGTGATAGGGTAGCAATAAAATATGTAGGCGGGACACCCCGCCCATAAATTATAATGCGCACGTGTGAATTGAATTATTATATCGTTATTGGTCTACGGAAAATAAGCACTTGAGTATTCCTGGCAGTACGTAGTATGCTGTATCCCGAGAAGTTAAATGTTTGGGTTGTTATTTTAGGCGATTCCATCATTGGGCCATTTTTTATAAACGGTTCCTTAAATGCCAACAAATATTTAACAAATAAAACAAACTGTTTACGGACATGAACATGAAAGACCACGAAATTTAAATGATTTACGGGCCAGAATTGCACAAGTCCTAAATAATATTTCCCCTGAAGTGTTAGAACTAGTGTTGTAAGAATACGTATTAAAAATTCCGTTGAATCCGAATATCAAACTATTACGTATTAATCCGAATAGTTGCCAACCGCAATACGGAATCGAAATTATTACGAACGCTATCAAATGCCAGAAGATAGCGTGGATATCGTGTCTGACGAAGTCTCGGACGAAGTAAACATAATACGTGATAATACGTAATAGTACGATGATACGAACACGAACGATGTCCGTGGGAATACGGAATACGGAATTATTACGGATTATGATGCGATGCCGTGCCGTGCAATGTGACATTGCGTATAGAAGAAAAGCACGTATGGAAATTAATACGTATTAGTGAATTAATCGGAATACTCTTTTAGTACTATTACGGATTATCCGTATATTAAAATCATCCGAATATTTACAACACTAGTTAGAACGCGTAAGAACTGAATTTTACGATAGACTAGGTTTTTGCGAAGCACAAAGGGGAGACATTTTTGAACCACTTATTCAATGGGCATTTTTTCTTTCCTTCGTCTTATAACCGGGTTGATTCATGTTTTTATTTTTTTTATTTTTTTTATAGAACTTCTATTTTATTTTCTTGCAGAGAGGATATTTAAGGAATACAAAAATTTGAAAATAAATACAAATATATTCGTACACTTCTTTTAAGTGTATGAGATAATTGTAAAAGTCAGAATTACGTAAGAATTTCGTTTCGTACAGCTAAGTCGATGTGCACATCCATAGCTGCGAAAAAGTACTGAGTTCCACTCAAATTCGGCGATAGGCCATGTCAACTATCCCTCTCCACTTTATATTACGGGCAGGTCTCATACGTTTCTAATACGTGCACAAGCGTAAAACAATGTGGCAGCTAACTGTCTTTGTCTGTCCGTACAGGTGTCTTTTAACTTATTCTCTTCTACACATGTATCGCCAATATGTAAAGGTGCAATTTCCTAGGGTGTATCTTATTATAATATAAATTTATATAATAAAAATCGTACCTCTGAAATTACTAAAATGTATGTATTTTTGTCAAGCTAATTAACTTACGACACGTTTCAGCGGCACACCTTGTATACAAAACCACTCCCCGAAACAATTAGCGACTATGGCTGGAGGTAGTAAATTCGGTGGCTTAAACCTCTACGTAATCCTTGGGCTTTGGCCGTGCATTAATAGCAGCGCTATCGCCGCTTTTATTTACCTAATTTGATATATTAATAAGTTCTGTACTAATCTTGGTGATTATTTCATTTAAACGGAGTTATATTAAGATTAGGAATATAGCCCAGGTCCTCTAATTATTTCTTTTTATCGCTGTATATCTTTTAATTTTCCAGTTAATATTAAATTAATAATAATTAAATGTGCTTTGAGTATATTAAAAGCTAATCTTTATACAAGGTGTTGGAAAAATTATAAATCTTGGGGGGGGGGGGGATTTCTTATAAAAAAAAATCAGGAAGTCAGCTTGTACAGTTTTTTTTTTTTGTAAAGTTTTAAGCCAAAAATTTTACAAACTCAAATGTCAAATTTATTGACAAACTTTTTTTTTCTAATGGAAATCCTGTTTTCTACCTACATATTCCAGCTCAAAAAATAACATTTCTGCAGAAGTTTAAAAGTGGGACAAAATAAAATGAACACACTGTACAAAATTGGTGCTGTTTCTGACGCCTTTACTGTTGGAGATAAAAAAAAAACTTTTTTGGAACTTCTTACAAGAATTTGCTTTTGGAAAAATAAAATTAGAAACGGAAAATCGAAAAAAACTACTTAATCTCAGTTTTTCAAAATTGAACTTCCTATTATTACCTGGAATGAAATAATTTCATCTGACGTCAAAAATATGTAGCACGAATTAGGAATTAAGTAAGTAGTTCCAGGTCCTATAATAATTATTTCCTCCTATCTTTGTATATTTTTTCTTTTGCGATTAATAAGTATATATTTAAAAATTTGTCTCAACCGGTTAGTGAAATAATTGAAAAAGAAGAACTTTTCACAGGAACACCCCTCGAAATCTTTAAACTTTTTTTTTTTTTGACATCCGGTACTACCTAATTTATTATTTCTGTCGATGTAATATGAACAAATAATGACCCGAATGACCGGGGTACATACTTAAAAAAAATTGGACCGAAAGCTGGGGGCGGAGCCTAAGCCGCGGCGCCGACTATAAATATAAACAGACAAATAATGCCAGAGGCATTCACTTATATGTAGTCATACATGTTGTTTCGTCTAGTATATTGTCCAACCTCAGCATAAGTAACTTAAGCAGGTTTTTAGTTTATTTTCCTGTATATAAATCTAAAATTGTAACCTATGTAGCATTGTAACATTTAAAAAGTCAAACATATCTACGTATGATTAAAACTAGGACTCTAAAACTAGTAGATGGGATGGGGTGTTAAGCCAAAGTAATTCTTAAAGACATGAGCAGAGCCCACACTCACCACCGAGCAGGGGTGCCGACCGCTGAGCGATAAGTCCGCCCCCACGCTCCTTATAGCTCAAAATAGTGGCAGTACTTGAACTATTACTCTGCGAGCAAATCATGTCTATGTAGAGGTGAAATATTAATTTAATAAAGTCTTTTATGTTTATGTTTTAAAAAAAATTGACCTGCTAATATGAAAATCGTTAATTGAAATTTGCAATTCATATCAGAGACGGCATTGTTTCTATTGATAATCCGGCAGAACAAAGAGGAAAGAGGGTTGTGCCGTATACGAACATAATAAGAGGAAAGAGGGTTGTGCCGTTATACGCAATACGTTGAGTAGTGTGATATAATTTCATAATAATATATAGCAAACGTGTGAAAGGGAAGGTATTACTTATTTTCGTGTATTATATTTATGATGCGTACGTCTATGTAACGTGTTCCATCTCTGCCAACCTTACTCATAAATTATTACTAGTCAAATATTGATAATTTTTGATATTGAATTTACAGTTGGGTGAAAATCAGGGACACATATCACATTGCTACAAAATACATTAACTTGCAGAAGCGCAGATATTTTGTTGAGGTATTAGTGAAATAACTCCACCTTATTTTTTTTTATATAAAAGGTGTCTCTTGAAGTTCGTCTCTATCATACACTTTTTTCAATTTTTAATTCGCGAAACGCAGTGTAAAAAACCATGAATATACCGTAAGATCAAAAAATGGCGTGGAATAGATCCTTCATGTCTTTCGGGAATTTTTTTATGTAATTTTTTCTGTGGGATTATTTGATGTAAAAACTCGTAACTATATTAATATAAGTCAAAAAAGCACAGAGTTTTTCAGAGATCTAAAAACATAATTAGGTACAATATTCGGCGAAAGAACAAGATATTCTTTCTTTCGTCGTTACAAAAACTTCTTTATTAAAAATAAATTAGCAATTATTACTGATTGGCTTGATTGACGTGGAAAACTGACGCTTATAATTGTATTGCTTTTTGTATTTTATGTGGCATTCAGGCAAACTGTATTTTAATAAAACAGAATTACCTGGTCTAGGAGTGGGTACTGGAATCTTCGCGTAGAAACAAAAAACTGGACGTTTTCCACGAAACACCGAACTACTATACTTTTCTCGAAGCGCATTTCGCCAACTAAGTTGGCATCTTCAGGAGAAGATTAAAACTAAATTCTAACCTACACACTTGCACTATTTATACTTAATTTGCCGCCACGGTTCACTGAACCGTAACATCAATATTTGTGTATTAGGGCAAACAGTGGACTGGTGGGTATTGGACCATTGTCCTTATTCATACTACGGTTACATTTAATGATTTCTAAACTTTCAAAAGCATCCAACTGTCTACATTTCTAATTAATTTTAAATTATTTATATCTATCCTATGGTTGTTGTCAAAAGCATGTTGGGCAACACGAGATTTTTCCGTTCTGCCATATATCGTTCAGCCATATATGAATCGTTAGATATATCCCCAACGATACATTTTCCTACCCTTTTCAATATAAAATGGCAAGTTTCAATTTTCTAATTCACCGTTTGTTAAGTTTCCCCCTCAGTAAAGAGAGGTTTGAACATGAGAAAAATTTAATTAAGGATATTAGCTAAGAATAACGGTTACTTAGTCCATATAGATACCTTAATAAGGAAGCATAAATTTAAGAGAGCCATATACAATTCCAGGACTTTTCGTAGAGATACTGACAATTCGACGTTTGTTTCGTTACCATATGAACCTAAATTAACTCGCGGACTAGATAAAGTTTTTAAAAATATTAATATCAATTTGGTTTATAATTCTAGAAATAAACTATAGACGCTTTTGGGTAACTCCAAAGACAATAACGAAACTCAGGAATATACGAAATAAGTTGTAAAGATTGTGATCAAAAGTATATTGGGCAAACAAAAAGATCTATTTTGACTAGATTTAAAGAACATATGGCTCATTTAAAATATGGCAGAACGGAAAAATCTTGTGTTGCCCAACATGCTTTTGACAATAACCATAGGATAGATATAAATAATTTAAAATTAATTAGAAATGTAGACAGTTGGATGCTTTTCAAAGTTTAGAAATCATTAAATGTAACAGTAGTATGAATAAGGACAATGGTCCAATACCCACCAGCCCACTGTTTGCCCTGATAAACAAAGACAGATGTTAAGATTCAGTGAACAGTGGCGACAAATTAAGTATAAATGGTGTTAGTGTGTAGGTTAGAATTTAGTTTTAATATTCACCTGAATATGACAACTTAGTTGGCGAAAGGCGTGTCGAAAAAAGTATAGTAGTTCGGTGTTTCATGGAAAACGTCCAGTTTTTTTTTAATGAAATATAAATTTCATATCATCGAAATAGATTTTATGTTAGTAATATACATCGGTTATTAATTGCGTTTATTTAATAATCTCTGCTGCATTTATTTCGTTCCGATATAACACATCATTTAAAATAATTAAATTCATATTTAGCACGCATTTAAGCTGAAAAACCGTGCTTTTTTTATCGGCCGTAATTAAATAAATCATCCTATCAAAGAGTTTGACTATTATTTTGAGTTTCGTATTGCCGTAAAATATTATACGTACATCAATCACATATTTCTATTTTATTTCGGTTTAAAACTATTTGTACTTAAAAGTTCAACGTGAAGACCCTGTGAGACGTAGATCATTAACCTTACAGGAAGGGCAATTATAAATGTCAGGGATTAATGACATTTATATTGATTGATATCAACGATAGTTTTTAATAAAAATTTATCGACGTTACAGGAAATTCCACACCACTCCCGGCACACATTAAGACATGTCCCATCTGTTCAACCCATTTCCAGATCCCACTGAGCCACTCCTTTGCATTTACGCAGGGTTTTGCGTGGTTTGACTTCTGTTGGGAGAATTCATTTATCCTAATGCTGCCTAATAAATTGGGTGCGGGGTGCCACAACTTTCACCTTTGACAACCCAAGCATACCTCCAAGCCACACATACTCATACAATTCCTAAAAGAAGGCTCTTTGGGTAGGCGGAATCTTGCTTTGTACTTGTGTGAATTGACAATCGCGAAATTCGAGAGAGGCTTGGTACGCGCGGCAAGTGTTCACTGTGACTTACATATTAGTGGAAAAAGGTGTTGTTTGGGTGGTCTGCCACTCTTTCTGAATACTCTTTCCACCTACTCCGCTTTCTGAGTTCCCACGTATCAGGACCTGCTTACAACCCCTTAGGTAAGCAAATTTTCAGAGGGTGGGTTGGACTTGGAATATCACTTTTGGCGTACAATCGGCCGTCCGCAGTGTATTCCGACTACTTCAAGACCCTTCAAGTAATGCCATGACATGAATTAGAGACAAAAAGACATCCAACGTAGCCTTCTACAAGAGGGGGAGAACCAGAGGGGGCGAGTGGGGGGGTCCGTGTGGATGTATCCTGGAAGGTTGCACCCCAGACCAATATATTAGGTAGAACTAGGATCGATGGATTCGCCCAACAGAGGTCAAACTACGCCAAACCCTACATAAATGAAAAGTGGTGGCTTAGAGGGGTCTGGAAATGGTTTGAAGAGATGGAACAGTGATCAAATACACAGAACTTATTGAGGAGGTCTTAATGTGTGCCGGGATCGAGTTTTTACCCGACAGCGTCCTTCTTAGTCTATCCTGTAGGTCTGTGAAATTGCTGTCAATTTTTTTTTGTTGAGCAGTTTATTTTTTGTTGCAAATAAAAACACATTTACTTATGTATATGTACATATGTTGAACGATCAATACCATCGGAAAATGCAATTTTAATATTCACTGTAGAAGAATTCATCGGGAAATCGGCTATAACTATTGAAATAATGACAATATGAAAAGATATATTCAAAATAAATGCAAAAATCAGAAACATTTTTACGGAATCATAAAAACAGGTAGATATATTGCTAAAAAAATTATATTCATTTAGCAGTTTACAAGAAAAACAGATAGATAACTTATATTCAAGATACAAAAAAATGTTAAATGAAAGAAAGTATTGTAAGAAGCAGTTTGCATATTGGTTCATTTTTGTTATAAATATAAATGGAGAGTTTTGTAGGGGAAATACCAATAAGAATAAAAATATATGTCTAACTAGTTTTAAAACTTCCTAATATCTACGATTCCTCCGTAATAGTAAGCGTTACCAAAATGCACTTAACACTATTGTTAAATAAAGGTATACCACGGTAGGAACCTCAATATATATTTTTAAAGTTGCCCTTAAATTACACAGCACCACAAAAAAAAGTGAAATGTACCTCTGACCAAAGTATGTACCTTGGTGGATTATGTGTTTTTGGGGTCGCTGAATCCGAATTCCTGAAGTTGCGGAAAAATGTGAAACAATGATAAAAAAAATAGGTGCTCTAGAACCCAATAACTAAAGCCGGCTATCAGCGCGGCGGCCCAGTGGCGTGATGCAGGCTTTGTGCATGAGTCACAGCCGGCTGAACGCGCGGCGGGCGATGCGAGTCAGTTTATATTTACCGTTCCAAGCGTTTACTTGAAATCGCGTATTATTTTTACGTATAACGAAAATGTCGACGCCACGGAAGGGTAGAAAGCGACCATTCGCTGACAGAGTGCATACATTTATGACTATGACGCGTACGGTTATGGCCCGCCGCCCGGATCTGCCGCCTTCACTCATAACTCAATACTTCAATAACTTCATACCTCTAATCCCACAGCCCTCACAATCAATAAGCATCCAAAACGGGTATTTCAGCTATAAATGTTCAAATATGATCGAAAAATCGCTTCATAAATGGTCGAAAAATGTAGGTTTTCTACCAGGGCAGACTGCAGGCCAGACCCCTAATAACCCAATAACCCAAAGGCCCAATTTTATAAGTTAATAACTTCGGAATGTCGCACGGGAGACTGACACCCCGAATCTCCTCAGACTCATCCATGCCTGGAATTAGGTAGCCGAGCCAAAGCAAAGGCCAGAACCCCATTATCCCAATAATACTACGACATTACGGTGCTTGATTCTAGTGAATCCTTTTGCCTCTTAATTTGATTTTTTTCCCGAGACTGTACATGCCAGCCCGCGCTTTACGTGCTTCGATTGTGGTGAGGGGATCTGGCAACAAGATCCAACAAGCGTCAGTTGGCTACCGGTCGTTCTAGCGGTCGCAGCACTCGTTCTTTAAGAGTCGTTACAGTGACCCGGTGCAAGAACAAATGCAACGTTCGCTTGAGCAACGGATGGCGATCAAGTTTTGTGTGAAACTGGAGAAGAGTGCTGCGGAAACCATTCCAATATTGAAGAAGGCTTTCGGCGTCGATTGTCTTTCGGACAGGCAAATTTTCCGGTGGCACAAGGCCTTCGCAGAAGGTCGGGAAGATGTCAACGACGAGAACCGCGCTGGACGGCCATCAACCTCCAGTTCCGACTACAATGCGTGACTTGTTGAACGTTGTTCTTGTTGAAGACGTGTGCGTGACTTGTTGAACACTGACCGTCGTCTAAGTGTCCGTCTAATTTCCGAAACATTAGACATTACGAAAACCATTGTTCACTAAATTGTGTCGGAGTCTTTAGGAATGAGGAAGGTGTGCGCGAAGCTCGTGCCAAAAGTGCTAACGGACGATCAAAAAGCGAGGCGCGTCGAAACCTGCCAAGAACTTTAGGACACCTGCGAAGACAACCCCGCTTTCCTTGATGACGTCATTACCGGGGACGAAAGTTGAGTCTTTGAATACGATCCGGAGACGAAGAGGAAAAGTGCGGAATGGCACACGTCGAACTCCCCTCGCCCCAAGAAGGCCAGGATGTCCAGGTCAAAGATCAAGACAATGCTGATTGTCTTTTTTGATTGCCGGGGATTGGTCCATCATGAGTTCGTTCCGCAGGGGACAACCGTAACCGGAAAGTTTTACGTCGAGGTGCTGAAGCGGCTGAAACGCAGGGTGAATCGCGTCCGCCCAGACATCTCAAAATCCTGGAAGTTTCAACACGACAATGCGCCTTCGCACACCTGCTTCCTCGTGGCCGATTACCTCGTCAAGGCAAGCATCACCGTTGTTCCCTAGCCTCCCTTCAGCCCCGATGTGCCCCCCCCCCCCCAGACTTTTTTCTGTTTCCGCGCCTCAAAACCCCAATGAAAGGACAGCATTTTGGGTCGGTGAAAAACATTCAGAAGGCTTGCACCGACGCCGACGCTTTAAAGGCGATTCCGGAAAACGACTACCGTGCGGGTTTTGATGCGTGGAAGACCCGCTGGAACCGATATGTGGACGCAGGAGGAATGTATTTTGAAAGTTTCTAAAGATTTGTACACATAGAACCCATAAAAACCATTTTTCAAAGCTCACTGACATTACTTTCCGGACAAACCCTGTATAACTCTGATTGTAATGATCTGATTATGATGAAAATTTGCTTGAATACCGTTCATGTTGTAAGTTAGAGATTGCGATATTTTAAGAAAGATTGGATCGATTGTGTGGGAGGACAAGTCTGAAGAAAATGACCAGCTTTAACACACCATAACTAAAGTTATATCGATCGGATAGCGATGAAAATTTGGCTGAATGTTGCGGTCATTGTGATTTCAAATTGTATTGAATTTGATCACGATCGGGCTCATAATGTGTGGGTTACAGTTGAAAATGTATCTCATCTCAACTTTGTGATAATGCCCAACTTTGGTTTGAGGTTATATGGTTATTGGGGTCTTTGGGGCTTATTGATTGCGAGGGGTGTGGGATTAGATATAGGAAGTTATTAAAGTATTGGGTTATGAAGTTTGATTGGGTTCTACAGTATTTATTTCATTTTTTTTGCCATTTTTCCGCAGCTTATTGAGGATAAAAAAATGTGACGTGATGGGGCAAAACGAGCCTCGGATTCGGATTCATCGACCCCAAAAACATATCATCCACCAAGTTTGGTCAGAGGTACATTTCACTTCTTTTTGTGGTGCTGTGTTATTTTTCGTGTGATTTTATTATTAAAATCACATCACACAGAAATTGATGTAGAACTTCAAGTTAAACGTTAAAGTTTAATTGAAAAACAGGGTTTAATTTCATTGCTCTCATCAGAATTTGCTTAATTTCCGGACCACAGCTAATTAAAAATAAAAACTTCAGAAGAGAATAAATGATATTGAAGAGTTTCAAAGAAAATATATAAAAGTTTTTTTACGAAGGCAGCAAAACAATATATTTCTCATATTTTCAAATTACCCTCTGTTATACAAAATTATCAAAAAATTGGTACATGATGTAGTCGAATAATCTGACCTTTAATTATGGGTTATTTTAATAACTAATTTCACTACATTACATTATGAATAAGTTCAAAATTAAAAATAAATACTTTAATTTAATACTAATAGAAAATTAAAAAAGTAATTTTGTTTGACAATACATGATACAGTACCAGAATTGGATTTTTTTATCAAGTGAAGCGGTTAGTATTAAGTAACCCTCTACGCTTAAATTTAAAAGGCGTTGAGGTGGGTCCAATTTTTTTAAAGGTATTACAAATAAATGAGCAACACTGAGTAGATCCGTTTTAACATTATTCACACATTTTAACATTAACACCGTTTTAACATTATTCACAAGCATTTAACAAAAAATACCTCAATTGAGTTTACGAGACATTAGTAACATTTACATTTAATCTCAATGTTTTTGGGGATCATAAATCAAAGGGGTTAAAGTGGGGAGAAATATTTTCATGTTAAAAAACGTCAATCCCAAAGTAAAAATAGCCTTTTTAAAGTTATTTTTGAAAAGTTCGTGATCACCCTTCAAATTTATTTCTCCCTTAATTTGAACCGTACTGTATACTTTCATGTATACAGTGAGGGCGTAAAGTCGCACATAAATACGATAAAAATTAAAGGATATTTTTTTAGAAAAACGCTCGGACAAAATTTTAACGGATTAAATTTTTCATTTTCCGATATTTTAACGTACTTTGTTTGTTTTTGTTTTTTTATTGACAGCTGTCAAAGATATGACGTTATCGATATTATTTTTAAATGACAACATATGGCTTATGATAATTCATTTGAAAGCTCTTATTTGACGCAGTATGCTCCTATATTTCGCGATTCTATCAAGGCATTTTAAAATGATGACCGTTCAAAAGTTAAAATTCGACAAAAAACGAACGATTTTGTATTTAAAAAATCGCTGGAATATGAGAGGTTCTACAGCTATTTGCTTGGCTATTTGACATATAACACTCTGAATAGTTATCCAGAATTCCAGAAATTGAAAATAGTGAATATTCTTATTCTATATGAATGAAAATAGTGCATTCTTAAATATTTTTTTAATCTATTTATTAAAAACAGAACATTAAAAATAAAAATAACACAATTAAAACTATCTATCCTAATCTGTTCTTTAATAAATGTTCAAAAAATTCTTTAACCATGTTACGTGTCGTTTCAGCGAGTATTTTTTGAATTTCGTATCTTATTCTATTTTTTAAGTCATCTATACTAGTAGGTTTATTTACATACAAGCCATGTTTAAAATAATCCCACAAAAATAAATCTGTGGGGGTTAAGTCAGGCGATCTAGGGGGAAACTCGAATTGAGTCCTTCGCCCAATCCATCAACCCGGATATACTTAATAATATTAATTTAATTAAAATAATTAAGAATTAACCTTCATATTATTTATTCTCAATTTTCTGGATATCTAATAACCCAATTCTGGATAACTGTTGAGAGTGTGTTATGTCAAATAGCCGAGCAAATAGCTGTAGAACCTCTTGTGTCTGAATAATTTTTTTAAATAAACTTTCCTTCGTTTTTATATCGAATTTTAACGTTTGATTGGTCGATTTCAAAAGGGTTTAATAGAATCGCGCCAAAATTTAGGAGCATACTGCGTGAAATAAGTGCTTTCAAATGATCGTATCACAAACCATATGTTGTCATTTAAAAAAAATGGATGACGTCATACCTTTGACAGCTGTCAATGAAAAGACAAATAAAGTACGTCAAAATGTCGGTAAATGAAAAATTGAAATCATGTGTTCGAGCGTTTTTCTAAAAAAAAATCCTTTAATTTTTATCGAATTTATACGCGACTTTATGCCCTCATTGTATGTATATTTTTAATATTATTTTAATAAAAATTATAACGCACCCTTCAGGATTATCCCAGTGTCTATACGGCCTCATAAACAATCTTTCCACAAATTTATTATATTTTTATTGAAACTAAAAAAAAATAAAACTCGATATAAGACGATTTTTCTTAACTGGATATGCCCACGGGGAAGATGGCGCGTCTCAAAGGCGACCGAAAGAGGAGCAGGAAATAGGAAATACGGCAATGTGTGAGACGGTCCCGAAGCGCTTTCTGTGTAAGCTTAGAAATAATAATCATTCAATAAATCTTCTGCCACAAATTCACGTTGGCGTAACGTGTCTTCCTACATTCCAGCCACTGCCACAAAATGGGAGATTTACTATACGATATATCGCGGAACCTGAACGCTTCTAAAATATTCCGTGTGCAGCAAGCAACATTCCGAATTTTTCGATATTATGCATATAGAAAATATCAACGTTTCTTCCATTTATCATAAAGGACCTCGCACACACCTTATGGAAAATGGTTCTCGGTCAATGTTTTTGAAAGTTTGGGAATCCGTTCTGCTTGATGTCCCGATCAAAAGTCTCAATGAGCACAAAGTCCAATAATAGACAGTTTTCGAGTAATTGGACGCTTGCGGTCCACGCGTGAGTGGGGCATTATTTGGAGATAAATGTCCGATTACGCTCTTTTATATACCATAAAAATATACTGATAGTCCGTGGTTCTAATTTTTAAATATTCAGAAATAATTTAGGACAGATTCGTACATAATCATGATTTAGATCTGAAGATAAATTATGAAAAAAAAGTTGGAAGCTCTTAAGTTTTCTTACTGCGTCCTGGAATTAGCGTAATCCACGGAGCACCACGAGGAGGTTTCCAGTTTGCTCCTCTTGTGCGTGTGCTTGTGCGTGTGTGTGTGTCTACACTTATGAATGGTGTAACCGCCGTTAATTGTAATTGACACATAAATATTTTTGAGAGTGTACACATATACATATACACACACACACACACACAAACACACACACACACAAACACACACTCACACACACACACACACCACACACACACACACGCACACACACACACACACGCACACACACACAAGAGGAGCAAACTGGAAACCTCCTCGTGGTGCTCCTTGGATAATGATAATTCCAGTACGCAGTAAGAAAACTTAAAAGCTTCCAACTTTTTTTTCATAATTTATCTTCAGAAAATGTAATCATGATTATTATGTATGAATCTGTCCAAAATTAATTCTGAATATTTAAAAATTAGGACCACGGACTATCAGTATATTTTATTAATATATAATAGAGCGGAATCGGACATTTATCTCCAAAAAAATGCCCCACTCACGTATGGACCGCAAGTGTCCAATTACTCGCAAACTGTCTATTATTGGACTTTGTGCCCATTGAGAATTTTGATCGGGACATCAAGGATAACGGGTTCCCAAAGTTTCAAAAAAATTGACCGAGAACCATTTTCCATAAAGTGCGTGCGGGGTCCTTTATTCGTACATGCACGTAATTCTTTGGAGCTCATTTATTCTCAGATTTATTGGATTCCATCTATGATTAACACATTTTCGTTAATGTGATTTGTAAAGGGTGTCCCAAAATTTACGCAAGATTTGAATCAAAGAGAAAACACAGTTTTTTTTTCATTTGCATTTTTTTTATTGAAATATAAAGTACATAAGATGGAATAGCACATCGGGCAAATGACCTTCACGGCTTTGCTTGCACATACGCACCCTATTGTCGAAATTTTCTATGATCATTTTGCATAAATGTGGCTGAATTTCATTGATGCAGCGTTGAATCTCATCCTTCAATGTATGGGTGGATATGGGCTTATTGACAAGACCCTTGACTTCAAATAACCCCATAGAAAGAAATCCGATGGTGTTAAATCACATGATCTAGGGGGCCAATTCTGATCACCGAAACGAGAGAGTACACGACCAGGAAATGTCTCCTGCAGTAACTGGATTGTTTCAGGGGCTGTGTGGCATGTCGCACCGTCTTGTTGAAACCACCACATGTCGCGATATCGAACACCAGTAACTCTAACTGCTTGACCAGCCTCATTTTCGAAGAAGTATGGTCCAATGATGCTCAAAATCCGCGAATAAAACAGTGACATGTTGTGGACGCATTTGTTTCGACTCTTCTTTTTTCTGAACCCAAAATGCGGCAATTTTGACGATTAGCGAAGCCATCAAGGTGAAAATGAGCATTCACTTGTTGTTGTTCAATAATCCATTCAACGAACTCTCTTCGCTGTGCATGGTCTGCAGTTGTTATGTCAATTGAACTTTGTAAGCATGGAAACGCGGATTTTGAGTGCGTATACGCTGTAGAGAGCTTCTTGAAATTTTCAATTCTTGTCTACGACTCCGAATAGATGTTCCTGGACTTTCACCAACACTTTCACGCACTACTTCGATATTTTCATTTGAACGGCTTTTTATTGGACGGTCAGTGTATTTAGCGTTCCCAGTTGATCCAGTCTCCTTGAATTTTTCAATTATTCTCTTCACGGTTGACGAAGTTAAATCAATATTCCGACCTTATTTTGTAGGAACTTTGCGAACTGTAGCAGCCAAACTTTTTTAAATATTGTTCAACAATGAAAACGCGTTTGTTCTTTCGTGTAGTGCTCCATGTTTACTAACCCTAAATTATTAGCTGTCAAACTGTTTTCTTTTTTTGTTGCCAACACTTTACCGCACAAATGGCGACGAATTCAAATCTTGAGTGAATTATGAGACACCCTTTATTTGGTTTAAGTTAAGCGGTAACATGGTGGACTGCACTTTATTATGCATAAATAGGACTCGTAGTTTTTCAGCGGGTCTGATAAGGTTAGCAACCGCTAGATATCGTTCTTGTCAAAACCGCACTAAGTAGGTCCGTTAAGCTCACCTCTAATGAAAATAAATTCCCATTTACTGTTATCCGTCATCAGAAATCATATATCCGGATTTCGACCAATTTAGGTTTCGCCAGTATCGGATTACGTACAACAGTGAACAAGAGCCTCGGCTTATTTTCTCGCCTAGTTTTTGGTAAGTATAACGTAATTACGTTTTCAACAAACCCTCATCTCAATGCGTTTTAAACCATCCCTCGCCCACAAATATTATAGTTACCCAATTTTAATTTAAACAATTCGCGATTACGGAGTTCCCAATTTAATTTATAAACCCTTTGTCGCAATGGGACTTAATATTTGATATCGTTGTGTGCTTTTCGTAAAGGTTTGTAAGGATCCATTGTTAGTAAGGGTTCGGACACAATATTTTGGTTCCTTATGAAATCAATAAAGGACTTAATACCAGGATAAGATGTGTATATTTTGTATAAAATAAAAACCAATGTACGACACCGACGACGCTATTAAATGTGTGCAGTGATACCACCAGTCAATTATATAGAAATAAAAGCTGGCATGGAATGTATTATTGAATTTTAAATTCTGACTGAAATTATTTGACCCTTACATCGGCTTTAATAGTGGTTTGTGTCTCGTTTGAGGTTCATACTCGTATCTTGCAATTGAAAAACTGTTATTTTCAGAAAAATCAAAGTGTTATAGTTGTCAGACTTCCGTTTGCGAATGCCAAAACAGTTAAACTGCTGCTGCCAAGAGATTGCTGTAGCATCTTTGATACGCTATTTTGAAAACGAAGGAAACAATAACAAAGATCTACAAAAAATAAATCTGCTCCAGGAACTAAACCCATCAAATCTGAAGTATATTTTTGTGCTGAAACCAAATTTTTAACTTTCTATCGCGTAGATTCTCAGTAAATCCCGTTTTTTTTTGTTGTCAAAATACGTTTTTATGCGATTTTTTTTAATATTAATCAGCTGGTTAATTTAAATGTTGGTTGATTTAATTAATTTTTTTTTTAATTTCAGCTGGTGCATTTAAATAGGCGATAGATGCTCCCGCCTAACTTCTGCGTTACAACTTTCAAGGTATCAGCTGACGATATTTCCACCGAGGTACAGCCAGCTGACATTTATATTCATTCACAGTAGCATATAAGCTATCATCAGGTAAATTTTTAGTTGAGAGGAAATCATTGAATGTACCTATAATTTTTTTTTCATGTTCAAGCGACCAGCTGACTTATAATACACCATCTTATAGTCAGCGGACTTTTATTTTCAAGATATTGGATTAGCTATAGTTTGACAGATTTTTAGTCAGGAGGAAATGCCTAAAAATATGTTTTGTCTCCGTGCGTGGGAGGCTACCGCCGCTCATCCCACCCACGGAACCGCAGCTGACGTTCACGAGGCATTATGATACAACTCCCTGATGCGTCTCACTAATTATCGTTCGAGAAGAAATAATTGACCAAATTTTGACCTGGCTCCCGGACTAATAGTTTTAACGATATATGGTGAAATTTTAGTAAAAAAATTTTTTTAGAGTAGATTCACCTCGGTTGTGTCCGTATTTGCTAATTTAACTTGTACAAAAATTAAGGAGAGGAGGAGTTATTTTGAACAAACGGGATACTTAAATAAAATATAGAGCCATCCAAAAAAAAACGTCATCAACTCTGGCTATGAACGAGAGAGATGGAAATAGCGGTCATGTCTAAGCTTTTCGGTTATGTCAAACTTTTGACAAGTGACTGTCACAATTTGTAAAATAAACACTGGCTGTCATATGATGTGACAGTCTTGACAAGTAAATAAGGTTATAAATTCGATTAAGAATGGAAATACGTATATATATAACAAAAAACTTAGTAGGTACACTAACTGATACCTAGTTCTATCTTTTGGTATTTCGAATTGTAAAAACATTAATTCTATTATTTAAGAAACGTTACCTTTCTCAAAATGACGTTCAGTGGTAAAATGCGATTCATTTCAATTACTAAAAATCCCTCACAAACACATCACTCCACTACCGCCTTATATCGCAAACGACGATTAATTATTCTAAATTGACAACCGACAATGCACGGTTCGCTTTTTTCGCATCGTGTCAGTTTTTTACACGGTCAACTCTCTGCCGTCGGGCCTCGTGATTCGATTATAAGCGCCACCGTTTCTATTTTTCGTGTGTCAAGATACTCACATCAATATCGGTATCATTCTAATTTACTGAAATAAAAGTTTTATTGCTTCCTTAGAAACTGAACGGATAGTGTAAACACGCGTGTGGGTTAAATTATGGGATGGCGATAATATTTAGAACAATCGTTTTGATCAATATTTCTTTCCGAAAATTTACGAGTACAATAATTTTTTTATAGTGCACGATTAAGGCGATTATTTTGATTTTAAAAAAAAATATCGAGTATAAAAAATGTTTTTAGTAATCGTGTTGTGTAAAAAATGTTTAAATGCAGTGTTTATATTAAAAAAAATGTCCATATGCACTAAAAGTGATAAAATAATCTTTTTAAAATTTGAAATTTACATTTTTATTTTACACCTGCATTTCCCATTGACCAGCATTTCATTTATGAGATTTTGTAATAGAAACTATAACAAAGATAACAGAAACCTTAAGGATTTTTTTTAATTACAACTTAAAAGTCAATTATTTAATTTCTGAAAATTAAATAAAATGTCTAGTTTGACTTGATTGTAATTGATATGACACTTCAGCTTGTTGCTGTAATTATTAGAAGATTAAAGTACAGCTGGCAATATCGCACCGGTCGCGTGTTGCAAGTTCATGAATACTACGAGGTGTGTAAATTAAGTAATGAGACTGCGGAGACGGAACTTGGGCGATAGATTAACATGTAATACACCTTCAGTACAAATTTGAACTTCATAGAGTCTTTTTTTCTAGTGCATTTTAGAAATGAGTAACATTAATTTTGAGCAACGGTGTGCTATCAGGTTTTGTTTCAGACTTGGACACAGCGCAAGGGATACTTTTGCAAAACTTCAACACGCCTACGGAGACAGTGTTTTTTCAAGAGCCCAGGTTTTTCGGTGGTTTAAGGCATTCTCAGAATGAAGAGAGTCGATTGAAGATGAACCACGCAGCGGAAGGCCTTCATCTTCAAGGACCAATAAAATTGTCCTTAGAATAGGGGATCTTGTGGGTTAAGATCGTCGGTTGAAGACAAGAATGGTTGGAGAAGAGTTAAATTTGAATCACACCACTGTTCATCAGATTTTGACTATTCAGGATGAGAAAAATCTGCCCAAAAATGGTTCCAAAAAACCTTTCACGGGAACAAAAGGACATCAGGAGAGAAATGTGTCTTGACTTTTGTGAATCGATTGAAAATGATGAAAATTTTATGGAACGTGTCATTACTGGTGATGAAACTTGGGTGTTTGAGTACGACCCGGAAACCAAGTGCAAGCATGGAATGGTACCCTTCAAGCTGTCCAAGACCAAAAAAAGCAAAAATGAGCAAGTCGAAGGTCAAATGCATGCTGATTTGCTTTTTTTGATAGCCAGGGAATTGTCCACAAAGAGTTTGTACCTCCAGGTCAAACATGAAGTCAACACTTTTACAGAGAGGTTCTTGAAAAACTTCGAAAAAGGGTCATGCGTATGAGACAAAAAAATCAAGAACAACTGAATGTTGCATCACGACAATGCGCCTTTTCACACAGCCATTTCAGTAAACGAGTTTTTAGACAGTAAAACATTCCTGTGGCTCCTCAGCCTCCTTATTCGCCGGACTTGGGTCCTTGTGACTTTTTTCTCTTCCCGAGATTGAAAAATCACCTCAAGGGACGTCATTTTGGGACTACAGAAAACATTCAAATGGCTGTAACCGACCAGCTGAAGACTATTCTAGTATATGAGCTCCAGCACTGCTATGAGGAATGGAAGAACCAACTCCAGCGTTGTAAGGCTTCCCAAGGAAGTTATTGTAATTCTATTTGAATAAAAAAAAAATTAAAAAAGAACTCATTAGTCTCATTACTTAATTTACACACCTCGTACTTCCCTTACTTTATGGTAACCTTGTATATTGCAGTCTGTTTTCTTGACATTCTGGGGATGCAGACAAGTGTTGAAATTTTTTTTCGCTCTAGCCTCTTCCTTGGGTATACTAATAATATAATCACCTAAATTCTTTTGTGGGTCCCATGCGTATGCGAAAATACGATCATTTCAAATTCCACCAAGCATGAGGAGGTTCACTGAAAATATGCCATTGTATTTAGTTGTTAATATTATTTTGTTGTCTAACATTCTAGAAATTATATGTGTGATTTTTATACTAAAAGCATACTAAAATATTAAATTTAAAAAATTGTGCAGTAAAATTAATATAAAATTTAATTGTTTTTAAAGACTTTGTACCACTACGATAGTAACAACATATCCCTATCTTTAGGGTTCTTATTGTATCACAAATGAAATATACATTAGCAAGCGTTAATTTTTTTTTATATGCATTCACCTTTTGGAAAATGGATCCTCATTAATTTTCCTGAAACTTCGAATCAACAAAGATTTGTTACTTCAAAATCATCATAATCAATAATATCAAAGTGCACCAGACTAAAAAAAAGTAGTAAGTAGTAAGTAAGATGTGAGAATCAAAGGATCAAATCTCTGAAGGAAATTGACAAAAATCCCCAGCAGTGTATATTTTACAGTGTTATTCTCAAATATTACAGTTTTACGTAAGATATTAGCCATTCTTTGAATATGATTATAAATGAATTCGAAACAACGACGTTTAACGTTGCTTCAACAAGATTTATGAAAGAAAACACCCGCTAGAAAAGAGCTTAAATTTTCAGCTTTCCTTTCCAACACTTATAAGTACCGCCAGACTTTAGCGTTATCAAGGAATTATTTGATTTATTCCGAGTAAGTGGGACGCTATTTATAACATCAAACAAAACAGTTGACGATCTATGATGCTTTCAGGATAATGCGAAAGAACAACCTGTTCCAAGAAAAGTGACGAGAAGAGAGTCAAGTGTTGAGAAGGGAGTCAAGTACATTGCCATTTATTTTTTATTTTTCTCTTTCACTTGCAATAATATTCTCTAGTTTTAAAGAATGGAATAAGTGGTTCTCAACAATGAGATTAAATAGCTGATACACGCTCTGGGTTAATTAAATTTGAGTAATAAGGCTAAAGTCAGCAACTTAGAAATTTAAATTCTGATAAATTAAATTCTGATAAATAATTTTTGTACTACACTATTGATTTTTTCGTTTCTTATAGGATAGCTTGCGGAATTCTGCGTCTAATAAACCCAAGTTGAAGTCATGTATAACATACAATGTTTGTTTTTTTTTATTTCCATTACATTTTTGATTCAATTTTAATGTTATTTCAGAAAATTTGAAATGATTTAATATTGTCGGAGTTATTCGGGATTTTTTGAAAACATCACAATTTTACATTTTTAGTGATATATTTTCACACAATCGACATATCACTAGCGTCTGGAAAAGTGTGCCACAACGCATGGTCGGACTCGTAATCCGTCATGCCATTGACGGAAGGACATAATTGAGAGACCAAAAAGACAGGAATAAAAATGTGTTAATAATAATATACACACATACAGCTTTGCGTCATTCAGAAACACCGCCTGTCGTCATTGCTTGAGCCACAACCAGTAGTCTTTCTACATTTCTTCTCGTTAAACGTGAACAATTTGGCCTGTACATATAGTTGTAGAAGGAAAATGATCGTCCTACATCTACTGAAGTTAAAGGTGCAAATTCCAAATAGTTCACATGGACAGAAGACGACCCACCACGCACATTATCTTCAAGAATTTCGCACAATTATCTGAGTCTAATAACAGTTCTTTGTTGTGACTAACATTAGCACATTATTATTTTTTTACATTTACGGAGGATAATGCATGTGTTACTACTATGTCTATACTTTTAGCCGTTGTTTTCAAAACCCGTTTACTAGTTATCAATATCGGGGACGAAATATCTGAAACACATAAAATTCGTATCAGAACATTAACGACCTTATTACCGCGAAAATATGTTGTTTCATCCACTGTCAGCCACATAAATTTATTGCATATGTCTTCTTTGATATTTCCCATGATACGTTGATATGTCTTCTGTAAATATATTTTACGCAATATATACGCTACTAAACAATGGAACATTGTATATTTGGCAAAAAAGTGAATATTGTCGACCGCGTTCCAAAGGCTAGAAGCGCAAAACATTATACACAAATCAAACCAAAACTCTTTTCTAACAGTAGCAGTAATGTTTTGTTGATGGATATTCGAATCTAAATGTCTTTCGCACTCTCGGCGTCTACGAAATATATATCGATGATTGCAAGGAGAACATAAAATATGTGATCCGTCTATTTTAAAATCGTCATAATTTTCAATCAACTTATCCAGTCTATTCACAAATGGTAACGACTGTGCCATTATTGCAAAAATCCACAAAAAGTCAGATAATATATAAATACACTACACGAACTCACGAGTTAGCCACTCACGACGCATTATTAAATTATTTTGAACTCGGTCCGCACGCGGTTCTAGCGTCGATCCGCACACATCGACGTCATGTAGAATACTAAACGTCGACACTTGTCGGCACCGGAATAATCGGCCAAACAAATGGCTAAACTGCATTGCGTATCCTGTCTACCCGCATAGGACTGGGTTACTAGAGTCCATCGTGCGTCAACAAGATCGTTCAGTAGTGTACGTATACACGAGCAAGAAATACGCGCTTAAAAAATACGGTTTATACTTTAATTATCGTAGAGTTGTATAGTGCCGACCCTGCGTTGTTTCACACTTTACAGACCCTACATATCACCTTTAACTTGGGCTTATTAATGCAGAATTTCACAAACTGTAATTGTGTCATAAGCAAAAAAAAAAATCAACAGCGTATTATAAAAATTATTTATTAGAGTTCTAGAGATTATTATTTATAATTCTTTGTAGTATGGCAAAATGTGAGTTCATTTTTTCAATTTGGAAAGAAATGACAAGAGGGGCCTTTTTCTCACAAATCCTTTATTTCTGACTTGCTACCTTTTTCGGTCACTAAATGACCATCTTCAGGCAACAAAAGTTACAACAGGCTAGAAAATCATATATGAAATTAGTGCATGTAATCTATCTGTTATTTGGGAAAAATTGCATGTGGTGTTTATGCATGGTTTCGTGTTTATTTTTTATTTTTATTTATAAACGTTCAAAAAGTGGGTGTGTTATATGTTGACTTTCGTTGTTCTGGCTATTATATTTTCTCCTAATAATTGAAAGTACAGTGAGAAATTGGGACTTCTGTTTAAGGAAAATAAAAAATCGCAAGGTGGTTATTGAAAGATTTCTTGACCTATGCTAAAACATGATTTTATTCTGACAAAATTCAATTTGTGATTGTTGCCCAGCAGATTTTATAATTAGCTACACAGTTTCGGTTATATCTTAAAACAAATCGTTTTAAGATTAAAATGTGTAAGTTATTTGTGAGAATTAGTGCCACTGATTGAAGCGCATATGCACATTTTATGTAAAGGAGTGACAGAAATCACCTGTTTAGGTTCCAGTTTAAGCATGTCTATTAATTTAAAATAAACGAATGGAGATGGTTGTGATGTGTGATGTGATATATATCTATGTGGATAATTTCAACTTAGTTTTACAGGCATTGATTAAAAGTTTATTGTAACACTTAAATAAAAATCGAAATAAAGAGTGCTTTCAATAAAAATATTTACATTACCAGAGAGAATTCCCAAGTAACTATATGGTGAAAAGTTGTTCAAATATACAAACAATTAGAAATGATCAAAAGTGAATGCAAAAAAAATGAGTTGTTGACCCGGTTCTCAGATTTTAGCAAGTACTCGTACATACGAATAAAACGCATCACTCAGCTTATGAGAAGATTATACAGGGTGAGTCACTTTTTTAACATTCGATAGAATACGACATTTTGAGAAAAAAAATTCCTATAAACATATGGTCTATCTAGCTTCAGAAAGGATATACATGGTATTAAAGTTTCGGTTTTTTTTATGTTTTTTTACAATATTTTCTAAACGGAATGGTATTTTCGCGTAATATTTTACACACACTTTAACCTTAATAGGTGCAACAATTTGTATTGATTTTGTCGAAAACACTATACTGGAAGCTGCTTTTCTCTGTTGCCCAGGTTATTTAGATTAACAGAACTTTTGTATCGTCCGCCACTGACCTTATTTTGACTAATATTTATGAAATAATGATGTTTTAACTACGATTTTGATCTCTTTCAATTTTGCCCTAACTGTGATGGTTTTCAAGATATTGGTCATTTTTAGTCTGATAGTGCATCCATTTAGTCCTTTCATGGCAACTAAAACATCTTATTTTTAGTTTTTATTTTACTTTTTAACGAAGTGACCTGAGCATTCGAAAAGGTAACATCCAGTATAGTATTTTAGATAAGAACATTAAAAATGTTGATCTCATCCATGTTAAGACATGTGCATCGTAAAAAATGAAACTTTAACACCCTATATCTCCCATAGGAAGCTAAATAGACCATATACATATTTATAGGAACTTTTTCTCTCAAAATATCATGTTTTATCGATTGATGTTCTATCTTGCTACAAAAAAGTGGTTCTCTGGATATTTTGAGAAAAAACGTTCGTATAAACATGGTCTATCTAGCTTGCTAGCTATAAAGGGTGTTAAAGTTTCATTTTTTTCTATGCACGACATGTCTTAACATGAATGAGATCAACATTTTTATTGTTCTTATCGAAAATACTATACTGGATGTTACTTTTTTCGGATGCCCAAGTCACTTCGTTAAAAAAATAAAATGAAAACTAAAATACCATCACCTAAAAATCAGACACCATCAGACTAAAAATGACCAATATCTCTGGAAAACCATCACAGTTAGCGCAAAATTGCAAGATATCAAAATTGTAGCTAAAACATCATTCTTTCATAAATGTTAGTCAAATAAGGTCAGTGGCGTACGATACAAAAGTTCTATTAATCTAAACAACCTGGGCACCCGAGAAAAGCAAGTTCCAGTATAGTGTTTTAGACAAAATCAATAGAAATTGTTGCTCCTATTGAGTTTAAAGCGAATGTAAAATATTAAGCGAAAATACCATTCCGTTCAGAAAATATTACTTATATAAAACTTTAACACCCTGTATCTCCTTTATGAAGCTAGATAGACCATATGTTTATAGGACCTTTTTTTCTCAAAATATCGTATTCTATCGAATGTTAAAGTCCTGCTATAAAAAAGTGACTCATCCTGTATATACAGGGTGACTGGTGATAAAGTGTACACACGTTGGGCGGTGATTATACATCTCAAATGCAACAATAAAGGTGCTCTTGACCATGGTCCGATTCTCAAGCATAAGAGAGAAATTTCACGATTTGTGTTTTTTTCGGAAAAACGTCATTTTTCGCCTAAAACTAACCATATCTCCTGAACTATTAAAGCAAAAGGTCCTCAGCAGCTTAAAAAAAAATAAGACAGGGGGAAGACAGACGTGCAGAGATGAGGAATCCAGACGATTTTCTAGGAAAATTAAACAGTTCCATTGATACAAGCTTGAATAGGAAATGAAAGACAACAGACCAGACAGCTTTCCTAGAAATGTGGTACACGTGTAGACCTGATGAAAATTCCGTGAAATGAAAGGGGGTGCATGACATGATGATTCCTTGGTTGGGAATTTGACGCCCTCTCTTTTTCTGCTATATCTAGGATACGTTCATTTACATTTGAAATCCAATTTCTTCTACCCGATACGGAATTTTTCAAAAAAATTAGTATACCGTTGGAAAGCTTATTAAAAAAGGAAGTTTTTGTGAAATTTGCACACTTTTGAGAGATAAATAAAATTCGTTTGATCAGTCAAATTTTTTAAAATTTAGAATGGTCTTACGATTAGTCTGTGCTTACGACTATTAAATGGAAATCTTGATAATGTATTTTTCCTTCAGTCTATTTCCTCCAAGAAGTTTTAATGAACATTTCAATGTTCTTTTTTAATTCGCTGTAGGACCAATACTTCAGAAGATATGGTTAATTTTAGGCGAAAAATCACGTTTTTCCCAAAAAAACACAAATCCTGAAAAGACAATATTAAAAATAGCCGATTTTTGGCTTCTCGGGGGGGAACACATGTAGCCCATAAAAAATGGTTGAGTGCTGTCAAAAAACATGAAATGTGACCGACCCCCTGAATACTTCAAATGGATGGAGAAATGTCAACTTCACCCCTAAAACTATAAAAACCACCCCAAAACCGCTAAAAATATATATTTTTCGGTTTTGGAGAGATAACTCATATAAACCACAAATAACAGTTGGGGATGGTTTAAAAATAATAACATTAAGTCTTCAAAATATGAAATCGATTAGAAAATGTTGCTTTCACCCATAAAAAATATAAAACGATTAAATTCGGGATGATTCGGGGTTGCATTTATATTTTTAAGGGTGAACAATGTATACTTCAAAGACTGGTTTCCATTTTAAATCAGCCCGAATTTTTTTTTCTAATTTTTGAACCCTTTGCAATTATTTTTTTTGGTACTAAACATTACCCAATGAAAGAAAAAAAAATATTTTTTTCTTAAGACTTGTGTGATATTGACATCTTAGTCACTTGATATTTTAAAAACTTGTTATTTTATTTTTAAATCATCTCGAATCTCATTTTTTCTAGTTTATAAGTATTTTCAGGCAGAAGACAAAAATGAGCTATTTTTAGCAGTTTAAGGGTTGTTTTTATTTTTGTTTTTTTATTTTTTTTTTGGGTGAAAAGACTATTTTTCAGTCAGTTTGATGTACTGAATACTTCTTTTACTATTTTTGAACCAATTTTAATCATTTTACCTGGGTCAAAAAAGTCCTTCTATTAAAGTCAAAAGATATGGGCTGTAGCAGTTTACAAGTTTTTTGTTTATATTTAGGGGTGAAATAGACTTTCCCCCAAACATGTGATATATTTAGGAGTAATTTCATATATTTTTTGACAATATTCAATCATTTCTCCTGGGTTTTAAGTGTTCCCAAGATACACCCGAGATCAGCAATTTTTAGGAATCGGAAATATGACATTTGGTGGCAGTTTTTATATTTTTTAAGAGTGAAAGCGACATTTTCTCATCAATTTCGTATTTTGAAGACTTAATGTTATTATTTTTATACCATCCCCAACTGTTATTTGTGGTTTATATGAGTTATGTAACCAAAACCGAAAATTATCTATTTTTAGCGGTTTTAGGGTGGTTTTTTTACAGTTTTAGGGGTGAAATTGACATTTCTCCAGCCATTTGAAGTATTCAGGGGTCATATTCCATGTTTTTTGACAGCAATAAATCATTTTTTCTAGGCTACATACGTTCCCCCCGTGCAGCCAAAAATCGGCTATTTTTAACATCGTCCTTTCTTATGCTTAAGAATCGGACCATGGTCTAGAGCAACTTTTTTGTTGCATTTGAGGTGTACAATCACCACCCAGCGTTTGTACACTTTATCACCAGTCACCCTGTATATATAGTCAACTGATAAAAATAACATTTAATAAAAAAATAAACAAAATATAACAGCGTCAGAAAATTTAGTTGAACTATGACAACAGTTAATCTGTTTTTAAAATCATGCTAATGTGAGTAATGGTCAATTTTTCATTTCACATTATGTATATGTGTGTAAAAACGTGAAAAAACTTCGTAAAACTTTCTTTACAACTGCCGTGGTTGTATAAGTTTTGTTATATAAGCATTTGAATAATTTTACACTTAAAATTGTTTCCTCGGAGAAAGTCCAGCCCCAAAACGGAAATTCTCCATTCTATCGAAACTTTCCAATCTTCAAACGTTGCAAGTGGTAACTTTTTTATCGAAACCCGAATACTTTTTATTTTTTATTTAATACCTTTTATTTTACCCGAATAATTGTTGGTCTTAAATATGAAACAAAACCAGAAAATATTAATGGTTATTGAGAACAATTCTCCTTGTGTTATTACTGAATGAATTAATTACTTTTTAATCAAGCAGGCCTGAATCTCAAGCGATTAAATTTTGAAACTTTTTCTTCTCCTTTTTTCATTTTACAAGTCGTTTTTAGTCATTTTGCGACATAATAAAAATCTGGAAAGGAATCAGAATAGTAGTTTATAAAATACAACATGTATGACATGATACGAATGCAAATATTCAATAGAATCTTATTGAGGTTCTGTATGGTTGATATCAGATAATGGAATGCACACAAATTACATGCAGCGTGGAAAAAAAGTCTAGAATAATGCCACATTATTCCATCTTACAGAGTGTTGTCTCTGTGTGAACAACACTTTGCTCTGTGAAATTAACCAACAACTATGGTTCCAAGAGGATGGGACACCACCACATTTTGCGGAAAATATTTATTTTCAGTAGTATTTAAATACACAATTTTCAGGACGCTGGCGCTGGATAACAACTGAATGGTCAGCGCGCTCCCCGGATCTAAATCCCTTAGATTTTTTTTTCTGTGAGGGTATTTAAAACGTAAACTTTATGTCAACCGACGATATCATAAAAATTTAAACAAACCTTGTATGCTCCACATAACAAAAAAAATTACGGATTAACATCCCTCTAGAACTCACTGTGTCGGATGACTTTTACAAAAACTATAGTAAGGATGATATAGATTTGAATTTGTATTATGTTTTTAGTTCAACTTTAGAAAGTTTTCATGTTTAGGAAAAATATTTACAGAATGGCTCAGCTAGTCAAATAGATACTCTGAAGATTTTTCTTTAATATGAGTCTAAAACTGTCATCTCAGGCTTATTACACGCAGAATTTCACAAGCCGTAATCCTATCAGAAGCAAAAAAAAAGAAGAATATAATAATAGAAACGTGCTAAGAGTTTAACCAACCTTCAAAAAGTTGGTGTACGAGCCGTAGCTATTAAATAATCTAACTGCTGTCATAACACTTTTTATTCGTTACCAATTACAGTAGCAACTTGTTCGCCTTCAATGTACTCCCCTTGGCGGTCTCTACACCGCTCCATACGAATTGTCCATGGTTGAAAGCAGTGCTGGATGTCCGCTTCTGTCAGATGGTTCAGAACCTCCGTCGCTTTTGCCTTAACCGTGTGCACACTTTCGAATCTTCTCATCACAAGTAATCACCGTGTCTAACAAGCCTGGATCAGTGTCAATATTGTTTAGAATGTCACCGAAAATGTCCATTCTTGATTCCTTTTCCTCGGGAGTGAGGAGTTTTGGCATCATTTTGCGCAATCTTTGCAAACTTAGTTGAACGACTCATGCAAAATCTGACGAACACATTCTTTGTCGATTCCTGTTATTTTAGCAAGCCCTCGGATGCTTAGATGATTAATTTACCAATTTTTTCAATGTCTTCGTCCGTTTTTGACGTTGAGGGCCATCCGGGGCGCGGATCGTCTTCAGTCGTTTCACGTCCCTCTTTAAACCGTTTAAACCATTTAAAAACTTCTGTGCGTTATAAACATTAATTCCCGTACACTTTTTTTAATATTGCATATAATAAGCTTCTGTAAAAGTTTTCCCCAGTTTAACAAGAAACTTGAGATTAACCCGTTGCTCCATCTGAACACTTAAGACTAGCGTAGACTAATTCAAACGACTGCTACAGTCAAACTGAGCGACCCACTGGCTTGTCCAGCGAGCTCAGGGTGGGGAAAGTATCACCAGACACAGTTATGTTCAAGCTTGTCGTGACACGCTCGCAGCGCGCTGGTAGCAGCATCAATGCCACACCTCATACGTTCTAATAAAATTGTAGATATTAACTAACCACTTTGCCAAAAAAAAATGTACATGGTATAGCTAAAGGAGCTGTATATAAACTATGGCTTATATATTTAATAACCACACCTCGCACTTTCATTGCTGACTGTACTTTATTAAATTCGTATTGTCGGGAGTTATTTATTAAATATACACTCATATTTTTATATTCGAAAGTACGAAGAAATGTTTTCTTTCCAGTCCCCTCAAAAGAAAATATTTTTTTTAATCGCTATAGGAAGAAATTTCAAAGAAGTGGAAGAATGTTAACCAAAAAAAGACCCAAAATATCCTCTCGGTGCTTGCATAATTGCGATCCTGCAAATTAAAAAATAGTACAACTACCCAAAACGCCGTAGAGTCAGCCGGTTTCGTTCAGCAGGTTTGTTAGAGCTCATTTATTACACCCAGGGGTTAAATTTATCGAAAGGTCCCTCCCTGCGTTGGACACGGGGTGTATCGGAAAAGAATTGGCACCCTTCTTTACTTCCAAATTATACAGTTAATAATACGGACGGTCCTGCAAAACGATGTAATAAAAGTCTTTCGAAACACACGACCTGACTTACGCGTTCACTTAATCGCCTGTTCCCTATGATTAAATCATGAATGACACCTGAACTGTAAATTAAGGTAGAGTAGATCTAATCTAAAAGATTAGAGTAGATCTAATGGTAGTTGAGATACTTAAGGGCAGTGGCGGTGCGTGATCCTAAGATTGGGGGTGCACCATACATAAAAATAACGATAATCATAAGAATAATAAGAATATCCCTAATATGAGATAAATATTTATCTCATATTAAGGTTATTCTTATTAACTCTATTAATTTGAAAACTTACCTAATTTTCTTTGTAAATGAGCTCAATTCTGCGATTTTTACATTGTGCAAATTTTTCAATTACTTTGTTGTTACAATTTTCGATATTTGTAATAAAGTCTTTTTCAATGGAGAGCATAGCCAAAGCCGACAGTCTTTCCTGGCACATGGTGTTGCGCAAAAATGTCTTTATTCGTTTTAAATAGAAATTTTCCACAAAAACGAATACAGTTAATAATAATGTTTAAAACATACCTGTTTTTTGAAACCGCTTCATTGTGTGCTGCCACTGCTCGTCGATGAGCAGAATCGAGCATTGTCGCAATATTTGCAGTGCCTAACATGGCTAAATTCAAAACATTATTCATGTGTCCAGCAGAATTTGCATGTTTTTTTTTTTATTTTCTCGTTTATGTGATTTAAATCCGTTACTCCAGTTTTGGTCCAAGGTGTTTCTCCGCCAAACAAAACACTGCGTTCAATACATCGCATCCACTTAACCACAAATGTTTTTTAAATAAGTCATTATTAAATGTTCTTACAAATCGTTTACTTTTTCCTTTCACGGCTAATTTTAAATTAATTTGTGGAGTGGGCCTACCTAGAGTTTTAATTTGCACTTTTTCCTCCAAACTCAAGCTAGAGAATGGAGTTTTTAATAAGTTTTGAATATAATTCATTATTCCAAACTAGATTGTAACCGAGTTTATATTTATAAAAGGTGAGCAATAAAACAGCAATCGCAATGTACGAAAACAATTCACAAACCAACCGATCGATAACTCTCGTGCGCTCTTAAACTCCGTACCTCATATCTATAGGATTCGCCCACTACGCGTAATAATTGTGGAGGGGCAAACAGTAACAATACGCGTTCGCTTTTTCGTATTGCACGGAAGCATGATCGTCGTGCCGCTTTTTCGTATTGCGCGTGTCGACTCCCGCGCCGCGATCGGAAACCAGTGGCGTTGAAAATAGACCTAGCGTCTAGTGGATTCGTAACGCTGCGGCCAAATAATATTCAGATGGTATTAACGCTAGGGATGCGGTAAGGCGATAAATTAAGAATGCAACAATTACTAAACAAAATTATTAATGCTAAATTGTTGGTAGTGCGCGCGCACCAGCGCACCTTATAGCCCACCGCCACTGCTTAAGGGGTAACACCACTCGCGGTCGAAAAAGGCCCAATTCTGATAATTTATTGTGGGAGAATGAGAACAGGAATATGATTTCTTTTTTGAAGGGTTAATTAAACATGTATTGCACTATAAAGAAATCTATTTTAAAATAGGACAAATCTCTAGAATTACAGTTCTGTCAAATTAAGCATTTTAACAATAACGATTGTGTCTACGAAAACGTTTTTTTTTTACTGATGAAGCTCATTCATCACACATCAAACTCACTTTCATATTGAAACTCCAATACACCCACAAAAATTGGAGTATGGGCAGCTGTGAGCAGAAGAAGAATTGTTGAACCAACTTTTTTAACGAAGCTATAGATCTTTTTGCCAAATGTATCCATTTTAATACAGGGTGTTTTCACAAACATTTTTGTCAATATTAACTAGACTGGTATAACTTTCTCAACGCGCATTTCGCCAACAAAGTTGGCATCTTCAGGAGAAGATTAAAACTGAGTTTTAATCTTTCGCCAACTTAGCTGGCGAAACACGTGTCGAGAAAAGTATAGTAGTTCGGTGTTCGTGGAAAACGTCCAGATTTTTGTTTCTACGCCGAAGGTTCCAGTACCCACTCCACGTTCTAAGTAGATACTAATGTAAAAAATATAAAAATGTTTTACTAAATACTGTGTATATACATATGTATATTTATTGATATTTTCAAAATAGATGGCATTAAATTTTCTATTAAACAGCCTTTTATTGCTCATTATTTCCCATTTGGTTCAGATACATCTCTCATTTCCGAGAATTATTCTTGATGTTGTGAAAGAGATGCATTACCAAAACATTCAGCTAATGTTCAAGCGCCAAGGAAGTCTCTAAGGATACCTCCGTCAGCCATGGCACAAGGGCTAACGCATTTGAAGCAATTTATAAATGTACACTTTGCTAAAAATCTGTAACACAACTAGATTTATGTTTTAATAACTAAATAATAGTTTATACATTATAAAATATGAAGGTTTTATTGACATTTGAACGAAATTTTTATTTCCAGTCAATTTTTATTTTCAGTTTAGAGTTTCTCAAGAAATATTGGAAGTATACAGGGCGTTTGAATTTCATGTACAGCTGTCAATTTTAATTTTTTTAAATGGAACACCCTGTATCGTCTTATAATTTTGAGCAGGCCTTTGAGAACTGGACTTTTCTACGCCTGGAATGGAATGGAAAAACTGGATGTTTCTACGCCGAAGGTTCCAGTACCCACTCCAGGCCTTTGAGAGATCATTCCAAAAATACATCATTTGTTACCTGTCTAAATTCGATCGTTTAGGGGTATCATCACTTTCGTTACTGACTGTACATACTTAATATATGTAGGTATGTATGTGATTTCGTACTCATGTCGTACGATGTCGTACTCATTAAAAAGTTCACAGACGCACAGACAGATTCATCATCAGATTCGTCAGATATCATACTCCCGATGCATAATATTTTAGATCTATTTACGAAATGCAAATTAAATATATTTAAAATAAAATAATAATTAGTCAACCCAAAAGTATTTATAAGGTAAGACACCGGTTTATTATAAGTAAGTAATTTTATGGGCTAGTATGACCCTGTAATGAGCCTCACTGTGGCGATATCTAATAATAATCCTTTTTATTTCATTTTTTTTATCTTTCTACGCACAAAAGACAAAAGGTAATTTATTTTATGAATAGTATATGTACGCATTTAAGTGCGCAGTGGGAAATATACATATAACATAACCCTTAAATTTTTACGTTCAAAAATAACAATAAGTTTAGTATATACAATTTTCTTAAATATTTTTTGCGGCGTATTTGATTTCTCAACGCCCACAAATAAAAATTTACGGCTCAATGTCTGAAACATTGCCAAATTAAAGTTTACTTATAACTTAACTTTGTACTCGCCATACTCGTACATTTTGTTAGAAAATGTGTCCAGACACAAATATTTACTACAGAAAATCTACTCTATATTATGGTTTACGTTGGTTCCTAAATAAAATTGTATTTAAAGCTAAAATATTGCAAGTAAATTTGTTTCACTTTCAGCACCTATCTATTTCTGTTATAATGAACCAACAAAATTCTGAAAAAAAAATGTATACTGTGATGGGGAAAAGTGGGGAACCACGAAAATATCTTTTAAGTTAATAGAGATATTGACACAAAATTTTAAATCTGAAAATTGACCTTATAAAGCTGTAATCTGAACTAGAAACATACGGAGTGTATCAAAAAACGATGACGCGCCAAAGTTTTTTTATTACCTTTTGTTTTATTAACTTTTTATTATATATATTTTTAATTTAAGGTCCGGGAAAGTATGCTATCACGCAGAGTTGGCACTATACAACTCTATGCTAATTAAAGTATTAACCGTATTTTTTAAAAGCATATTTCTTGCCCCTGTAAACCCACGCCACTGTCCGTGCGTAGAATGTTATCCCGAACGAAGTTTTCGAGGAAACCCGGGACTTCGTAAAACACTTTCTTCGTAAGACGACGACAATTTTTTGTCCCGAGTTAGCCAGTTGTGATTTCGTGTACTATGTGTAATATGTAAACATTAGGGTGGACCTTAATATATTTTTTTTCGTTTTTTCTCAGCGGGCCGGGTGAAAATCAGTTCTGGGTACCTAAAAACCTGTGCGGAAACCAAAACTGCTGCAATCGGAACCTTTTTTCCCGTGCCGCAAAGCGCCGGAAGTTTCTTATGGGATTTACACGTTAAAAATCACTGAAAACGTTCGATACGCTCAAAAACAATGAAAATCATCAAATCTGATAGTCGCATGGATATATATCCATGTATATTTTCCTCCTGAATCAGATGGATTGCTCGGATCAAAAACGCGTGTTCGGGTAAACTGCTCCGATTGCTCGGATCGCTCCGAGGCGTATTCCCGAACGTATCTATTCAAACGACAACTTTACGACCGTCGCCAATTTCAATTCTTCTCTTCGAAACTTCTTCTCTCACGACTTCTCTTGAAGTTGGTAGTAATACGAAGAAATTTCCGCGGCTAATGTCAGAGCGAATGAAGCTACCAACTTTAAGAGAAAAACCGTATTTTTTTCTAGAATTCATTTTTCCGTTCTTTCGTTTGCTCAGGCTTGAATAACCCTTAAACTACTCGATTGTTGAGAAACAAGCACATAACATAGAGATTTATATTACTACCCGAGTATACCACGACGCAGCTCCCAAACTCCAAAGTATGATGCTAACGTTACAAGTACGTGTACGAACGTCGGACATTATAGTATGTTCCAATCCGAAATTCTCTTATAATCAATGTAAAATGACTTCAAGTTAAAGGTAATATTATATTAAGATGATGAATTATTCGTATGATATGGAGCATTTCATACTACCGTTAAATTATGCAAGTCGATGCAGGAGAATCTATCGTTTGAGAATCAGGATTGAAAAAACAGAAAAATCGCCTTCCGCCATATACGCTCCTGAATTTTGCGTACAACTTGAAATGATCGTAACTCCGGTTCAGAGGCACCTACAAACTTCAACCGGACGTCAAATTGTAGGTTTTTACCTCTACTTTTGAATAATGATATGCTTAATACTCCTCAGAGTCAGGTACAATCACCATAATAAATTATTTCGTCTTTTTTCAAATTTTTTTAGTTTAATTTGGTGTTTTTTCGCAATTTTTCGCTCATAATTTTTTTCACTCAACGAATAAACGAAATCTGATTCTATCTAATTCAGGAGGAAAAAATACATGGAAATATATCCTTGCGACTATCAGATTTGATGGTTTTCATAGTTTTTGAGCGTATCGAACGTTTTCAGTGATTTTTAACATGTAAATCCCATAAGAAACTTCCGGCGCTTTGCGGCACGGGAAAAAAAGGTTCCGATCGCGGCAGTTTTCGTTTCCGCGCAAGTTTTAAGGTTCCCAGAACTGATTTTCACCCGGCCCGCTGAGAAAAAACGAAAAAAAAAAATATTAAGGTCCACCCAAGTAAACATATTACCTGATTTTGTGTGGATTTCTGCAATTATGGCACAGTTGTTACCATTTGTGAGAATATACTTAAAAAATATCTTTCAAAATTACAAGGATTTTACAATAGACGGATTACATATTTTATGTATTCCTTGCAATCGTCGATATGTATTTCGTGATCGCCAAGAGTGTAAAATACATCTATATTCGAATATGAAAGAAATATTTGATGAATATTTTTTTATGGAATTTTTATTTTGAGGATTGAAAGTTTAAAATGGAAATTTCGAAAAATGTGACGAAAATTTGTGTTTTCTCAACCTCACCATTCCTCTCTTTGTGGCTCAAAAATGATTATGATATGTTTTGGTGTTCTCTAATTAATTGCTAGGACACTTTGTAATATATAAATACAAGATATAAATAATACTCCCTTATGGATAAGGAGCTGTAGTAAAACCATTATCATATTTGGATTCTATGTAAAAAAAAACTATATAAAACGGGTTTTTGCCTTTTTAAAATCAAACAAAAAAAGTATTCTGTTGCGCTGTGAACGTGAGCTGAATAAAAGTATTGAGTGATGACGAAAAATGAATTATTATTTTTTATATTTAAAATTAATTTTATCTAATCAATTAAAACGAAACTGCGAAGAGAAACTAAAAAAAAAAAAAAACGCTGTAATGAAAAATATTTCCCGTTTTCTTTTCCTACTTTTTTTAATTGATTAAATAAATTAAATTCGTAAAAGTTTGCATATCAAACTTTAAGCCTCTGATGTAATATCCTTTGGTATGAAATGTCCGGAAAGACTAAACTGTGTAAACTAGATTGAAAATGTCAAGCTGACTCTCTCAAATTGGATATAATTGCGACACAGGATTTAAAAACATCACATGGAAGAATGGAGAATGAGAATTTAAAACGACATCAGATAACTAATACAAAAGTTATACACGCTTTGAAATACATGAAACGAAATAAATGAAGGCACATAATCTAACAAATGCAGTAATAACATTTTAAAAACAGTGTTCAACTCAACCCACGAACTAGGGCGCACGGTAAACCGTGAATTTCAGTCCCGCTCTTAGGTTTTTTTAGTACAATATGGTAAGGCAGGCATATAAAATTAAAAAAAAAAGACGAAAGTATTCACGAATATACAGGGTGAGTCAAACTTAACGCGACAAACGAAAGGTACGGATAGGGCATGTTATTCTAAGCAAAAAAGTTCTAATAAACATGTGTCCGGAAATGCTTCCTAAGAGCGCTACGGACGTTCAAAGATGGCAGGCCCAAATTGATTTTCTTGCCTTTTATTTCAAAAACTGCTTAAAATAATTGGTTTAACGTAACAAAACAAACTAAAAGTTTACAAAAACTGCTCGAAATATCCACCATCATTTTCAATGCAAAGTTGACATCTGCGAATGACTGATTAATTCATTCCGCTGCCTTATTAATTAAAAAGAGAAGCAGGCCTTGATAACAATTGAAAGTGTTTGTTTGACAGCCTTGTTTGACGTGTCGATTGAATTCAATTTGTCACTAATTTTAAGCTAGTTTATGAGTAAATTGCGGAAACATGCCAAATACCTACACTACAAGTGAATATGCGGATATTGTGTTTGTTTACGGGTACTGTGATGGTAATGCGCGCGCTGCTGTGAATGAGTACGCCCGAAGATTTCCAATGAGAAGAGTGCCCGACAAAGCGGTATTTACTAGAACATTTCAACGATTAAGAGAAACTGGGACAACTTCTTCGAAATCGCGAGCAGACGGTATTTTTGCACCCCTTCATAATAATCGAAGAACAGAAAATATCCTAGAACACTTCGATCAAATACCTTCAAGTAGCACGAGGAGATGTTCTTTGCAATTAGGCTATTCCCAGAGCATTGTGAACCGAACTCTGAAAGCAGATGGTCGCCACCCCTATCATTTGCAGAAAGTTCAGAATTTGCTTCCTGAAGACCTACCTCGAAGAAGAGAATTTTCAGAGTGGTTCTTGGAACAAATAACAAACGATGCTTCTTACTATCGGAAGGTGATTTGGACGGACGAGGCAACTTTTACCCGTAGTGGTATCTTTAACCAACATAATGCGCATATTTGGGCCCATGAAAACCCGCATGCTGTAAAAGAACAACATTTTCAACATGAATTTTCGTGCAACGTTTGGATGGGGTTATGCGACGATACACTCATTGGTCCATATTTCTTGCCTCCAAGACTAAATGGTCCGGCCTTTCTTCATTTCCTGGAAAATGAATTTGAAGCAATATTAGATGACATGCCTCTAATTGATAGAGCAAACATGTGGTTCCAGTTAGACGGTTGCCCAGCCCATTACACTCTACTAGTGCGGCAATGGCTTCACAACCATTTTTCAGGAAGATGGATTGGTCGCGGTCGAGACTGTCCCCGTCCTTGGCCTCCGCGTTCCCCGGACTTAACCACTATGGATTTTTATGTTTGGGGCAGAATGAAGAGCAAAGTTTATGCTGAGCCCGTCAACGACGAAGCTAGTCTCCGAGCGAGGATCTTGCAAGCTGCCCAAGAAAGTTGCAAGAAAATCAATTTGGGCCTGCCATCTTTGAACGTCCGTAGCGCTCTTAGGAAGCATTTCCGGACACATGTTTATTAGAACTTTTTTGCTTAGAATAACATGCCCTATCCGTACCTTGCGTTTGTCGCGTTAAGTTTGACTCACCCTGTAATTATCATCTCTTTATAGTTTCCACTCTGGCATTTGTTCTAGAACTACCAAAATGTACTACTACTACTACATTGTTCAGTACAAAAAAATATATATTGCAAGCACAAAGCCATGACACACAAATCATACAAAAATGCTTCGAAATCCCGTCCGGTTTATTGGTTTTGTGGACTCGACTCCTTAAAGACAGAAATTCAAATTCAAATCACAAAATGGCAAACAAGTGCGAAATTTTAATTATTTAAGGCAAATTTTACACTCATGTATGTAGTGGAAACATGATCATAAACAAAAATTGTAATCTTATTGTATCCCAATGACAATTTGAAGAAAAATCGAACTCGATCGTGAGCCATCGACAAAATTCGCGATCTTCAGAAATCCGATCCGGCTAAAGGGCGTTTCACGCACTATAGGGATATTCCCGGAATAGCCACTAATCGGGATGCCCAAACAGACAACAACAATACGGATCTTATAATAAATTAATTCCGTACAATAAATATAAAACTGCAGGGAACTACAATGTAATTATTAAATACGGCACTGTGTTTAACAATTTTTCATATGTCCTACCACGAACAAACCATATCTGAGATAGATAACTCGTATATTCATACAAGAAATCAAGTCAGATTCAATCCAAATTGACACAATAAAATATTAAAAAAACGCTACATTATTTTCAACACTGTTTGTGTAAACTGGTTCACATCCTTTTCAATAGTCACGACAGGTACATAATTTATGCAAATATTCGAAAAGAGATTGCTAAAAAAAGTTTTAAACTTTTAAATTCAGATATATCTCACTTAGAGAGTCCAACCCGACAGCAAAATAGAACATATTAACCCCAGAGGATGCTCGAATGTAACTCGATGTTTCTTTTCGGATCCACTCTTTCTATTTGTTCAGTTTACGAGGTGTGTACATTAAGTAATGAGACTTAGAGATACGATTTTTTTCAATTTCTTTCTTATTAGAATAGAATACAATTCAGTATAGTCTCCTTCAGAATAACTTCCTTGGGAAGCCACATAGCGCTGGAGACGGTTCTTCCGTTCCTCATAGCAGTGATGCAACTCATATACTGGAATAGCCTTCAGCTGGTTGGTTACAGCCGTTTGAATGTTTTCAATGGCCCTAAAATAACATCCCTTGAGGTGATTTTTCAATCTCGGGAAGAGAAAAAAGGCACAAGGACTCATGTCTCGAAGAGGGAGGCTGAGGAGCCACAGGAATGTTTTTACTGCCTAAAAACGTGTCAAGAACCTCTCTGTAAAAGTGTTGATTTTCTATTTGGCCTGGAGGCACAAACACTTTGTGGACAATTCCCTGCCTATCAAAAGAGCAAATCAGCATGCATTTGATCTTCGTCTTGCTCATCTTGCTTTTTGGGGTGTTGGAGAGCTTGAAGTGTGCCATTCCATGCTTTGGCGCTTGATTTCCGGTTCGTAGTCAAATACCTAAGTCTCATCACCAGTACTGACACGTTCCATAAAATGGGGATCATTTTCAATCGATTCCAAAAAGTCAAGACACCTTCCTCTCCTGATGTCCTTTTGTTCCTGTGAAAGGTTTTTTGGAACCATTTTTGCGCAGATTTTCCTCATCCCCAATTCGTTAGTCAAAATCTGATGAACAGTGGCGTGATTCAAATTAAACTCTTCCCCGATTATTCTTGTCGTCAACCGACGATCTGAACGCACAACATCCCATATTCTATCGATATTTTGAAGATGAAGTTATTCCGCTGCGTGGTTCATCTTTAGTCGACTCTCTTCCCTCGGAGAATGCCTTAAACCACCGAAAAATCTAGGCTCTTGAAAAAACACTGTCTCCGCAGGCATGTCTAGGCTCTTGAAAAAACACTGTGTCCCGTCTCCGCAGTGTTGCTAGATCGGGTGCTACGTTGCCAGCCTCATTACTTAATTTACACACCTCGTATATAACATTTTACGTTAATAAATATTTGTTTGGTCAGATAGCAAATTTAAGAAATAAAATAGCATTGTCTTGAGAAATATTATCCTTAGAACTTACAACTGTCTATCCATAAATTGCATATATACTACAGACGTACATATATAATATATGTATCTATATGAACTGTTACAATATTGACATTGAACTGTTTACCTATACAATCTGTATACGTACATTTGATATACATTTACATACGTCAAAACAGGCATACGCATATTTTTCGAAAGCTGTAATATAGCATGAAGTGACGGAATAAACGTAGCTTTGACATAAGCTTCTATAAGCTGATGCTGGTGTCTAAGACATGTTCTATTGTTCACTCAAATTATTAAGCTCATGACATTGATTATTTATCGCAATTGTGATAATTAAACCTCTGTTTTAACTGTCAACTCATATCATGTCTTCCGATTATATAGTAATTTATGCATATACAGTCTGATAAGTTTGTAATTTAATTACAACACATATTACCATTGTGTTTTAATAAAAAGAAGTGAAATTGAAATTTCATGTCAATACAGATACATATTTTTGTTTTCAAATGAAAAAACTCTGAAAGATGTCAGGAAAAGTGCAGGTGATGGTCGGTAAATGCGCATTTTGAGCAGCGATGAGCAGTTGAGGCACATTTCAATTAGGCAGAACGAGAACTTGCGAAGAGGTCGGTTATTCATAAACAAGGCCGATCGTGCCGTAAAACAGTGGCGCAGGCGGGAGGGTCATTAAATTCATTCGTTTCGCACGACCGTCGGGCAGACTCTAGCATTATTATTAGTGTGTTCGAGGTGTTTATGCCATCAGCGTCGGTATTGTTTTACATTACAATAATAATAAAATGTCACACATGCAAACGCTTAAAAGTTCATTAAAAAATTCAGAACGTATCGAAAATACAGAACAGTGCGATGTCATTAGCGGAGTCAGTACAATAAAGCTATACGTGTGACGCAATACATGAGCCAGTTAAAAATTTCGAGTGTATTGAAGATCGATGCCAGTTTTACCAAATTAAAACCCATTCGTGAAGGCGCATCTACAGATCCGTTAATTGAGTGCAAAGGGTTTTTAATTATGCCTGTATTACATCGGTAAATGTCGAACGGTCGTTCTCAAACTATAAGCATATATTTTCACCACAGCGAACAAGACTCTCGTAGAAAACTATAGAAACCTATCTGATTCATGAATCTTGTCCATTTCGTGATAATACCCAAGCTATGTTTTCAAGCTAATTAAAGGGTAAGTTTTGCATACATAACATGGTTATCAAGTGTGAATTTGTTACTTTTGTTACTATATTTAACATTAGTTACTATATTATTTAAAAGAAATATCTATAAAAATACATAACATAACGTCGGTCACACCTATTTCGTTAATCCAAATTTTTTATTTTATTTTCATCAAATCTGTATTTCTTCCAGTCCAATAGGTGAATGTAGAAGTAAAACGGCAGAAATGGAAACATCAAGAGTACATTCATAATCATGCTGCCTAAATAGTCCCAAGATGTTTCGAAATCTTTCATGTATGAATGCAAATATTTTGGTGCTAGTGCCAAAAATTCAGTTTATACTACGATTGTTACATAAACATTTTTTGTCTGAATTTCCTGAATAAACTAGCATCAGTATAAAAATATATGCTGATCAAATTGAAAACCCCCAGAAAAATACGTTATTTTTTTTAACGTACTCTAGGAAAATACAAATGTGTATAATACAGAGCTTTCCACCTACGGCAATTTCTTGCATAACTCTGTCATTAATTTAAAAAAAAAAATATTTCAAATAAAGGTTACTCAAGATGATGTGGTATATATTTGTAAAATATTTCTAATAATACAGGGTACTCAATGTCCTGTAACCGCTACACAACTACGTTATTTTAAACGGATACTCTGTATATTTATACAATTTTGGATACTCCACTAAATTTTAAGTCCACTTTATTAACCACACGTGGTACCTAAAATCTATCGTTTTGAAGATATTCAACTGTTTTTGAAAAACATCAGCATAACAGCGCTTTAAATATTTCCAAATAGCGTCTAAACCAAAAAAGTTAGAAAAGTGTACTTTAGACAGTTCGATTCATCACAAATTACTCTTTCATTTTCAAAATGTTCTACGATATTCGCAATACAAATTGTCGCAAATACAAATTGTCAATCTTCCAACAGCAATAACATTTTTTAAATGGAATGTCCCACATTAATTTATACCGTTGAAGGCAAAATTAAATTACCTTTTAATTGACAATGAAAATGAAAGAATAAAAAAATATTCAGAACAAATCCAACTGTCCAAACCACACTGTCTCTATTTTTTTTGGTTTACACACTATTTAGAAATATGTATAGGTATATATAGAACGTTGTTACCATGAGTTTTTTAAAAACAGTTGAAAATCACCAGACCGTTGGGTTATAGATACCATATATGGTTAATAAATTAGTGAAGTACCCAAAATTGTATAAATATACTGGGTGTTCCATTTAAAATAACGAAATTGTGTAGCGGTTACAGAAAAAGGAGGACTCTCTACGATTAGAAATATTTACAAATATGCAACACATCATTTTGGGCAAGTTTTATTTGAATTAAATACAATAACAGAGTTATGGAAGAAATGTACTTAGGCGGAACACCCTGTATATGTGTGTTCAGTAACATTAACCATGTAAATCATTTTATAATCGATATTTTAGATTTAGTAGATGTTATCTCTTTAATAAATAATAATCCGTGCTATATTATATTTTGTGTGGATTTCAAATTAATAACAAAAATATATTTTCATATGTTTAGTTACCTATTTTTCATTGTGGACATTTATATTTTTAATTGAATAAACAAATAGATTTATGATATTAATGTCGCATAGAAAAAAATAAAAATTGAAAATCCGAATAATAAATGGATATGAAAATTAGACAAATTTATTTCTACATCTTTATTATTTGTACCTTGATGTTACTATAATTTCAATTTAATACGTATCATCGTCAAAGCGAATTGATATACAAAGGAACTATTTATATACAGGGGAATTTTTACGTCTAATTTAAAAGAAAACAGATTACTTAAAATAAGGTGGTAAAATATTAGCATCTAAATGTATCAGAGAGTGCTGTTTGGTCCAGGTGCAACTGGTCGTTAAACAAGTAATTGTGGAGAATGTAAATTACCTTCGTACTTTGTAATTGCTATGGATTCTAAGAAATATAATTAATTAGACTATTTTCCATACTAAATTTAGTAAAACTTATTTAAATTTATACACGGGAATTTAACGTTATACAATCTCTTAACGTTATACAAATGTGGATTTCGTGGAGAATAAAAAAGACATGTATTTATTTTATAATATGTATAATAATAATATATTATTATATATAATTATTTATTATTTCATGTTGTTCTACATGGAATTAACGAAATATGTTGTTACGTGTTCAGTTCAAACTACTATACAGTATCTGGCTTTCACTAATTGCGGATATTTAATAGCTTATTAGTTCCGCGCGAGGGCGCTGTTGTTCCGTGCTTGCAGGTTGGCCAGCGCGCAACTCTGGCCGGTTTCGATAGTCAGTGGTCATCCTTTCCAATTTTGGATGAACGACGGCCATTAATGAACATTTTTTCCTGTAGCTATTACACGTGTCGAGTCGTAGAATTGCATTTTGACGTCCATTAATTGGGATTTAAACGCTCGATCCGTTAATTGAATATTTGCTTTGTCGAGGCATATACTTTCGTTTGGTTGAGTCGAGTTTCAATCTACATGTCTGTAGGATATAAAATTAGTTACAGAGGATTAATGTCTTCCAATATCGGACTAGTTGTACGTTGTGAACGTAATCCTGGGGTTACCAGAATCTAGAGTAAACACGTTACCCCCATGGACGTGTCACCTATTGATATTGCTGTACTGGGTGTTTGTGGAGAAGTGCCGTACCCTCAGAGTGAGGGTCCTTGGTACGGGTCCTTGATACGGGTTCCTGAGTACAGGTTACTTGTTAGGGGTTCTGAGTTGACGAGTTCCAGAGTGTGGATCTGTTGTGCCAAGTTTCGAGCGCTTGGTTCGAACCTTCGAAGACAGGGGTTGAGTCGTACGTCCCCGAAGTAGGAATCCAGTGCAAGGCTTGCTGTACGTCCCCTTGCAGAGGATTGAACCAGAACTACGGAGATACTTTTTTTTCTTCGTTTTTATTACAACAACTGTTCCATTCTGACATTCCGACTGAAATTTATTCCACGTTACAATATGTTATACTATTGATATTTTACATCGCAGTACACATATAGTTACGGCAATTTATTACTTTTATGGCCCTTTAACACCTATAATATTATAGTACGTAAATGTAAACCAACGGTAGCTACCTGCGGAAAATATTCTGGTATATTTTGTGGTTTTCTTTTTTATTAGGTTACATATTTAGTTTTGGAGTATTTTTTATCGGTGTTAAGGCCGAATTGCATCCACTGTCACCACTGTATCTGTATATTAATTAAAACTGTGTCTATTGTGTTTAAAATAACCATTTATTATCCACTAATCTGGGGTACAGTATGCCCTGAGAATAGAGCTAGTAAAACAAATAAAGGTCGTGACACAGGACTACTTTCAGGGCAAAGCAAGTGTCACGACTCTGAGTGGACAAGAGTGTCCCTTTTTGAGTCTATAATATCAAGACTCCAGCTGAAGTCCGTCTATTGTATTTAATTAGTTCAATTTGTAAAGCGGCACAAATGCTTTGTTCAGAGTTAACAAAACTGTTCTGTGGACATGGTTGACAGTTATTTAGATATGTCTGCTGCGGTAGTATTAAGAGATATTTCCAAAAACATGAATTATGAATGATGAAAATAATTTCGCAACTAGCTTCATCACGTTCTGAAAAAATATGTATGTGTGAATATCACCGCTAAGAATATAACAGACCAGGAAACAGTGTGATTTATGTATCTGTGAGGAAATCTAAAATTTTCTTTACTTTAACAAGCTATTAATAATGAAACATGCTGCGTTGTCCACTACATACTAAGCAAAATAGAATAGTTAAAGGTAAGTATTATAAGTACAAACGTTAATTTTGGGGTTTTCAGATGTATGTACAAGTTTAGTTTTATAAATAAATGCCCCACGACATATTTTCAATTTTTGATCGATTTAAAAAAAAGCATAACTTCATTTCAGACGGTTATTTGCATATAATTCCAGTGGCGGCTCGTGGGTGTGTTACATGGGTGGGCACAGGGTGTGTCAGTAGAATTACTTATTAGCTACCAATGGCGCCGCAGGCGAACATTTTTAAAATTTTCAAGGTCATGCGTTTTACTGACACTTCAGAATTTCAATGAAAAATTCTTTTATACAAAAATATAGACTTTCACAAGAATAATTTTGGGATTTGGTAGCTTTTTGAAATAATTATTAGGCACGAATATTGAGGGCTTAAATATATTAAAATAATGGGTGGCAACAAAAAAAATTTGATATAGGTATCTTACCGTTATTTGTAGAGGAAATCAGCTCGCCTGTCCTTATTGTTCACAAAAATGTTAATCGCCTTTTCATTAAAGTCCATGATTTGTTTCACAAAATTTAATACAATTAATTATTTGGTTTAAAATATGTTTTTATCCACATTTCCATTGTGACGTCTTATATTTTCACGATAAGCACTATCAAGCTGTAGCCTTATGTCTACCTTTCCCAACACACTAAAATCTAAGATGTTATGTAAATGTTTTTCATTGTAGCTAGCATGTTTCTTAGCTCGTTCATTTAAATGTTTTAAATCACTCACCCCTTCTTGACGCCATGCTCTTCGGTTGCCTCACATTACTAAACAAATAAAACAAAACAGTTTGTTTGTTTTAGGACACATAACCACTTAAATCTGCTGTAGACACTACTATTAAAATTTCGTGAATAATTTCGCGATTTTCCTACGTCTGTTTTGGAAATAATCAAATCGGGTATCGGCCTTCCTAACCGTTTAATTTTCGTTCGGATCTCGTATGTAATATCTTTATTAGTCAATAAAAAGTCCATCGAATTCATTTTGAAACGTTTCACAATCAAAAACAGTAAAAACACACTTCTCAGCGAAGACAATAAACAATCACTAAAAAAGGTCACTCCACAAGTGTGACCCGTTCAGCTGATTTTCGAACGATTTAACGACGTCTGTCTGCTGCAACTTGTCTCCAAACATACCAGTCACCGAAAAAGCCCGATTAAAAACGAGGGCTGGGATACTGTGTGCCCTCGGAAACGCACGCGAAATGCGACTACGGTGGCTCGGTGCTCGATCGATAGTCTGTCATATATATGTGATAAAAATCATTATTTGTGGTATAAAAGGAATAATAATCAGAATATGAATAGTTTGTCGTATACAATTAATTGATATTATTGTAAGAGTAATTTATAGTAAATTAACACAAAAGAAATATTTTCTATCGAAATTTGGGCTGGGCACGTGCCCCTGTGCCCTTTATCACTAGCCGCCACTGTATAATCCATGTAACATAATGGTTTTACCTTCCTCCTCCTTATATATACACACAGGGAGTGTAATAATATAAGTTTTTTTTCTATCGGAATATCTTCTATATTTTAATAAACAGGTTCTCAATTTCCTTCTGATTTTTGTACAATTCTGGAAAAACTATAAAAAACGTAATATATATTAAAATTAAAGTAATGTTATCTGTCGTCGCTTCAATACATGTTAATTCGATGGCTAGGAGGAAACTTTACCACTACTGCATTAAACAATTTCTACGAAAATAAGATTTTAGCGCGTTTCTGTGCTTCCTCGTACTTTGACCTTGATGTTTTTATGCTCGAGGTGATATCTGAAAGTAAAATGCTTCGCCCTTTCCATTTCCGCCATTAGAACTATGCACTTCCGAACAAAACTTTCAAGTTGACCTTTAAATAACCTTCAAAATCATGTTCAAGGTCAAAGGCGATGTCACTATTAGATCGCTGTGAAGAAATGTTACAACTACTGTATTAAATGTTTTCTCTGAAAATGTGCTTTTAGCGCATTTCTGTACTTTTCGTAATTTGACCTTATCTTGACCCTCAGAGGTCAAAGTGTTTTTATACACAAGGTCATGTCCGAAAGTAAAATATTCCGCCCTTTCCATTTCCGGCGTCAAAACTATATACTTCTATTTAAGATTTTCAAGTTGACCTTGAAATTACTTTCAAGGTCATAGTCAAGGTCAAAGGCGATGTCACCATTAGATAGCCAGGAAGTAATCCTAAAACTTTTGTTTTAACGATTTTCTCCAAAAACTCACTCCTATCGAATTATTCAGCTGATCCGTTACTTTTATATGACCCGTTATACTAATTTCTCCGATTTTTTTATAGGATAAGACTTTTTTATAAGATAGATATAATCCTTAAATAAAACAATAATCTACATACATAACTCCCCTCTAGCCAAAAAACTAACAAAACTATTTGACTGAATAATATTAATTGTAACTATAAATACGTTTTCAGTCACTCAAAGCGCATTTTGCCTACCATGTTGGCATTATCGGGAGATGATTAAGGCCCACCGCAGACAACCGACTATCGGTCACCTACAATTTTGTCTGTATGAATGCAACGTATACGTTTAAATGAGACACCGTAGACGACAGACTAAAGAGACGGCCAGACTAAAGAGACGGCATCATAGAAACTATATTATTCTAATTTAGTTTTAAAACTTACTTTCAATATAACTGTTCTAAATTGAATATAATGTTTTTTATATAGTTTTTTTTTGCGAACACACAAAAATAACAAGTAATCCAAGTTCTATCGAAGCCGGTCGTAATACAGATTAATTGGTCCTGCCAAGAAAACGATTTCATATGTGAAAAAAAGAAGGGCACAAGTGTGCAACTGTTTTCTGTTTAAAATCTCCGTTCCACCAGATTGCCTTTACACATATATTGTAGGAAATAGGAACTCATTTATATTATAATAAAAACGACCTCTAGCGGACCCTCCGTCGAATAGAAACGACTTCCGATTTCTTAGAACACCCTCTCGACACGACAACTAGAAGATGACTTCCTTAAGTGTTCTTGTCCTATAAGAAACTTTGATTACTTTATAATTAGGTTAATTATCGTACAGTTGTTCCTAATGTTAATTTTCCATACTCGTTTTCTCTTCCTAACAATTCTGCTTTATGCGTTAATGTTCTTCAAGATACTCGATTAACCACAATTTAAAATTAATTGTTTTACACAAAGATTGTGAAGACTAAGATAAAATTATTTTCATTAATATTGGAGAAATGTTCGAGATATCTCATACTGATGAGACCCAATAATGTCGAAATCCGAATCTATGATTTCTGATGATGTACGAGGTGTCTAAATTAAGTACGGAGACTGGCAACGTAACGCCCGATCTAGCAACACTGCCGACACGGGACTTGGAAGGGCGGTAGGTTAACATGTAATGCACCTCCAGTACAAGTTTGACCTTGTTAGAGTCATTTGTTTGTTCTTTGTGACTGTTTTCGTAAACCGTTTTTTTCTTCTAGAGCGTTTTAAAAATAAGTGACATTAATTTTGAACAACGGTTTGCTATCATGTTTTGCTTCAGACTTGGAAACAGCGCAACGGATACTTTTGCAAAACTACAAATTAAAACTTTTTTTTAAACCACCAAAGTGTTTTGGTGGTTTAAGGCATTCTCAGAAGGGAGAGAATCGATTGAAGATGAATCATGCAGTGGAAGGCCTTCATCTTCAAGAAACGATGAAAATATCGATAGAATACGGAATCTTGTGCGTTTAGATCGTCGGTTGACGACAAGAATGATCGGGGAAGAGTTAAATTTGAATCACACCACTGTTCATCAGATTTTGACTAACGAATTGGAAATGAGAAAAATCTGCGTAAAAATGGTTCCAAAAAACCTTTCGCAGGAACAAAAGGACATCAGGAGAGAAAGGTGTCTTGACTTTTTTGAAATCGATTGAAAATGATCTCCATTTTATGGAACGTTTCATTCATTCCTGGTGATGACACTACGGCCCGGAAACCAAGTGCCAAGGCATGGAATGGCACACTTAATGCTTTCCAAGACCCAAAAAAGCAAGAATGAGCAAGTCGAAGATCAAATGCATGCCGATTTGAATTTTGGATAGGCAGGGAATTGTCAACAAAGAGTTTGTGCCTCCAGGCCAAACAGTAAATCAACACATTTACAGAGAGGTTCTTGAAAAGAAAAAGGGTCCTGGTGTGAGACCAAACATCAGGAACAACTGGATGTTGCATCACGACAATGCACCTTGTCACACAGCCAGTTCAGTAAAGTTTTTAGCCAGTAAAAACATTCCTGCGGCTCCTCAAGTCGCCTGACTTGAGTCCTTGTAACTTCTTCTCTTCCCGATATTGAAAAATCACCTCAAGGGACATCATTTTGGGACCATAGAAAACATTGAAATGGCTGTAACCGACCAGCTGGTGGCTATTGCAATACCTGCATATGAGTTCCATCACTGCTATGAGGAATGGAACAACCGTCTCCAGCGCTGTGTGCCTTCCCAAGGAAATTATTTAGCAAGAGATACTACTGAATTGTAATTCTATTCGAATAAGAAAATGTAAAAAAGTTAGTCTCATTACTTAATTTACACACCTCGTATTTTATATTGCAGATCATAATAAACATATACTCGTATGTGATGTTAGCCGAAGAACACGATCAACTTAGACTCCTCCCTATTAATAGTAGGGACTGTTGATCTGCTTTCGCTTTTGCTGATGAAAGCACTGACGCAGGTTGAAGCACTTAATCTCATGGGGTTAGTTTAATTGTCTTCAAATGTGATGCAGTGAGATATTTTTCAAGAAAAGAGAGAGAAGATTTTTCAAACAAGAAACATAACAAATTATCCAGTTTCACATTTTCCAATATTTATGACATATTATTTGAAATCAATGACAAAAATTTAGATAACATAAACAATACGCGGTATTTTGGATAAAGCATGCAGAAAAATTTATCTGCTATGCAAACCTCTGACATAAATCGATCATTAACTATTATTTGACAGGTAGAAAGCTGTTAAAGTAGATTAGTCAATTATTGCAGCTTAAACCGCTGTGTGTGTTGTATGTACATTAGTAATTTGTGATTGCAGGTCATCAGAGCAAACAACAATTGTACCCACTATCAATTATTTATGCATTGCTGAGTTGGTTACATGTATTTTGTCAGTGCAACATGTATTGATCACTATATATTCAGGACATCTCTCTCGCTTCATCTAAGCTTGTCAGTTTCAAAAAAAAGGTTTTTTTAGGAATTGTTTTTGAGGAAAGTATAAAACGGATTGAGACATTTTTTTTTTAATTAAAAGATACAGGTATGTTGGTTACATTTAGTTTTTTATTTATTTTTTAAACCAAAATGGCGGCCGTCGATCCTTGTTCCAATGCAGCTACTTCAGGCGGACATGTCTCATGTTAATGAGAATTTTCTACGACGCTATTCATCTGAAATCAAAAAATGAAACATTTTTATAAAATACAGGGTTGTTGTTAGCGTTTATCGTAGGGGTTTTTTTGAAATTCAAATTTTACGCGATTTGGTGCAACTTTGAAAAAAAAAGTTCGATTTTCACCTTAAATTTCTACCTTTAAATTGTTATTAAAAAATCGAATTTTTGCAATATCAAAAAAGTCCTATGTTGATCACTAATGGCATCATTTGTGAGCATTTTAAAAGAAAAATCATTAAAATCGGTTAATTAGTGTCCGAGAAAAATCTCATTCTAGTTTCAAAAACGTTGTTTTGAGAAAAATGCTTTGAAGTTTTTTTTACGTTTTTTTGTCATATAATTATGAAATTTTTTTTACTTACAGTTCGTCATCAATTCGGGGCCCGTACAGGACACCCTCCTCTGTCTTGTAGACCTCATTTTGGCTTCACGTCAGATAGCGTCACGCATTTTTTCCACTGATTCCGCATTTCGCCGAATACGGATAATAAGTAAGAGGCCGTAATAAGTTGTCACTTCGCCTATTACCTTGATGGTCAGTGTCCCTGTACCTCTTCCCCGAGTCCCTTGTTTGTTTTCTTCGCATTACGGAGCCTGGTTCCCATGCGTTTTTCTACACGTGACCGACGCGTTCCTTTTTAATTACTTTCGGATCGTTGTTGTACAGGTCCAAATCCAAAGTCGCCTTGGAGGTCTTACTGTCCCCGTCGCCAATATACTGAGCATATTTTACATTATGCTTTTCTTCGGATCGTTGAAACACTTCCTTTACACTGTCCACCTCCATTTTCCCTGCGTGACTCTTTTCAAGCGCCGGGACCGTCGTCACTAATCCGGATGTAACTCGAAATCTAATACACGGACCACTTTAAAATTTCAGGCCAATCAATTTGAATGTATAACGCATCGATTTCAGTAAAAAAAAACGATTTTTTGAAACCGAAAAGCGGGAAAGCCCCCCTTAAAGCGTTTTTGGGAAGGACATTTGACAATGCCGACATTGTCGGTTAAAGTCGTGCATAATGCCTGTAACTGAATACCTTGTATGTGACAAAATGTCCTGAATAAAAGTTGTTCATCAGTTTATTTGCCATGTTTATGTCGACATGAAATAATTTTGTCTTATCGAGTTTAGGTGTTATAGAGACCGACTTTTATTTTTTAAATGGCAACCTGGAACTTCGCAAGGAATATCCCTTTTTTAGATGAAGCTACATTCAGTTCAAATGATGTCATTAATCGACAAGCGCATATCCAAAATCTCCAAAAAGTTTATGTTTGGGCAAATATTGTTGGGGGATGGAAATTTAAATTATGAAAACTACTTAGATCTACTAAGAAATCAGATTATTTCATCTTGCAGACTGTTGTTTCCGGGTGAAAATAATGTTATTAACACAACTATGGTTCAGTGGCCATATAACAAATTGAGTGGTCAGCGCGCTCTCCGGATCTAAATCCCTTAGATTTTTTTCTGTTGGGATATTTAAAATGTCAAGTTTATGTCAATCGACCAGATAACATTGAATACTTGAAACAGAAAATTTAAAATGGAATCCAGGCCATTCCTGAAGACTTCCTAGTATATAAATGTTATTGCAGAGTTTCAGGACCGGTTTGGGCATTGCTTTTGGGCAAGCGTAAAATGGATTTTTCGTCATGCTGTATGTTTAGTCCCATTAAAATATAGTAGAGAGTGATACCATGAAGGTACTGCCACAGTATGATAGTTTTTAGTTAGAAGGAAACTGTTTATTTTTTAAATCCAGTATTGATCTGAAAAATTTCGGTGGCGATGTTTATGAATTTATTTTAGTTTTAATGTCGGTAGAGTTTCACGCATTCATTAAGCGAGAAAGATTCCCCGTTTATCGTCATTCACCAACAGAAAGAGCAGACCCGGAGTTCGATCCTAGATATCATCAGTGTGCTAGATCTGACAACAAAAGACGAAGAATAAATAATCTTGATTCAGCTTTATGCGTTTTAATATTATGCATTATTTTGTTATAGTTAACAACGACAAAAACAAAGTATATTCGTATCTTATGATGTGATGTGAAAACAGTTAACGTACAATGTATAATTTCTTGACCACATTAAAGCTCCTATATTTCAGCAATCAGAATCCATGCCAAAGTAAGCAGAATGCATTACACAAAGACCTTTGTTTTGCTACGCCGTTTGATTATTCAAGTAAATTTACTTCTTTAATATTGTCCTGTAACTGAGTAAAGGAAAAGCGTAAACTAAAGCACTGTTAGAGAACAGTTAATAAAAAGCTCAACGAAACCTTTGTAATACTAACTTGGTAATTTTGTTGATATCAAACACGTTTAATAGAATTTCTTTGCGAAAGCAATTTGGGTATTAAACTGAGATATTTACACGTGTTTCGAACATTTCAATTTCACACTTAATGTAACAAAATTTTACTTTAAAAAAGTCTGCTTCATCTTATAACGTGCTGCCAGAGAAACTGGATTTAAATATTGTGTATAGAAAATCAAATTGCTCTGAAACCCATTATATTGACATACAAGTATAAAATTGAACAAAATACTAGGAACTGCATATATAGCTGTATATTACCAAGTAAACCATCAGGGACCATACATAAAGTGACGGACGGATACATTAAAATGTATACATAGAAAATAGTCCCATATTTTATGAGTTTAGTTTGATAAAACCAGAGCGTACTTACAAAACAAAATCATGATTTTATATTTCCCTGTTCAATGTCGCGAGTTTGCACTTTGAACCCAGAATTCGGTTCAGTATGACCTAATAGTGCGCACTCAAGGGGAATCCGAAAATGTCTGGTATATAAAGGTGGCTGTTATTTAGAGTTGGGAAAATTAAAAACAAATACAGATGTATATTTGCATATTATCAAAATAAAACATATCAATACAACCCTACTTGATTAAACCTACCTTAACGTACCTTTTAAAAATGAGTGACATTAATTTTGAGCAACGGTGTGCTATTAGGTTTTGCTTCTGACTTGGACACAGCGCAACGAATACTTTTGCAAAACTTCAACACGCCTACGGATACAGTGTCTTTTCAAGAGCCCAGGTTTTTCGGTGGTTTAAGCCATTCTCGGATGATCTTCAAGAACCGATATCGACAGAATACTGGATACTGTGCGTTCAGATCGTCGGTTGACGACAAGAATGATAGGAGAAGAGTTAAATTTGAATCACACCACTTGTTCATCAGATTTTGAATAACGAATTGGGGATGAGAAAAATCTGCGCAAAAGTGGTTCCAAAAAAACCTTTCCCAGGAACAAAAGGACATCAGAAGAGAAAGGTGTCTTGACTTTTTGGAATCGATTGAAAATAATCCCCATTTTATGGAACTGTCATTACTGGTGATGAGACTTGGATGTTTGAGTACGACCCGGTAATCAAGCGCCAAAGAATGGAATGGCACACTTCAAGCTTTCCAAGACCCAAAAAAGCAAGAATGAGCAAGTCGAAGATCAAATACATGCTGATTTTTTGATAGCCAGGAAATTGTGGTTCCTCAGCCTCCTTATTCGCCTGAATTGAGACCTTGTGACTTTTTTCTCTTCCTGAGAGAAATCAACTCATCAAAATCACCTCACGGACCATACAAAACATTGAAACGGCTGTAACCGACCAGCTGAAGGCCATTCCAGTATATGAGTTCCAGCACTACTACACTACTATACTACTACGAGGAATGGAAGAACCCTCTCCAGCGCTGTGTGGCTTCTCAAGGAAGTTATTTTGAAGGAGACAATAATTTACACATCTCGTATTCTTAACGATTTTTAAATTGCTAGCACTTAAAAAATATCTTTCAAGATCTTTTAATATTTCATGTGCTTCTTGATATACTTGTAATGCTAGTTACAAGTTCCTTTTCCTCAACCTCAGTTTCAATTGGATCACTGACTTTGTCAATGCAATCAATAATATAAACTTTTTGTATTTTCATGTATAGTAATATTTCCATATTGGAATTTCGATCATGATTATGAATTGCATGCATTACATACATACATATGTACACAAAATTGATACCGTATTATCGTGTCATATTTATTTGTATATATGTTTGTAATACACTATAATAATCACTTTGAGTAATACATTGAATAAATGTTTAATAAAAACCACGAAATTTTTCTGAAATTGGGTGATACCAATCATTTATCACTCATAGCATACTCTCACTATCGAGTCCGGCAGTTCAGAAACGCATTAGACATGCTATTTTTTCTTAAATTACGGTGCAAAGTCACGTTCCGTATTTCTGTTTTCCGTTTCAGTTTCTGATACTTCGGTAACATGTGTTCTTAAAAATTACACTCACGTATATAAAGGAACTCAATCCACGTAGGCATATCGTGTATTTCTCTTTTTTAAGTTACCTCTGAAACATTTTTTTTATTTAAACCACTCCCCATTTTAAAGAAACAATATAGTTATTAAAACAGATCGGCATTATTAAAAGAGATCTACTACCATAACAGAACTGGATGGATTTTCATAGTTTATGTAACATAATACTCTAACTAATATTTCTGTTATCGTATAAATACAATTTAAAAAAGAATCAGTAAGAAAAATGAATTGCGAGGAGGGAAATCATAAAAACTAGACGAATTGGTAAAGCTTAAAAGGTTGTCTGCAAGGTATTTAAGACATAAATTGCAGAAAACAATAAGAAAAACCAAAAACAAAGAAATAATAAATCAAAAAGGTCGTATTTGTCTTGTGCTGGTGCATCTGCGTCTACCCACTGGCGCTTATGCTATACAGTGATTTAGATAAAGCGCCCATTCTTCATTCCTGGCACAAGATTGTTCAACCAGTCGAAGCGAAGACTGCGGGAACGAAGTTGTGTGCAAATGTTACTCCGATGCTGACGATTGGTTTCGCTTAAAAAACGTGCTTTTGTTTAGCGTTTCGAGTCCATCTACTATTGTGGACTGGGTACAGTCCAGCTCTCGTGCCATCTCTCGTGTACCTCTATACGGGTTTGCTTCGACAATCGTACGCAAACGCTCGATATCCAGTTGAGGTGGCCTGCCACATCATTGTTCATCGTCGATGCTGTAGTGACCAGATCGGATGCGCGCAAGCTATCTTTTGCAAGTTGCTAAACTAGTTCTGCTCTCAAATTTAATAATGTGAACGGAAATAAATGCACGCTGTATATAACCTGTACCCCATCACTCTCCAGACTTGTCTAGAATTTATTAGAAGTTATTATACAGTCACAGACAAAAATTTTGCATATTTTCATTGTGACAATTATAGTCAAATAAGGCCAACTGAAGATTTACAATATAATTTATGCATGATTCATAACGTAGACTGATTTTCGTAGACTGTTAAACACATAATTGCAAAGTGCAATAATAAAAGCAAGTTAACATAACTTTAAGACAAAATAAACACAATTTAACAGTTAATATTTCCTCCTCTAGCTTTAATAACACAGCCACACACACAAAAAAACGGGGTCGGGGGTCAGACCATGTTAACCACACGTTTTTGGGGTCGCTGAATCCGAATCTAGGGTCAGAATAACCCCATCGGGCTAGGGTTTCCCATAACCTCAAAAAAAACATTTTTGATTTATATACCCATAAACCCTTCATATCAAACCCCTTAATTCCTTGAAACCATAACACAATAACCCCATGATACCTCGAAACCATAACTCCATAATCATATAACCCCATAACCCCATAACCCCATTGCCCCCAAATCAAACGAAAACAGTTCATCTCAGGCAATTAGTATTAATGCAAATTTGCACACGGACACTCAGGATACGTTCGAACAGTGAAATTAAAGGTAATAACCCCATAACACCACTACAAAGGGGATTCCCAAAATTGCGTGGGTCTGCATCCAGGGCACCTCCTGGCGATGACGGCGGGCACTGGAGTGAGCCCGTTATCCGGCTGAGTCCCTGGATTGCGGCTTAGATGCCGTCATCGTCTTACATATAAGATAAGTCTATATGATGTACACAATTCGATCGTGCAACCTTCCCGCTGTGTACATCGGAGTAACGGCAATGCCGACTATCATTTTTTAAAGGTGTAATGGGATTATAACATTTGATTCCTCTGGTCAATACTATTCTGAATATCCGTTGCAAAATGTAATTTAAATTAAGAGTAAGTGAAAATTAATACAGAATGCCAGAAATGAAAAGGTGTTGTTTGATATGGGGTTATGGGGTTTTGGGGTTATGGTGTTACGGGGTTAGGGGGTTATTGGGTTATGGGGTTATTACGTTTCATTTCACTGTTCTAACGTATCCTGAATGTCCGTGAAAATTTGCATTAATACAAATTGCCTGAGATGAACTGTTTTCGTTTGACTTGGGGGCAATTGGAGTTATGGGGTTATGATGTTATGGGGTTATATGATTATGGAGTTATGGTTTCGAGGTATCATGGGGTTATTGTGTTATGGTTTCTAGGGGTTAAGGGGGTTTGATGTGAAGGGTTTTCGGTATATAGCTCAAAAATGTTTTTTGAGGTTATGGGAAACCTTAGCCCGATGGGGTTATTCTGATTCCCCAGATTCGGATTCAGCGACCCCAAAAACATGTAGTAAACATGGTCTGACCTCCGAACCCGCATTTTTTTTTTTTGTGGCAGTGTAATGGCTTGAATTCTTCTAGGCATGCTTCGCAGAAGATCATTAATTATATTTTGCGGAATTTTGCGGATTTAGATTCCGTTCCTCCTGCGCAGTAATTCTCAACAAAACCCATTTTTTGAGCCTTCCTTTGCCAGTGCATCAGCCCTCTCATCGCCCGTGTTGCCATGATGACCAGACGTCCTACAAGAGTACAATCTTGGTTGCATCTGGTTAATTCCTGCACTATGTTGTGGCACTCCAAGACAAACCTTGAATCAAACCTCCATGACTGTAGAGCCAATGGTGAAGTCTGATTCTGTGTATCTTCAAATTCGTCTGAGGTCACAGTATTCCAGACAGAATGAAACAAGATTAGTCTTCTCCTACTTCTTCCACGATTAGTGCTCTCCTATTTCTTCCATGAAAGTCTAGATTTAGAATTTTTTATTTTACCGTACTTACCTAAAACCACCTGCTGATTAGATAAAAACTTCAGAGGAACATCACTGATAAGCACCTCAAAAAAGAAGTTACAATAACTTTTAGAAAACCCTAAAGTTGAAGTATGTTGAGCCGCTGAACATTATGATGTTTTTACAATTTGACCAAAGTAAATAAAACATTCTGAATTATTTACATTATACAGAATATATTTATTTTTTATAACTAATAGATCAGCTGAAAGCAAAGTCATGGAAAGTGAAACAGCAATTATACAAAGAGATGCGGCAGGAAATATTTCAATTGATGAAAATGGATTTGTTACTTGCATTTCTGAAGGTAACTCAAATTATCTATGAAAATTGAAAATTAATATTTTATTATTAAATAAATAACTTTAATAAACACATTTTTTAGGAGGGCTGTACGGTAATTGTACGGTAAACAACAAGTCAATGTTCATTCCGTTAAATGATAATAATCGTCATCGTAACGCACAATAGGTTGAAATGGAAAAATATTATTTTCTTCATCATCAGAAGAATCAAATAAATCATTCAAGATCATCGCCATGTTGATTATTGCACTGACGCGTTCTTTATACTTCACAAATAACTTGTCCAGCTTGCACCAGTTCCGTTCAGTGCAGTGCAGTATCAACTCAGTGTAGCAATAAAGAACAAACCTCAAATTCTAATAATGCCATGATGTTCAGCGGGTCACATGTCGGAAATGATATGTTTAGTTACAGTTGTCAAAGTTTGTAAGTTCGGCAGTCAGAACACATTTCAAGCAATTACTGTGGCAGTCAAGAGATTAGATACATTTTAAAGTATAGAAATTGTTTAATGTAATGGTAGCATGAACTTAAATGGGCCAATGCCAAACAATCCACTGTTCTGGCTAATAAAGTGTGAATTTGAAAGAATTATTTTGATTGTTTTGCTCCAGTAGAAGTAAAACATTTTTTTTGTACGTTTTTTCAAGTGCTTTTGCTACATTTTCCCTACTTTTTTCGGCATCTTTTGGTTTGCTGGTACAGAAACCTATTGCGTCACGATCACGTTATGTTTCGCGTTATCACAGGAAGGTACTGATTGCAGTTAAACAATAAATATTTTTTTATTAATTTATTAATAATTACAATTCAGATGGGGCTTTACGAAAAGCTTATAAAACACTTATCGATCCTGATAACCGAAGCAATATCACGACTATCTGGTTATTATTATACCGTTGTAAACGTTCAACGTAACTGATCGTTAATCCTTTTACATGTTACTGGAATAAAGCTCGGCCATAAGTGGGGTTTTATCGCTTGGTAGAAAAAAATAGTATACATTTTTATTAGACATGTATCACATGATTTTACCCTTGAGAATAAGTTTGTATTTTAAAAACCAACCATTCTCCCTGTGTGAGAATTATTAATATTTTCGTTAGTTTCGTTTAGTTAGTTCGTAAACTAACAAAAATTCTATGGACTGAAATGCTATTGGCTTCGTTTACAACACCTCTTCATAATTTATAGCCTATCCATAAGGGGGCGACCAATGCAGATTAAACAAAAAGCAAAAAAAAAGGTCATTGGAGGCAACGGCAAGCGCAATACCCCGACTATTTTGGTTTTTACTTGACAATTTGACCCTGGCTACGCCCTTGTGTATTTATAAGAGTAGTGAATTATTTTTTAAAAGCTATATATTTTCAATTTTTTTTACAAAACAACCTCTTCCCCTTCAAAATACTCTCCATTACAACTAATGCATTTGTCCCACCGGTGCTTCCACTGTTCGAAACATTTTTGTAGTCATCTTTAGAAATGGCTGACAGCTCCTCCCTGGTTTTTTTCTTGACCTCTTCAATCTTGTCAAATCGGTGTCCTTTCATGCCCCTTTTCATGCGTGGAAATAAGAAAAAGTCACACAGAGCCAGGTCAGGCGAGTAAGATGCGTGGGGCAGCGGAACCATGCCATTTTTAGTCAAAAATGGCATGGTTCCGCTGGCATGGCAATCTTCTTAAAACTTCCAAATAAAAGGTTTGATTGACGGTCTGACCTGGGGGAACAAACTCTAAATGAACTACGCACTTGGCATCAAAAAAGCAAATCGGCATTGTTTTGATGTTTGATTTGACTTGACATTTTTTTGGACGGGGTGGCAATGGCCTTTTCCATTGGCTTGACTGTTGCTTTGTTTCTGGATCATAACCATAACACCATGACTCATCACCAGTAATGACCTTCGACAGAAAATCTGGATCAGTTTCAAGTTGTTGTTTCAAAGCACGACATGTTTCAACTCGACATTCTTTTTGATTGTCAGTCAGAGCCCGAGGAAACTTGGCAGCAACCCTTTTCAAATCTTCGGTTAAAATTCGCTGAACCGAACTCCAAGATAACCCACTAATCTCTGACAGTTGATCAATTGTCTGTGAGCACAAGCTCTCGAATTTTTTCACCATTTTCGTCGTTTCGGGCAGTTGATGGACGTCCAGAACGAGGTTTGTCATCAATCGACATGTCGCCATTTTTTTTCATAGCGTCATTCAGTTTTTCCCATAGCGTCATCTTTGTAAGCTGTTGTCAACGGTAAAACAGTTTCAGCAGCATTTTTACCAAGTAGAAAACAACATTGCTGCACGTTGTTCACTTAAACTTGCCATCATAAAAAACGAAACAAGCAAAAACAATCACTGTAGATGAACATAATAAGCCAGGTCGACAACACAGGCGGCACTGAACTGGCAATGAGTTGCGATATACACGCCTAGCTGCAGGAACGCGTACTACACAAGCTCCGCCCACGGCAATGCTGTTCCGGTTATTTTTGGGTAGCCCCTCGTATTTGTAAGTGGCGTATTTTTTAACCCCCCCTTTCCCTAACATATTCCCCCTCTCTAAACGTACTACTACCACCAGAGCTCGCATGGTCCATCTTTCCCTTATTTCCTTTACTTGTTAGCTCAAGAAGGTACGGGCCAACTATCCCTTTCCAATTGTGAGCTTAACTTTTGCAGATATCGATAAAGCAAGGGATAAAGAAAATTCAGTTTCAGTTCCTGATATACTTTTTTTTCGTTTACTTACAATAAACGAGACACAAATCAAACTAGTGCTGTAGAAGTGCTTTTATAATATATGACTATTAAACAATGCAGTCTTGTCTCTCTGTGTTCTGATGTGTATTTAATGAAAAAAAAAAATTTATAGTTATATTTTTGTATCGACGAATTCCACAAACGGTAGTTTATAGAATGTTGATTGGTAGGAATGGAAAATTAGTCTGCAGGCTTTATCCGGTTGAATCAAAAATTTTATTTAACATTTACCAGCGTTGTTTTGTTAGCGATTACTTGATTCCCTGATGTGTGTATGTTAATAGACCGTCTAAAAGCCAGCATATGTAAATATTTTACATAACCAAAAGTTAATGATATGTTGTTTCATGAAAGTGCTTTCGTACAAAAATATTTATGAATTACTTGTTGGTAACAGTAATTAAACATAATTAATTTCGTAAATATTAGACATGTAAGTTATGGCATGCAAAATTATCCAAACTTTATCTTACGCTATCTAAATAGAAGTTTATTGTTTCGTGAATAGATAGAAGGAGTGTACGTAAACTGTATTTTAGATACCGACCGATTATTTTTAGAAACCCGTGTATTTTTCACTTACAATATTTTCTGCTATATTCCTTTCATCGTATTATAATCGGTACTGATTGAAATTTTCCTTTTCTGCATTAGTTTGTTTAACAAAAAGATATATCAAATCCGTAACATAAATAACAATTTGTCTACGAATAAGAAAATATCTACAACAATGGTTTTATCATTTTCTTGGTAAATACACAAATTCAGTTTTTATATAAATATATAACATATGTATTTATTTTGATCTCATATTTTCTATAACGTTAGATGGATAAAATGTCATATTCCAGGTGATACAAAAAATATTCCATTATAAGCCCACAGAGGAGCAACATTTACTATACAGGTATGGAAAACGTTCACTTTTAAATAGCAGACTAACAGCTGGAAGTTGTATTGTTGTAACAGTGAATGTTATATCACTTGAACTGGTGATACAACGCGGTCAATTAAACTAAATCATTTAGGGGAGCAGCATATGCGCAGAAACCCTTTGTCGTTTAAATATGTAGAATTTCGAACCTTGTATGTTTATACATATTTATTATTCCTTTGCACAAATATACAATTTTATTTTATTTTTACTTACTTTTTGTATTTCTTGTTTCAGTATTCCACGGTCGAGGAAATTGGAATAATCATACATAATGTTGTGTTAATGTTTTTTTAATTGGTGTATTTTTACAAACTGTTCACTGTTCCATTTTCTTATTACGAACATATTATGTACCCTAGCAATACCTAATAACCCATGTCAATATAAAGTGTACAGACTACTTATGCAGATTTAACTGCATTGTCAAATATAACGAGCCAAAAAAAAACGTCATCAAAGTTGGCCGAGCAAAAAAATACGTATTTTTATTCTTAATCTTAAGTTTACAACCTTATATAATTTTCAAGGCTGTTACATTATATAATGGGTACCTTTATCGGGAATAAAAAAAACACAGAAGTAAAAAACTTGATCAAAAAGAGACTATATTTTCGAAAAAATAAGACACTATAAATGACGATGTTTATACCTACACAACTAAGCTTTTATTTAAATGTCAAGTCATTTACATATGTACTGCAGTTGTCTCGGTGTTCCATTAATTTCTTCATTTTCATTGACAATGCGTTGCTGAAGGTCTTTCTCCTTTTTTAGATAAGACCAGAGGAAAAATAAAAAATTAAATCGCAAGATGTAGGAGGTGGGGATACGGTCTGTGTGTTCGAAAAACCTGTGCACACAAGCTCCATCTTGTTGAATATAACCTTCTTGCAATTCATCGTCTTGCAATATTTGTACAAAATGTTTATATTTCGTTAAAAATAAAATAGATCCAATGATCCTCCTTCTGCTCACATCTGCTCACACTTTTTTGTGTGTGCAGTGGAGTTTCAATACAAAAAGTGAGGGATGCCAAACCAGATCCAAAGTCTCATATTCTGAGATTTAATATAGCTCTTTGCTTAACAGTTTCAACGCTTTCTTCTCTCCTTATTCTGGGTCTGCAACTTTTCCGATTTACGTTTCCAATCGGAAATGGTCTAAATGAAGTACTGTGTCTGAAAAAACTCCCTGAAGTCCTCATATGCAGCTCTCGTCGAATATATCGAGTTTTCATTGATTTTACTGCCATTTCTAAAGTAAATTTCAATTGAAACATGTCTATGTTCTTCATTGAAAACGAATTCCATTGTTTATTCTATTTCCATCTCTCTCGTTCATAGCCAGATTTGATTACGTTTTTTTTTAATGGTTCGTTAGTAAGTAAATACAAAATAGATTTCAAAAAATATCTCTTTTGATGGACAAAAGTTAAAATTAGGTAAAATATTGTATGTGTCTCTTGATTTAAATTGTGTTAACTCACCAAAAAGAAATTAGACCAAGTCTAAACTACCTTCTTGTAAATAAATATTCATTTAACTCGGTTGGTGTATATATCTATTAATCTTGTGTCAAATTACGGTTTGGGTAAACTTTTTCTAGCTGCAACTTGCTTAAAACATGTAAAGAACAAATGGATAACATCTCCTTTCTCCAGTTCTTAAATGAATTATAATATGTAGAAATATGAAAAATATTGAAGATTTTTTCCGTAAATTTCATTAAATCCCGTTGTTGGACTACAGGTCATGTAAAATTCAGGTTAATTTATTAAGTCTCTTTTCACCTTCTGTATTCTATCCTTAACAGTATATTGGATATAACGGAGTGATGATAAAACATAAAGTGCTTTCTAAAAGACTACAAGTTCTACTTTTCCCTTTTCATCGATAAGACATAATAACAGAATACACATCTTTATTATTTCATCGAAACATGTTTGTTTTCTTAGCTAAATTGTTTAAATAACGTTCAAATGAATATGTATATAAATTGAACTTTTTAATATACGGCTTTTTGATAATAAATATGTCTAGGCTTCTTTATATAAATTGCATTTAAAATTGATGTTATTTTTACACTTAAATATAAATTTAGTTTATTAATTTGTAATAAATTCCTTTAATGCCCCTATTTATTTACATAGTCGAATATGTAGATCCCAGCCAATTTTTTCCCCGCCTTGTGCTCCAAATGATAAACGAATGTGCAAATGGCAGTTGGGTATTTTTTTTATCTATTATTTATAAATCATCTACTGAAAATTTTATTTTATTTTTCAAAGCAAAAATGAAAAATAGGATAACATAGCATAGCCATTTATTTTGAATATTTTATTGGCGTCGGTTCTAATAGTGTTGGGGTCAAAACACATTATTCAATTTATTTTTCAGACAGAAAATCAATGCATGATAGAAAAAAAGTTAATAACTGTTGAAACTATATGTGGCACATTTTTATCTTTATTCATTAGTCTATTTGTATACTATGTATTCAGCTGAATGAATCAGTAACAGCACATAATATATAGTAATATTTGAAACATTCTGTTTTTTTCGGTTTGAAGATTTTCAACAACTATTCGTAGCGCATAACATAACTTGAGTTCGCACAGTTTGTACGCACATTCGTACAGTTGAGTACGAATACTTAAAATCTGGATTATATTGTGTTATACTGAATATTTATTGGCAGTTATTTTTCTGCTGGATATATTCAACAGATCGTATCAATCTTTACCAAGCTTCCAAATTTCCAGAGCTGTATTATAAAAATGTTTTCGGTAAAAAATACGATCCAATATATGTACGTATGGGACATTCCACGCCAACTTCGCCACAAAAAAAAATAGATTTCTCTGAAACTTTGTATATAAGTAGTATGTGATAAGAAAAGTTAATACCTAAAATTTTAGAGCTCAAGTCACATTACGCTCTTGACACGAACGGTCACAAAATTAGAGCTTTTTAGACAATCTTACATTTGCGACTGTTGACATTGAAATATGTTGACTGCGACTGATATTGAAATATGTTGTGACTGTTGATATTGTTGAATTTGAAATAATTGTAAAAACATTGCATTTTTCCCGTAGATTGCGATAAAAGATAAAAATACTTTTGAATTCATTAAGGGTAGTTTTCCCCCCCTTTTAAGAGGGTTAAAACTTTAAAATCGAAATTTGAAAAAAATATGACTTCTTAAATTTTTTTTTTGCTTAAAAGAAAGATTGACAACTTTACTTTTGGATGACTTTTATCCCAGAATGGGATGAGCAACGGTATGACCGCTAGAAGGCTCGAAAGGTGAAAATTTACCATTTTTACGTTATATCTGGGTACGTAAAAAAAAGAAAATGTATGAAAACCATTTTATAAGGTTTTTAGGGTCGCTGATTACGAATCTGGTGTCCAATTTAGAAAATTATAGGGCCCCCATGGGGCCCTATAACAAAAAATATGATGAATTTCAAAATTTTAAAAATCAACCTCAACCTCATAATGTTTTTACTATTTTTTTCATTTTTTTTTATTCGCGCTCATTTGTCTAAAAAGTCGCGAATTTAAGATTGTCTAAAAAGCTCAAATTTTGTGACCGTTTGTGACGAGAGCGTAATGTGACTTTTATAATTTTATGTATCAACTTTTCTTATCACATACTACTTACATAGATACGAAGTTTCAGAGAAATCTATTTTTGTGGCGAAGTTGGCGTGGAATGTCCCGTATACATATAGGATATCACAAAAAGCAATGCCTTTTCACCTTTTTAAAAAAATATATTTGCTGAAAAATGAATGTGGAAATGTAAATGGAGTCTACAGCTGTTCTCAAAATTTGCTGCATTTAAAGTACTTAGAATGAAGAATTTCAAAATGGTAATAAAAGTAGCATTCTTAATTGTTAAAAAAAGAAGCTATTGTTATTCAACTACAGCGAGTCACCAATTTCAAGGTAATTTCCCTTTGTGTGACTTTGAAAACTGTGTGGGCATATTAAAAATGAAACAATTACCTCTCTTAGGTAAAAAATGATTAAAAACATTGAATATCAACTTTTTTACAAGAATAACTGAGACAGAGCGTTGCAAAAGGGAGATAACTGTTAGCACGAGAACGCATATTAGAACGAGAGCTTGAGGGGCCATTATGAGCCACCGATCTCATTCCTTGGTCAGTACGTTTTACTACTCCATTGTATTGATTGCGCTCCGTTTGTATTTGTACTACTAATCTTCCTTTGTTACTCTGGGCTATCATTAGCGTAAATAAAATCTAGAGTAGAATAGAGAAGCTACTTGTATTTTCCACCAATTTTACTATAAGTAACTGTTCAGTCAGGACCTGGTCTGTAACCAGCAATAACATTTTGATTGCACAACAATGAAAATAAACAGCTGCTACATTTTTATTTCAATTGTTTCAGCATATTCTGAAATTTCAGAAAAAAAAAGTAAGTTAACCCAGATTTTTTTTCGAAGCTCTAAAAATAATGGAGAAGAAGCGGTGCTGAAAAATATAGTTTTAGTAAAGTCAAGTTTTGTAATGTCAAGAAATTTATGTGAAGATGTGACACAAAAATTATAAGCCTGCCATTTGTCGTTAGATTAATCTACTTTTTAACTGCTGTGGAGTCAGAAAATACTTCCACAGTACAATCCAGATTGATATTCAACATGTCAAGGTCAACATGAACAGGTCAAAAGCAACAACCACAAACAATTTTGTCAATTTTATATATGTATTTATTGAAACCGAACCCTTCTCTAATGACTCAAACTTTAAAGTATGAAATAAGGTGAACATGACGAACATAAAAATTATCTTTTTTTAATTGCAGTTTAGAATTAGTCGAGATACAAAGACCTGAAATAAATACGATGTCGTCAACTGAAATATTTCAGTCGTCCGACAGTGGCATTGTACGTAGGCAGAGCACTTTGCATCTCAAGAGGGTTTACCCCAGTTTTTCCTTAGCTGTACAAGAGCCTTGACTGGGGATGATGATATTGCTTTAGTGCAGAACGTCCTTTCTATAGACCACGACGAGTAAGCCTTTGGTTACAGAATTTTATGTACCTAATAGTAAATTTTCTCTTATTGGACATATTTTGAACGAGGGGCCTTCTGTAGCTGTCATTATTTCGGTTAATTTTTAAATTGACGATTTCAAATATTATTAATTCTTACAACTTGACGTTCTATGGTAATATCATATATATAATTCTATGTAATATAATGGATATAAACGCGATTAAGTCTATGAACGAGAGAGATGGAAAAAGCGGTTATGTCGAAGCTCGAAAAAGTGAAAGTGTTACAATTGCAAAATAAATATTGGAATTCGAAAGAATTCCAGAAACCAGGACAATCTGTGAGACCAGTTGTCTCGATTGTTTTAAACATACCAATTTATTGCACAATAAATTGTAGAATTTATTTTTCAATAAATTGTCCAATTTTAGTAACTGTTTACACATTGCAATATATTTGTAACAATTTATTGGCCGTTTTCAGCATTGCCAACTCTCAATGACTAAAACCTAAGAATTATATAATAGGTTTGTTCCTAAGAGAAACCGCTTATCTCATTATTGGGTTGGTACAACGAAATAAATGTAAAAAGTTACTAATTATCCCTAAAATTCACCAAGAAATTCTAAATTCATGAAATTTAGAGCAAATTCTAAATTCTACAATTTATTGTGGATAAATTGGGCTCAATTTCTGTTTTACACGTATTCCAATAAATTGAAGGTCAACTTGTACAATTTATTGTGAGAAAAAATTGGTGTATAAAACAGTCATCAGCGATAGGATCCCGAACTTATAAATTGTCAAAATGGTTAACAAACGAGTTCGCAAATTTGCCTATTGCACAAACAAGTTTTTCGGTTAAACATTCTAGTGAGTTCATTAAAACTATCAAAAATTTCAGTTGCAAGAAGGTGATATGTTGGTCTCGTTTCTTCAAACTCATGCTCATTGTTTCCAAGTGTCCCGATCTCACAAACTTTGGACTACCTTAGGGAAATACTCGAATTAAATAAATAAGACAGAAGCAAAAGATAAATTCGAGTATTTTCCTAGAGTCTGGTTCAGGTACGTCGACGATATCTTCACGGTATTTGATACAAAAGCATTGGTTTAGACAATTTTGTTGCTAAATTAAATAACCGTTTCTCTGCCATAAAATTTACATATGCAATGGAACACAATGAACAGCTACCGTTTTTAGAAACCAGTTTAACCAGAAAATAAGTTATATATTGGAAAGAAACCGCGACTCTTAGATATATCCCAAATGATTCACACCACCCTTTTCAACATAAAATGGCAAGTTTTAATTTTCTAATTCACCGTTTGTTAAGTTTCCCCCTCAGTAAAGAGAGGTTTGAACATGAGAACAATTTAATTAAGGATATAGCTAAGAATAACAGTTACTCCGTCCATTTAATAAGTTAAGAAAGCATACATTTAAGAATGCCCTGTACAATTCCACGACTTTTCGTAGAGATACTGACAATTTCACCCGGGGACTAGATAAAGTTTTTAAAAATATTGATATTAATTTGGTTTATAATTCTAAAAATAAACTACAGACGCTTTTGGGCAATCCCAAAGATAAACTCTTTTTTTAATGGTTCGTTTTTTTTATCGACTCAGTTAAAATAAGAGCTCAAGTGTGTGTTTTATTTTATTTGAAAATATGGTTTCTTTTTGACAAGTTTTTTATTTCCACTTTTTATATACCCGGTAAAATTACCCATTGCATAATGTGACAGCCTGACAATTCAATAAGATTATAAATGAAGGATTAAGAATATAAAAAAAAAACTGGACGTTTTCACGAAACACCGAACTACTACACTTTTCTCGACGCGCGTTTCGCCAACCAAGTTGGCATCTTCAGGAGAAGATTAAAACTCACTTGGTTGACGAAACGCGCGTCAAGAAAAGTGTAGTACTTCGGTGTTTCGTGGAAAACGTCCAGTTTTTTGTTTCTACGCCGAAGGTTCCAATACCAGGATTAAGAATATAAATGCTTAATCCTCCAGGATTAAGAATATAAATGCGTATTTTTTGCTCGGCCAAATAAAAAAAGCATTACGAAAAAAACTTTTTAAAAAACAAGTGTTTAAATCCACTAAAAATGACAAAATAAGTTTATATTTTCAATACTTGTGTAGTGAAATCTTCTAGTTAACAAGTTTCAGTTTTTATCTGACTAAAAATTCAAAACGTTCTGAAAACTTTCTTTACAAGCGAGATAACATTTTTTTGAAAAGCGGTTTTTTTTGAAAAGTTTATTTATATTTTTCACTCTACCAGTTAGAACTCTTTTATCCACACATTTCGTATTGCCTGACAATCTATCACATATTGACGTTTACTTTCTAAACTATGGGGAATAATGTTAGGGTAAAAATTAACTATTAACGGTGTTGCGCCGGAAATCTAAACATTTCGTCGGTCGAGCCGCAAAATAGCGGTATTTAGTCATAACATCGTCGGCTAAGAAAAATACTGAGTAAGCTCGCATAGACTGGCTTCATTTTTAAAGTATCTTTATCGACATTTGGATGAAATAAGTCGTGAGTGCGTGTGTTTGTGTTTTATGAACAGATTGTTAAAATAAACTGTGTGTACCTACATATGTAGTGTGAAACCATTCTCTTTGGAATAATTGAGGTGAGTTTATTCACTGAGTACTTATTCATACCGCTTTGTCAAATTTATACTAGAAGTATTTAGTTACGATATTATTAATTATATTAAATTCGTTGACGTCGACATCACTGTATTGTTTCGGTGATGGGCCGTTAGCTGCGGTGATACGGTTCGATTATTTGGTTTATTCTGATGCGCTGCGGTGCATCCCATTGCATTGCATTCTAATAGGGCTGTTAGCTGCGGTGATACGGTCTGAATGTAATGTTGCAGACGACTATTATAGTCCTTAAATTGCCTGACTCAGTAGGTTGCCTATTTGATCGTTAGCTGCGGTGACACGATCCTTTTCTGATGCGCTGCGGTGCATCCCATCGCATTGCATTCTAATAGGGCTGTTAGCTGCGGTGATACGGTCTGAATGTAATGTTGCAGACGACTATTATAGTCCGTAAGTTGCCTGACTCAGTAAGTTGCCTATTTGACCGTTAGCTGCGGTGACACGATCCTTTTCTGATGCGCTGTGGTGTATCCCATCGCATTGCATTCTAATAGGGCTGTTAGCTGCGGTGATACAGTCTGAATGTGATGTTGCAGACGGCTGTTACCTGCGGTGACACGATCCTTTTCTGATGCGCTGCGGTGTATCCCATCGCATTGCATTCTAATAGGGCTGTTAGCTGCGGTGATACAGTCTGAATGTGATGTTGCAGACGGCTGTTACCTGCGGTGACACGATCCTTTTCTGATGCGCTGCGGTGTATCCCATCGCATTGCATTCTAATAGGGCTGTTAGCTGCGGTGATACAGTCTGAATGTGATGTTGCAGACGGCTGTTACCTGCGGTGACACGATCCTTTTCTGATGCGCTGCGGTGTATCCCATCGCATTGCATTCTAATAGGGCTGTTAGCTGCGGTGATACAGTCTGAATGTGATGTTGCAGACGGCTGTTACCTGCGGTGACACAGTCCGTAAGTAGGTACCTCTGAGGTCATGGTACATCAAAGTTGTTATTAATTTAATTAGTCATTTGATAGCCTGTAGTTGCTAATTATTATTTATTAATTGGAGAATTAGTATGTTTGGGTACTCATGTATTTTCATTTCTCAAGTGAAAGAAATTGAGGGAGTGGACGACATAGTGCGGTGTGCGGTAGCAGCCAGTCAAGGCCTGACAACTGCGTAAGTGTTCGTCTTAATTATTTTATAGGCATAAGACGCAAGCAAAAAAAATCCTCGAGCGCCCTGGTTAATAATTGTATGCGCTTACAATAATATATTTCATTACGCTCTGCTGTACGTTTAAATAGCCGCCACGTTCTGTGTAAAAAAAACACGTCACGAAATGTTCTACAGATCGCAATACGCATTGAAACAAGACGGGTTCTTTAAAACCAAACGCGTGATACATTTGTCACCCAATTAGTAACATGTATCTGGTAACTTCCGCAGGATTATTTCATATTATCCCCTCACAGTTATTTCAAAATGGACAAAATAAGCTGTTGTTGACACGCTTCCCGCAGTGGCTTTAAATAAAACACGAATAAATTTAGCTCAGCAAGCTCACACTGGATCATGCCCCTACCTGCTTCTAATTTTCTGTGGAGATTGCAAAATTGTGAGAACGAACAAGTAACTCATCCTTATTTGTTGCTAAACTCTGAGCTTTGATACTATAATGCGGTCGACTCGAGGTAACCGGTAGCTCAGCTTTATGGTCCAGGCTAAATTTATACGAGCAAAAGGTAATGTTTTACTTGAAGTTACTATTTTACTGAATTTTCAGTTCGCGATGCCTAGTCTCGAAATTACAAATCCTAAATGATTGCTGTTTTACTTAAGTATAAGATGCATTATGTGTAAAACGATCAATTGTATGAATAAATAATACTGAAAAACATTTAGATGAAGAACATACGCACAGAAACTCTTTGTCCTTTAAATCTATGGACTTTCCACCCCTTCATAAAGAACTCCTTGGCTGTCAATTGACAATACCATACTGAGGAAAGTAACCCTTCATTGTTAAACTTTTATCTAGAATGTATTTAGACAGTAACTGATTGTAACGAATTATACGAGGTGTGTAAATTAAGTAATAAGACTGGTAACATACCGCCCAATCTAACAACACTGCGGAGACGGAACTTGGGATGGAAAGGGCGGTAGGTTAACACGTAATGCACCTTCAGTACAAGTCTGAACTTGCTGGAGTCATTTGTTTGTTCTTTGACATTAATTTTGAGCAACGGTGTGCTATCAGGTTTTACTTCGGACTTTGACCCAGCGCAACGGATACTTTTGCAAAACTTCAACACGCCTACGGAGACAGTGTTTTTTCAAGAGCCCAGGTTTTTCGGTGATTTAAGGCATTCTCAGAAGGAAGAGAGTCTATTGAAGATGAGCCACGCAGCGGCAGGCCTTCATCTTCAAGAACCGATGAAAATGTCGATAGAATACGGGATCTTGTGAGTTCGGATCGTCGGTTGACGACAACAATGATCGCAGAAAAGTAAAATTTGAATCACACCACTTTTCATCATATTTTGACTAACGAATTGAGGATGAGAAAAATCTACGCAAAAATGGTTCCAAAAAACCTTTCGCAGGAACAAAGGACATCAGGAGAGAAATATGTCTTGACATTTTGGCATCGATTTAAAATGATCCCCATTTTATGGAACGTGTCATTACTGGTGTTAAGACTTGGCTGTTTGAGTACGACCCGGAAACCAAGCGCCTAAGCACATTTTGTGGAATGGCACATTTCAAGCTCTCCAAGACCCAAAAAAGCAAGAATGAACAAGTCGAAGATCAAATGCTTGCTGATTTGCTTTTTTCATAGCTAGGAAATTGTCCACAGAGTTTGTGTCTCCAGGCCAAAGTAAATCAACACTTTTACAGAGAGGTTTTTGAAAAACTTCGAAAAAGGGTCATGCGTGTGAGACCAAATAATATAAAGAATAACTGGATGTTGCATCACGACAATATACCTTGTCACACAGCCATTTCAGAAAACGAGTTTTTAGCCAGTAAAAATATTCCTGTGGCTCCTCAGCCTCCTTATTCGTCTGACTTGTCCTCGTGACTTTTTTCTCTTCCCAAGTTTGAAAAATCACCTCAAGTTACGTCATTTTGGAACCATACGGCTGTAACCGACCAGCTGGAATCACCACCGGCCAGAACCAGAAAGGAATGGATGAACCGTCTCCAGCGCTATGTGGCTTCCCAAGGAAGTTATTTTGAAGGAGACAATAGTGAATTGTAATTCTATTCGAAAAAAATAATTTAAAAAACAGTCTCGTTACTTAATTTACACACCTTGTATACCAATATAATTTTAGCTAACAGATTACTGATCGTATTAGATACATATAAACAAAAGTTATAGTAAAAATAATGTAATTCTATTTTGAGATTTACTTTAACGTATTTATGTTAGTCAGAGTCCAGTCAAATGTGAATTTTTTCTTACATCAGCATTTTGGCCGTGAGATACACAAATATCCACAGCAGATTTAACAAATGGTTGTCGTTTTGGGTAAATCGATAGCTATTTACGATAGATTGCTAGCTCGTCGCTATTTATTGGATCCAAGAATTACGTAAGGTCAAAATGTCAAGTAATACTTATTGCTTATGGGTGTCTTATACACTTTGGCTTCTATGAGCCTCATAAATACATAAATTAAAAATAATATTAAATACATCACGTACCTCTGATATGGAATAAAATTAAAAAAGTAGAAAATGTATTAAAAATAGAAACCTAACGACTAAAACTGAGAAAGATCAGACCGAAACACATTTGTAGATATTTCTAAAAGTTTCAGTCATGGTGTGACCTTATTTTTAGTATTTTTTATAAACTCACTTGTGATTCCTATAAGACAAAATTAAGATCAAATATTTTATTTATGATGTTGTTTTACTGAACATAATGCGTATACATTTTTCATGTCATTCAAAATATATCGTAGACAAGCTATAATGTAGACAAGCAAGCCAGAACCGACGAGGCCGTGTAAGGGTCTTTCAAATTCCTAACATTAATCTTTACGCATCTGATTACATCGATGTAATAGATTGGGCCACAGTAAACGTAACTGAGCCCCGTCTTCTGGCTCATTTACCTATAGAACACCTTCAGTGCATCGTCAGTGAGGGCCTAGGTGATAAGTATTTATTTTCGAGACTGTCATGCCACACGCAGGCCGTTGAGAGAACGATGAAACTTGTAACCGAAGCTGCATCCAGTGATCCAAGTTTGTGGCCCAGAGAAGAGAGATGGCTTCATTCGTACAACTCTCCAGTCAAGGCAAAAAATGCCTTATTTCGAAACTAAGAAGGACTTCAAATGTTGAGGATCCTTGGAAACCGATCCATTAAACAGCACTCATGGTTGGTTGGTTGGGTAGGGTGTGGGTGGAACTCAAATTGCAGCTACCTCCCCGTGGTGAGTTCTGGGTCGCTTCGAAAACGAAAAGCGAGCTAAATGCTGCATGATAATAAATACAAAAAATCTTTGACCTGGAGGTACAAACTCTTTGTAGACAATTTCCTGTCTACCAAAAAAGCAAATCAGCATGCATTTTTGGGTCTTGGAGAGCTTGAAGTGCCCCATTCCATGCTTTGGCGCTTGGTTTTCGGGTCGTACTCAAACACCCAAGTCTCATCACCAGCAAAGACACTTTCCATAAAATGTGGATAATTTCCAATTGATTCAAAAAAAGTCAATATACCTTTTGTTCCTGCAACAGGTTGTTTGGAACCATTTTTGCGCAGATTTTTCTCATCCCTAATTCGTTAGTCAAAATCTGATGAACAGTGGTGTGATTCAAATTTAACTCTTCCCCGATCATTATTGTCGTCAACTGACGATGTGAACACACAAGATCCCGTATTCTATCGACATTTTCATCGGTTGATCACTGAGTAGCACATCTTTGTTTTCTTCAATCAAGTTGGCTTATGGCTGATTGGCTGGTAGAACAGCGGCAACTAATCTATTTGCTCAGTGCGTAATTTGCTGCCAATGTTCCAAATGAAAAGGAGTGATTCAATGATGACCAAAGAAAAGATAAATAACGAGCACAACTGTGTAAAGAATGCGTTTTAATAGAAGCTCTGTTATAATCTTCGTAAGCATCCGTTACGAAATTATAAGAAACTGTTGCTGATTTTGTGGAGCAATCTGACGGTCACTTGCTACATGTAGGAAAGTTTGCCTCATATATTTAGAAGAAAATACATTGAACCAAGTTTTTGTTTTCTCATTATAGCTATACGTAATTTTAGATAATGTTCGTGATAAATATTGTGCAAAGTGATGCATCTATATCGAATTTGCATATTTTGTAAAGGACGCTCGATAGAGTTGTTGAGTGTAGCACAAAAAATGTACCGGAAGACAAAAATATGTACCAAGGGAATCACATTGAGAGCAAAAGCTTTTAAACTTGACGTATAAATATTAATAATTCATTCCAAGTTACGTACATAAGCAAAAGTTCGTAAACATTTGAATTGCTAATATCATTGACGCTTTAGGCTTTTCACCTATGAAGGCATATTTGCGAAAATATTTATGAAAAAACAACACGTTCTAAACCGGGAACTTTTTCCATTTTGATTTAAATATCCTTCATGATAACAACATCCCGTGGTAAGATGGGTGGAAATAACAAGGTTTTTAAACAGTAAAATGAATTTTGCATCGTGGGAAATAGCAATAAAGCACAAACTAGCACACGCTTTCTATGCTTCTATTTTTGTTTAATATTTGTAATAACGCACTTTTTATACAATTGTGTACGCTTAAAGATACAAACCAATTTAAAGCAATTTTTATAATTGAATGAATTTTTAATTTCTATATTATTCAGTCCGTGGCGGCTGATGGAATTAGAAATTCTCGTATTTTCTATTGAAGACAAATGGAATCCACAACAGATTTTAGAGGGTTACTACTAGACCTTAATTTAAAAAAAAATCCAAGCTTGTAATTTTCCAATCTTGGAAACGGAATGCAAAATATGTATTTTTTTTTAGCAATTACATACCATGTGAATACAGGATGACTCCTAAGTTGAGTCATATTTTTTAACAGCATATAGAACTAAACGAAACAAACATTTTTCGAAATACCATTTTTCAATAAACCCAAAAATTAAAAATTTGCCTTATTATTAATTTCAAAAAACAGAATTTATCCGGTCCTGCCTTATACTAAAAATAAATAATTCACAAAAAAAGCGTTAAACAATAAGTATATTTTAGAAATTAATAGTAATTTTTCTATTTTTGACTTCATTTAAAAACGACATTTGTAAAAAAATATTTGCTTTGAATAGTTCTACAAGGAATTAAAAAAATATAACTCAACTTAGTGTGTTTAATTAAATTTTAATTAAATTATAATTACTGTGTGAGGACATACAAATTTATCGTCTCGCGATTGCATGATAAACCAATATGGCTTAGTATTGACGAAACGACGGATGTTAAAGGATTGAACATAGCTAACGTAGTGGTTGGGGGACTGGATGATACAAAGCCATGGAAGGACATTTGATAGCTTCATCTCCGTATTATTTATAATTTTTCCAGAACGTTTAATAGATCACTTATTGTGAAGCATCCTGTATACATACATTTTTTAATACATCACATCTACCGATAATTTTATATTTATCCATGCTCATTAAAAAGGACTTCGTATGTCCTAGGGGTAATTTTTTTTTGGTTTTTAAACACCACGCAGAAAGGACAAAAAAATCTATCAGACGAATATATTGTTATTGATAATTTAGGATTACTTTATACTTATGACATTAAATTTAGTGTGATGCGACATCAATATTAAATTTTTCAATGACTGCGTAATTTATATGAAACTGGAACAAAAAAAAAATGATTGCACACTTTGTACAGATTGTGTAAATCAAACTGAACGTATATTTATACAAATCATCGGGGCTTTAAAAAAACGCCTTATAAATCATTTCATAGTAGTCAAGATTTTCGTCGATTTCTTCGAATGAAGAAATGAAATCTTTACATGGAATGAAGAAGAGATGATTTAAGAGGCAATATACCGTGGTAATTTTTTTTATCGATTTTTTTTTGGCTTAAGGTTTTATGAGGGGAAAATTATTTTAAGTGGTCCAAAAATTCTATTTTCCGAAGAAGAAAATATTTTGAATGAAATTGCTTTTAAATTTTGGACGGCAAATACATGTAATCGACTGTCAACCTTTATTAAATCCTTCTAATTGAGCCGCCAGATGGCGTTTTTACTAGAAATTTCAAGGTAAAAATGTCCATGATTTTGCAGTACTTTTAAGTTTAAACGCGTTTTTATCAAAACCATGTTTTTGTCGTCGGACACCGTAGCGCCTACAGTTTTGAACCGATTGATTTGAAATTTTAACCGTAGTAGCTTCTTGATAACATTTTCTAGTCCAGTACGTAAGCTTTTTTCAATTAATTGAGACTTAAACATTTTATGGTAGAATTTTTTTTCGTAATATTGACGCCATTTTTTTAAAATCAATATTTTTAAAAAGTCGTACGTATTGGACGTAGTTTTTTATATCTACTTTAAGAATATATTTCGTCTTTTGTTCTAGGTTGATAATTGTGACCTGTGTGGTGTCGCCCGCGGAGGACCTTAAAAAAAAGACGTTTTTTTCTATCAGTCACTGCGCCGCCATTTTGTTTTAAAACCATAGATAACATTTTTTTTTATACTTCAAGACCTATATTAACATGTATGAAAACCCATTGGTAAAAATATTGATTTGTCTTTTTTTAAATAAATTGTTAAAAATGACCCTTGAATTTGCCCTCACAAAGGTATATTCCCCCTTAAGCCATTTAATTGTTATTTAGTCAACAATTTTATTAACTTAAATTAATTTTATTATTTTATTAAATTAATACGTACCTATTCTTTTTTTTCAAATAAATATGAATATTATTTTTAATACACGTGTTTTAAATTTTCATATTTAGGTAATTTATATAGTATTTACTATGTTTTCGTCCATTATTAATATTATTACCGACCAGACACATAGACTAATACACATAAACTAATGTACTTACATAAACTTTTCTAAACTTTTGAAAACTTTCTTACGAAGCCTAATCTGGACCCCAGAAGGGACAGTTTATTGTCTATCCACTTTCACAGAAAAGCCCGACAATGTTACAATGCAATTCGTCTGGTGGAATGGCCTGTACGTAATAAGTCGCAAACAGTAGTCGCGACGTCGCTGATGGTGAGTGTTCGACGCCTGCCGTCGCTGCTGCAGGACTATCAAGGATCCTCGGGTTGACGGGACGCGCGAAACACTACTGAACGCGGTGTGCTGCGGACGGCGGCACCCACGGTGCTGTCAAACGATTCACGCACGCCTAATCCCGCCAATTTTCCACTAATCTACTTATACCGCATTATAGGTACATATTAAAAACCGCAACACCCAGTATTAGTTAAGGCAGTGGAGGCTGGTGATAAAGGGCACAGGGACACAGGGGCACGTGCCCAGCCCAAATTTTAATAGAAAATATATATTTTGTGTTAATCTATTATAAATTACTGTTACAATAATATCAATTAATTGTATACGACAAACTATTCATATTCTAATTATTATTCCATTTATACCACAAATAATGATTTTTATCACATATATATGACAGACTATCGATCGAGCACCGAGCCACCGTAGTCTGAGTTCTTCGCATTTCGCGCGCGTGGGCGAGGGCACACAGTTTCCCAACCCTCGTTTTTAATTTCTACAATAATTAATAGGGCTGTTAGCTGCGGTGATACGGTCTGAATGTAATGTTGCAGACGACTATTATAGTCCGTAAGTTGCCTGACTCAGTAGGTTGCCTATTTGACCGTTAGCTGCGGTGACACGATCCTTTTCTGATGCGCTGCGGTGCATCCCATCGCATTGCATTCTAATAGGGCTGTTAGCTGCGGTGATACGGTCTGAATGTAATGTTGCAGACGACTATTATAGTCCTTAAATTGCCTGACTCAGTAGGTTGCCTATTTGATCGTTAGCTGCGGTGACACGATCCTTTTCTGATGCGCTGCGGTGCATCCCATCGCATTGCATTCTAATAGGGCTGTTAGCTGCGGTGATACGGTCTGAATGTAATGTTGCAGACGACTATTATAGTCCTTAAATTGCCTGACTCAGTAGGTTGCCTATTTGATCGTTAGCTGCGGTGACACGATCCTTTTCTGATGCGCTGCGGTGCATCCCATCGCATTGCATTCTAATAGGGCTGTTAGCTGCGGTGATACGGTCTGAATGTAATGTTGCAGACGACTATTATAGTCCGTAAGTTGCCTGACTCAGTAGGTTGCCTATTTGACCGTTAGCTGCGGTGACACGATCCTTTTCTGATGCGCTGCGGTGCATCCCATCGCATTGCATTCTAATAGGGCTGTTAGCTGCGGTGATACGGTCTGAATGTAATGTTGCAGACGACTATTATAGTCCGTAAGTTGCCTGACTCAGTAGGTTGCCTATTTGACCGTTAGCTGCGGTGACACGATCCTTTTCTGATGCGCTGTGGTGTATCCCATCGCATTGCATTCTAATAGGGCTGTTAGCTGCGGTGATACGGTCTGAATGTAATGTTGCAGACGACTATTATAGTCCGTAAGTTGCCTGACTCAGTAGGTTGCCTATTTGACCGTTAGCTGCGGTGATACGATCCTTTTGTGATGCGCTGTGGTGTATCCCATCGCATTGCATTCTAATAGGGCTGTTAGCTGCGGTGATACAGTCTGAATGTGATGTTGCAGACGGCTGTTACCTGCGGTGACACGATCCTTTTCTGATGCGCTGCGGTGTATCCCATCGCATTGCATTCTAATAGGGCTGTTAGCTGCGGTGATACAGTCTGAATGTGATGTTGCAGACGGCTGTTACCTGCGGTGACACAGTCCGTAAGTAGGTACCTCTGAGGTCATGGTACATCAAAGTTGTTATTAATTTAATTAGTCATTTGATAGCCTGTAGTTGCTAATTATTATTTATTAATTGGAGAATTAGTATGTTTGGGTACTCATGTATTTTCATTTCTCAAGTGAAAGAAATTGAGGGAGTGGACGACATAGTGCGGTGTGCGGTAGCAGCTAGTCAAGGCCTGACAACTGCGTAAGTGTTCGTCTTAATTATTTTATAGGCATAAGACGCAAGCAAAAAAAATCCTCGAGCGCCCTGGTTAATAATTGTATGCGCTTACAATAATATATTTCATTACGCTCTGCTGTACGTTTAAATTGCCGCCACGTTCTGTGTAAAAAAAAACACGTCACGAAATGTTCTACAGATCGCAATACGCATTGAAACAAGACGGGTTCTTTAAAACCAAACGCGTGATACATTTGTCACCCAATTAGTAACATGTATCTGGCAACTTCCGCAGGATTATTTCATATTATCCCCTCACAGTTATTTCAAAATGGACAAAATAAGCTATTGTTGACACGTTTGCCGCAGTGGCTTTAAATAAAGCACGAATAAATTTAGCTCAGCAAGCTAACACTGGATCATGCCCCTATCTGCTTCTAGTTTCCCGCAGTGGCTTTAAATAAAACACGAATAAATTTATCTCAGCAAGCTAACACTGGATCATGCCCCTATCTGCTTCTAATTTTCTGTGGAGATTGCAAAATTGTGAGAACGAACAAGTAACTCATCCTTATTTGTTGCTAAACTCTGAGCTTTGATACTACAATGCGGTCGACTCGAGGTGACCGGTAGCTCAGCTTTATGGTCCAGGCTAAATTTATACGAGCAAAGGTAATGTTTTACTTGAAGTTACTATTTTACTGAATTTTCAGTTCGCGATGCCTAGTCTCGAAATTACAAATCCTAAATGATTGCTGTTTTACTTAAGTATAAGATGCCTTATGTGTAAAACGATTAATTGTATGAATAAATAATACTGAAAAACATTTAGATGAAGAACATACGCACAGAAACTCTTTGTCCTTTAAATCTATGGACTTTCCACCCCTTCATAAAGAACTCCTTGGCTGTCAATTGACAATACCATACTGAGGAAAGTAACCCTTCATTGTTAAACTTTTATCTAGAATTTATTTAGACAGTAACTGATTGTAACGAATTATACGAGGTGTGTAAATTAAGTAATAAGACTGGTAACATAACGCCCAAGCTAACAACACTGCGGAGACGGAACTTGGGACGGAAAGGGCGGTAGGTTAACACGTAAGGCACCTTCAGTACAAGTCTGAACTTGTTAGAGTCATTTGTTTGTTCTTTGACATTAATTTTGAGCAACGGTGTGCTATCAGGTTTTACTTCGGACTTGGACCCAGCGCAACGGATACTTTTGCAAAACTTCAACACGCCTACGGAGACAGTGTTTTTTCAAGAGCCCAGGTTTTTCGGTGGTTTAAGACATTCTCAGAAGGAAGAGAGTCTACTGAAGATGAACCACGCAGCGGAAGGCCTTCATCTTCAAGAACCGATGAAAATGTCGATAGAATACGGGATCTTGTGAGTTCTGATCGTCGGTTGACGACAAGAATGATCGGAGAAGAGTAAAATTTGAATCACACCACTGTTCATCAGATTTTCACTAACGAATTGGGGATGAGAAAAATCTACACAAAAATGGTTCCAAAAAACCTTTCGCAGGAACAAAAGGACATCAGGAGAGAAATATGTCTTGATATTTTGGCATCGATTTAAAATGATCCCCATTTTATGGAACGTGTCATTATTGGTGATAAGACTTGGCTGTTTGAGTACGACCCGGAAACCAAGCGCCAAAGCACATTTTGTGGAATGGCACATTTCAAGCTCTCCAAGACCCAAAAAAGCAAGAATGAACAAGTCGAAGATCAAATGCTTGCTGATTTGCTTTTTTCATAGCTAGGAAATTGTCCACAGAGTTTGTGTCTCCAGGCCAAAGTAAATCAACACTTTTATAGGTTTTTGAAAAACTTCGAAAAAGGGTCATGCGTGTGAGACCAAATAATATAAAGAATAACTGGATGTTGCATCACGACAATATACCTTGTCACACAGCCATTTCAGCAAACGAGTTTTTAGCCAGTAAAAATATTCCTGTGGCTCCTCAGCCTCCTTATTCGTCTGACTTGTCCTCGTGACTTTTTTCTCTTCCCAAGATTGAAAAATCACCTCAAGTTACGTCATTTTGGAACCATACGGCTGTAACCGACCAGCTGGAATCACCACCGGCCAGAACCAGAAAGGAATGGATGAACCGTCTCCAGCGCTATGTGGCTTCCCAAGGAAGTTATTTTGAAGGAGACAATAGTGAATTGTAATTCTATTCGAAAAAAAATAATTTAAAAACCAGTCTCGTTACTTAATTTACACACCTTGTATACCAATATAATTTTAGCTAACAGATTACTGATCGTATTAGATACATATAAACAAAAGTTATAGTAAAAATAATGTAATTCTATTTTGAGATTTACTTTAACGTATTTATGTAGTCAGAGTCCAGTCAAATGGGATTTTTTTCTTACATCAGCATTCTGGCCGTGAGATACACAAATATCCACAGCGGATTTAACAAATGGTTGTCGTTTTGGGTAAATCGATAGCTATTTACGATATATTGCTAGCTCGTCGCTATTTATTGGATCCAAGAATTACGTAAGGTCAAAATGTCAAGTAATACTTATTGCTTATGGGTGTCTTATACACTTTGGCTTCTATGAGCTTCATAAATACATAAATTAAAAATAATATTAAATACATCACGTACCTCTGATACGGAATAAAATTAAAAACTACAAAATGTATTAAAAATAGAAACCTCACGACTAAAACCGAGAAAGATCAGATCGAAACGCATTTGTAGATATTTCTAAAAGTTTCAGTCATGGTGTGACCTTATTTTTAGTATTTTTTATAAACTCACTTGTGATTCCTATAAGACAAAATTAAGATCAAATATTTTATTTATGATGTTGTTTTGCGAACATAATGCGTATACATTTTTCATGTAATTCAAAATATAGCGTAGACAAGCTATAATGTAGACAAGCAAGCCAGAACCGACGAGGCCGTGTAAGGGTCTTTCAAATTCCTAACATTAATCTTTACGCATCTGATTACATCGATGTAATAGATTGGGCCACAGTAAACGTAACTGAGCCCCGTCTTCTGGTTCATTTACCTATAGAAGACCTTCAGTGCATCGTCAGTGAGGGCCTAGGTGATAAGTATTTATTTTCGAGACTGTCATGCCACACGCAGGCCGTTGAGAGAACGATGAAACTTGTAACCGAAGCTGCATACAAAGTTTGTGGCCCAGAGAAGAGAGATGGCTTCATTCGTACAACTCTCCAGTCAAGGCAAAAAATGCCTTATTTCGAAACTAAGAAGGACTTCAAATGTTGAGGATCCTTGGAAACCGATCAATTAAACAGCACTCATGGTTGGTTGGTTGGGTAGGGTGTGGGTGGAACTCAAATTGCAGCTACCTCCCCGTGGTGAGTTCTGGGTCGCTTCGAAAACGAAAAGCGAGCTAAATGCTGCATGATAGTAAATACAAAAATCTTTGACCTGGAGGTACAAACTCTTTGTAGACAATTTCCTGTCTACCAAAAAAGCAAATCAGCATGCATTTTTGGGTCTTGGAGAGCTTGAAGTGCCCCATTCCATGCTTTGGCGCTTGGTTTTCGGGTCGTACTCAAACACCCAAGTCTCATCACCAGCAAAGACACTTTCCATAAAATGGGGATAATTTCCAATTGATTCCAAACAGTCAATATACCTTTTGTTCCTGCAACAGGTTGTTTGGAACCATTTTTGCGCAGATTTTTCTCATCCCCAATTCGTTAGTCAAAATCTGATGAACAATGGTGTGATTCAAATTTAACTCTTCCCCGATCATTATTGTCGTCAACTGACGATCTGAACACACAAGATCCCGTATTCTATCGACATTTTCATCGGTTGATCACTGAGTAGCACATCTTTGTTTTCTTCAATCAAGTTGGCTTATGGTTGATTGGCTGGTAGAACAGCGGCAACTAATCTCTTTGCTCAGTGCGGAATTTGCTGCCAATGTTCCAAATGAAAAGGAGTGATTCAATGATGACCAAAGAAAAGATAAATAATAATAATAATAATATAATAATAATAATACTCACCCTATAATTACTCCGAAGAGTAACCCCTTAGGTCCCTCCCAGGGACCTGTGCGGGAAGGAGTGGCTATTATTATTATTTGCCATGGCGCACTGGAAGCGACTTAAGATTATTTCGGTAACGCATTTGCTTTACAGTTCTGAGGAAACCCAGAAATATATCCACACCTATACACTAGTATATTAGTGGTTGCATAAGCCCTGACGGAGAAAGAGAGACAATTAAAAATCGCTACTCCGGCCGGGACTTGAACAACGCGCACAGAGGTATCGCGACTGGAAAGACGGTGCTTTAACCCACTCGGCTACCCGTGCCCCCAAGATAAATAACGAGCACAACTGTGTAAAGAATGCGTTTTAATAGAAGATCTGTTATAATCTTCGTAAGCATCCGTTACGAAATTATACGAAACTGTTGCTGATTTTGTGGAGCAATCTGACGGTCACTTGCTACATGTAGGAAAGTTTGCCTCATATATTTAGAAGAAAATACATTGAACCAAGTTTTTGTTTTCTCATTATAGCTATACGTAATTTTAGATAATGTTCGTGATAAATATTGTGCAAAGTGATGCACCTATATCGAATTTGCATATTTTGTAAAGGACGCTCAATAGAGTTGTTGAGTGTAGCACAAAAAATGTACCGGAAGACAAAAATATGTCCAAGGGAATCACATTGAGAGCAAAAGCTTTTAAACTTGACGTATAAATATTAATAATTCATTCCAAGTTACGTATATAAGCAAAAGTTCGTAAACATTTGAATTGCTAATATCATTGACGCTTTAGGCTTTTCACCTATGAAGGCATATTTGCGAAAATATTTATGAAAAAACAACACGTTCTAAACCGGGAACTTTTTCCATTTTTATTTAAATATCCTTCATGATAGCGACAACATCCCGTGGTAAGATGGGTGGAAATAACAAGGTTTTTAAACAGTAAAATGAATTTTGCATCGTGGGAAATAGCAATAAAGCACAAACTAGCACACGCTTTCTATGCTTCTATTTTTTTATGTTTAATATTTGTAATAACTCACTTTTTATACAATTGTGTACGCTTGAAGATACAAACCAATTTAAAGCAATTTTTATAATTGAATGAATTTTTAATTTCTATATTATTCAGTCCGTGGTGGCTGATGGAATTAGAAATTCTCGTATTTTCTATTTAGGAAAAATGGAATCCACAACAGATTTTAGAGGGTTACTACTAGACCTTAATTTAAAAAAAAAATCCAAGCTTGTAATTTTCCAATCTTGGAAACGGAATGCAAAATATGTATTTTTTTTCGCAATTACGTACCATGTGAATAGAGCATATAGAACTAAACGAAACAAACATTTTTTCGAAATAACATTTTTCAATAAACCCAAAAATTAAAAATTTGCCTTATTATTAATTTCAAAAACAGCATTTATCCGGTCCTGTATTATACTAAAAATAAATAATTCACAAAATAATAGCGTTAAACAATAAGTATATTTTTTATGGAAGATAAATACTATTTTAGAAATTAATATAGTAATTTTTCTATTTTTGGCTTCATTTAAAAACGACATTTTGTAAAAAAAATATTTGCTTTGAATAGTTCTACAAGTAATTAAAAAATTTAACTCAACTTAGTGTGTTTAATTAAATTTTAATTAAAGTATTATTACTGTGTGAGGACATAAAAATGTATCGTCTCGCGATTGCATGATAAACCAATATGGCTTAGTATTGACGTAACGACGGATGTTAAGGACAGAATATAGCTAACGTAGTGGTTGGGGGACTGGATAATGCAAAGCCATGGAAGGACATTTGATAGCTTCATCTCCGTATTATTTATAATTTTTCCAGAAGGTTTAATAGATCATTTATTGTGAAGCATGCTGTATACATTTTTTAATACATTACATCTACCGATAATTTTATATTTATCCATGCTCATTGAAAAAGACTATGTATGTCCTAGGGGTATTTCAATTTTTTTTTGTTTTTTAAACACCACGCAGAAAGGACAAAAAAAATCTATCAGACGAATATATTGTTATTGATAATTTAGGATTACTTTATACTTATGACATTAAATTTAGTGTGATGCGACATCAATATTAAATTTTTCAATGACTGTGCGTAATTTATATGAAACTGGAACAAAAAAATGATTGCACACTTTTACAGATTGTGTAAATGAAACTGAACGTATATTTATACAAATCATCGGGGCTTTAAAAAAACGCCTTATAAATCATTTCATAGTAGTCAAGATTTTCGTCGATTTCTTCGAATGAAGAAATGAAATCTTTACATGGAATGAAGAAGAGATAATTTAAGAGGCAATATACCGTGGTAATTTTTTTATCGATTTTTTTTGGCTTAAGCTTTTATAAGGGGAAAATTATTTTAAGTGGTCCAAAAATTATATTTCTTTTAGTAAATACCAGATGGCGTTTTTACTAGAAATTTCAAGGTAAAAATGTCCATGATTTTGCAGTACTTTTAAGTTTAAACGCGTTTTTATCAAAACCATGTTTTTGTCGTCGGACACCGTAGCGCCTACAGTTTTGAACCGATTGATTTGAAATTTTAACCGTAGTAGCATATTGATAACATTTTCTAGTCCAGTACGTAAGCTTTTTTCAACTAATTGAGACTTAAACATTTTATGGTAGAATTTTTTTTTCGTAATATTGACGCCATTTTTTTTTAAATCAATATTTTTAAAAAATCGTACGTACTGGACGTAGTTTTTTATATCTACTTTAAGAATATATTTCGCCTTTCTAGGTTGATAATTGTGACCTGTGTGGTGTCGCCCGCGGAGGACCTTAAAAAAAGACGTTTTTTTCTATCAGTCACTGCGCCGCCATTTTGTTTTAAAACCATAGATAAAATTTTTTTTATACTTCAAGACCTATATTAACATGTATGAAAACCCATTGGTAAAAATATTGATTTGTCTTTTTTAAATAAATTGTTAAAAATGACCCTTGAATTTGCCCTCACAAAGGTATATTCCCCCCTTAAGCCATTTAATTGTTATTTAGTCAACAATTTTATTAACTTAAATTAATTTTATTATTTTATTAAATTAATACGTACCTATTCTTTTTTTTCAAATAAATATGAATATTATTTTTAATACACGTGTTTTAAATTTTCATATTTAGGTAATTTATATAGTATTTACTATGTTTTCGTCCATTATTAATATTATTACCGACCAGACACATAGACTAATACACATAAACTAATGTACTTACATAAACTTTTCTAAACTTTTGAAAACTTTCTTACGAAGCCTAATCTGGACCCCAGAAGGGACAGTTTATTGTCTATCCACTTTCACAGAAAAGCCCGACAATGTTACAATGCAATTCGTCTGGTGGAATGGCCTGTACGTAATAAGTCGCAAACAGTAGTCGCGACGTCGCTGCTGGTGAGTGTTCGACGCCTGCCGTCGCTGCTGCAGGACTATCAAGGATCCTCGGGTTGACGGGACGCGCGAAACACTACTGAACGCGGTGTGCTGCGGACGGCGGCACCCACGGTGCTGTCAAACGATTCACGCACGCCTAATCCCGCCAATTTTCCACTAATCTACTTATACCGCATTATAGGTACATATTAAAAACCGCAACACCCAGTATTAGTTAAGGCAGAGTCGGCTGGTGATAAAGGGCACAGATTTCAATAGAAAATATTTATTTTGTGTTAATTTACTATAAATTACTGTTACAATAATATCAATTAATTGTATACGACAAACTATTCATATTCTAATTATTATTCCATTTATACCACAAATAATGATTTTTATCACATATATATGACAGACTATCGATCGAGCACCGAGCCACCGTAGTCTGAGTTCTTCGCATTTCGCGCGTGGGCGAGGGCACACAGTTTCCCAGCCCTCGTTTTTAATCGGGCTTTTTCGGTGATTGGTAAAGTTTGGCGACCATTGCAGACAAAACGTCGTTAAATCGGTCGAAAATCAGCTGAACGGGTCACACTTGTTGAGTGACCGTTTTTAGTTTTATTGTTTATTTTCTTCGCTGAGAAGTGTGTTTTTACTGTTTTTGATTGTGAAACGTTTCAAAATGAATTCGGTGGACTTTTTATTTACTAATAAAGATATTACATACGAGATCCGAACGGAAATTAAACGGTTAGGAAGGCCGATACCCGATTTGATTATTTCCAAAACAGGCGTAGGAAAATCGCGAAATTATTCACGAAATTTTAATAATAGTGTCTACGACAGATTTAAGTGGTTATGTGGGTGTCCTAAAAGAAACAAACTGTTTTGTTTTATTTGTTTAGTGATGTGTGGCAACCAAAGTGCATGGACTCAAGAAGGGGTGAGTGATTTAAAACATTTAAATGAACGACCTAAGAAACATGCTACAATGAAAAACATTTACATAACATCTTAGATTTTAGTGTGTTGGGAAAGGTAGACATAAGGCTACAGCTTGATAGTGCTTATCGTGAAAATATAAGACGTCACAATGAAAACGTGGATAAAAACAGACATATTTTAAACCAAATAATTAATTGTATTAAATTTTGTGAAACAAATCCGGGACTTTAATGAAAAGGCAATTAACATTTTTGTGAACAATAATGACAGGCGAGCTGATTTCCTTTATAAATAACGGTAAGATACCTATATCAAATTTTTTCACATGTTGCCACCCATTATTTTAATATATTTAAGCCCTCAATATTCGTGACTATATATTATTTGAAAAAGCTACCAAATCCCAAAAATTATTCTTGTGAAAGTCTATATTCTTGTATAAAAGAGTTTTTCATTGAAATTCTGAAGTGTCAGTAAAACGCATGACCTTGAAAATTTTAAAAATTTTCGCCTGCAGCGCCATTGGTAGTTAATAAGTAATCCTACTGACACACCCTGTGCCCACCTATGTAACACACCCACGAGCCGCCACTGAGTTAAGGGGGGGAAAACTCTTTTTTTTTAAACTGTTTTTTTTAAATACATTATTATTAGTACACCGAACTACTACACTTTTCTCGACGTGCGTTTCGCCAACCAAGTTGGCATCTTCGGGAGAAGATTAAAACTAAATTCTAGCCTACACACTTGCACTATTTATACTAAATTTGTTGCCACGGTTCACTGAACCGTAACTGTTTTTGTTTATTAGAGCAAACAGTGGACTGGTGGGTATCAGACCATTGTCCTTATTCATACTACTGTTACACTTCATGATTTCTAAACTTTCAAAAGCATGCAACTGTTTACTGTTTGTTACATTTCTAATTAATTTTAAATTATTTATGTCTATCCTATGGTTGTTGTCAAAAGCGTGTTGGGCAACACAAGATTTTTTTGTTCTGTAATACTTCAAATGATCCATGTGTTCTTTAAATCTAGTCAAAATAGATCTTTTTGTTTGCCCAATATACTTTTGATCACAATCTTTACAACTTATTTCGTATATTCCTGACTTTTCGTTATTGTTGAAACGCGCCTCGAGAAAAGTGTAGTAGTTCGGGGTTTCGTGGAAAACGTCCAGTTTTTTGTTTCTATGCCGAAGGTTTCAGTACTCACTCCAGGACGGATTTTTGCTTTGTTATACTTTTATCTTAGTTCTTTTAATGTAACTCAGTAAAGTTTCTAGTATGTGCTTGTTACCAATACTAAGTGCTTGTTACCAATACTAAGTAATATTAGTAGGGAGCTGGATTCCGTAGCCTTTTAGCTTTTCTATAAATATATAATATAGTTTTTATTTAGTTTATTTTTTTTTATTTTATATAGTTATAAATATATACTATATAAATATAGCTTGCTGGTGATTACTGTAAGAAAAAAATAGGTGATTAAGGTCAGCTATGGAATTATTATCACAAGTGCAAGTAATCGAGATACAGTGGAGCATCGATTATCCGAACTAATTGGGAACCAAGGTGGTTCGGATAACTGATATTTCGGATAACCGATAATTAAAAAAACCTATTTGGGGTGTAGGTACATATGTATGTGCATATATAATTAAACAAACAAACAAACATTAATACAACCACAAATTTATTTTACAATTCAATGTGTACCAAAAAGAAAAGAGAACAAGAGAACCGATCGTTCGGATAACTGAGGTTCGGATAATCGATGCTCCACTGTTTTGACGTTTTTCTGAAACTCGGCATCGTGCCGCAGCTGAGGTGACTAAATGAATAAATGAGGAAATGACAAATACTGACATTCGAATATTTCGAAAACGGCTTCGTTCTCCATCGAGCAGCTTAACACACATGAACTAGATCACTATTGAAGACTATTTACCAAATATAAACAAAATCAATTACAGAATCGCCCAGCTCCACTAACTGTAGAAAGTCAAACATATCAAAATCTTATTTTTCGATATAGTACTACTTCTTTACACCGCTGTAAATATAGAAACATCCAAAAAAGACGTCATCAAAGTTGGCCAAGAAAAAAAAAGACGTATTTCTATTCTTAATCGAATTTATAACCTTATTTACTTGTCAAGACTGTCACATCATATGACAGCCATTGTTTATTTTACAAATTGTGACAGTCACTTGTCAAAAGTTTGACATAACCGAAAGGCTTAGACATGACTGCCATTTCCATTTCTCTCGTTCATAGCCAGAATTGATGACGTTTTTTTTTTTGATGTCTCTATAGAAAAAGAGTCTCTTTCAGAATCCATAGAAAAAGTTGCAATTAAAAAAATTACTGATGACTTCCTAGATCGCAGATGAAAGAAATAAAATTTATATACCCGACTAAAATTTTCTCAAGAAGAGGTATCCAATTTATTCCCAACTTTGTGGCCTCCCTGTATTATGAATTTGTAAACATAGTGAACGTAGATTTTTAAGTGGTAGTGGCTAGGCATTTCATTTCAAGTTGTTACTCTTTAATCAACATCATTTTGTTTCTTAAATTGCGCATTACTTTTGTAACTAGTCTGGGTTGAAGAAACATTGATATTGTTTGGGTAAAAATAATTTAAAACAAATGTAAGTACTTTCTATTTCACGTCCAAACCAAAACATTTATAAAAAAATTGTATATGGACGAGTTTATATGGGACTAGATATTTTGTGGCCGGCACAGAGAAAATATGATTTCAGTGTCGTTGAGTGCAGCGATACAGACGTAGTAAAATAATAATTATTAGATAACCAACCTAAACTTAAAGCAACGAAAGATAAGAGCAAACGTTTTTTTTTGTTAATGCAGGCAGTTATTTTAATCCTCCATTATATAAATCTGTTGAGGCTAAAACAACAGACAAAATGAAGCCTCTTTTGAAAACGTTTACGAGCTATGTTTCAAACGGTAGAAAGATAAAAGCAATAAAATGCAATTCCATAGGCTTTATTTAACTGTACAGTTTGGGAAATGGAAAGTCCTAGTTTTATTGTATCGTGGTGTAAGAATCTATATATGTGTATAAGATGATTTAATATAAATAGCACACATCCGGTCCCTTGTACAATATTAATGGGTACGTATTGCGATATACACTTGTCACAAATTAAATTTCTGCATGATAGGCTGTTCCATTTATTTCAGAGATAAGAAAAAAAAAGGATAGTGTAAATGATAGTAGGATATATATAAAGGATTGTATATTTAGGGAAAAAACGCTCTTTTATGGAAGCAACGCCGTGAATAGTTCAAATTTGTTGATAAATGAACTACAGCGTCATTTTTCATGTTTTCTCTTGAGACATTCAGTATTCTTAGTTGTAAGTAGGCGGGTTATGGCCTCAAAAAAAATTCTTGCAAATTGAAAGGCTTTTATATAAAGTTATATCGAACAAATTTATTTTTATGCATATTTTCTTTTCATTTAAATACACTGCTGTGGATTTTTTTTAATTTAACTTCGTTGTGCTTGAATTACATTCGCATACTTGACAACAACATGAAATGATTTTGCCTTTCCGCGTTTGTGTGTTATGGAGATCAGCTTTATTTTTTTTAACCCGTAGGTTTTATCTAAAATAGCAGCCTTTTCCCTGTACTGTATACAAAAAAAAACTGATATGGTTATATAAAGAAATTCTCGCGTTTACAGTTAATTTTTGTAAAATAATGTAATCGCTTACTTAATTAATTATTTTTAAAACGTGAAACAACAAACCAATATTTAGCGAATGAGGTGTTGAAAGTACCCTATTGGAACCATAGTTCTTGGTTAATAACATTATTTTCACCCGAAAACAGTCTGCAAGATGGCATAATGTAATTTCTTAGCAGATCTAAATATTTTTCAGAATTCCAGAAGGTCCAATAATATACTACTCAAAACGAATATAGAGACACTTACAAAATTTTAAATAAGTTTATTAATTTGAGACTTACTCAAAAGATTTTGGGATTGTTTTCCAGAAGGATTTCTTGTTCAAATGATACTAATTATGTTAAACTTTACTATTAGATTTTCTTAAAAACCAAAGAAAATAGAAAATACATAATTTACGAAAATAATGGATATCTTTATTTAGAGAAAGAATACACTAATTAATAACGAATGTGACCGCCCCTTGATCTAAGCACATCAGCACATCTTCTGGGCATACTTTGAATAAGATTGCTTACAATATCTTAAGGCAATAGCTCCCACTCTTCTAAGAGTACATTTTCTAAGATATCCAGGTTTTGTATTGGATAATGTAGCCTCAATCTTACACCGAGTCTGTCCCAAATATGCTCAATTGGGTTCAAGTCAGGACTATTAGCATAACCTGAATATGATTGTCATTCAGGTAGTTTCTGACTATTCCAACTATGTGTGGTCTAGCATTATCGTGCTGAAAAATGAAATCTCCACCCATATTCAAAGCAAATGGAACTACATGGGGTCCCAAAACCTCGTCTCTATAACGTGCCGTTGTTAAGGAGCCAGTCCTTATGACCACAAGTTCCGTACGTCCATTTAAAGTGATACCTGCCCAAACCAGTATTGACCCTCCACCAAAAGCGTAACTTCTTGAACTGTACTGTCTAAATAACGCTCTCCAATACGTCTCCATACACGAGCTCGTCCGTCGTTATTGGAAAGACAGAACCTGGACTCATCTGAGAACATTACATTGCTCCATTGTTCCATAGTCCAATTTAGATGTTATTATGCGAACATCCGTCTTGTTCTCCTATAATTGGAGTTAATCTGGGACACCTAGCTTGTCTTCTAGATTGTAATCCAACTTCTCTAAGTCTATTGCGGACAGTTTCATTAGATATTCTTGATCCTGTTGCTGCAGCTAATTGGTTTTGAACAGATCTTGCACTAATTGTGCGATCCCGTATTGTCCAAATCCGCATTAAACGGTCTTCGCGGACCGTGGTAATTCTCGGACGATGAAAATATGGTTGCCTTACAGTAATACCATGCACTAAGTGTCTATTCCATGCCCTAGTGATAGCTGAATGGCTTACATTCAATATTCTAGCCACTTCTCTTCTAGAGTTTCCAGCTTCAATTAATCCAATTGCTCTTGCTATTTGTAAGGCGTCTAAATATACCTCAGGAGTTCTCCTTCTTCCCAAAACATCAACATTCATTTTTGCACCCACTTAACAAACACAATCGAACTAAACCGAATTCATGTGAAATGCGCTAAAGAACCATTCACAGTTTTTTTGCCAGTAAAGATAAAGACGAAGACTGTTGAAGGGGATACTTGACCGGTGTTTGTATTAAACTATCTACAGTATGTCCTAAGAATTTCAGATGATTCGAATGAAAATAACAGAAGTTGTAACGAAATAATTCAGTGTCTCCTTTTTCATTTTGAGTAGTTTATGTCCTCCAACAATGCCTGCCCAAACATGAACTTATTGAAGATTTTGGGTGTCCGCTTCTGGGAACCAAAGAGGGGTCTGCCTTGACCAGTAACGGCTGGTATGTCGATTAACAGCAGCATTAATATTGAATATCGCTTCTTCTGAAAAAACAATAGGTATTTCTTATTGTTAAGTTATTTGTGAATGTTGAATAATGTTATAACAATCTGGCATCAATGCGCTCTAAAACTTAAAGACGTGTTATCAAACACGTCTTTACGTGCGTCGGTTTTTATTTTGTATGAAGTATATTCGCGTGACTGAGGTAGTTCAGATGCAAAACTTTAAAGCAACTGACAGTTGTAACTCATTAAAATCTCGAAATAATTGGACAATAACTTAAAATAGTTTTCGTTACGCCCACAGAATGGCTTGCGAAAACTATAACATTGCAGCCAAAGCATGAGATTAAAAGGGAAATAAAGTTTTATAGCTAATTACTTCGGCACTGTACACCAGTAAGGGTATCTTAAGGATTTGATTTATGTATATCTTAGCTTTTCTACGAGATTCGCGTTTAATGTTGTACGTAGAGATACAATTTATATACATTTTGTTCGCTGTGCATACCTTTTCTTTTCCAACTTTAGTTCCTTCTCCATAAGTAGTACCTACATACAGAAGGGTAATTAATTTTTTGTTTAGGTACAAGCATTTTAAAGTAGACACAAAAAAAACATTGTATCCTATAATTATGTTAAAACTTTTAAAGCATGTGTTCTACAGGTGATTTTAAAGGTATATTTTCTGTAAACTTTTTCGATTAGATCCCATCTTGCAATGTTATTCGCACATACAAGGCGAACCAAAAATAAATGTTGAATTGTTTATTTCTCTAATGTAAGGATTTGAGATTTGGTGTATTTTTATTATCAGAAAGAAATCTTGGGGTAAATTTATTCAGTCATTCATGAATACCTTGATATGGTTTTAATAATTCAAGAGATACTAGATAAGAACAAGATAAAAATTGGTGAAATATGTTTTTCTGATGTATAGAAGAGAGCGCTTTATTTTGCAGATGATGCAACTATCGGTTTGTATTGGCAACTACCCCTAGAGCTTACAGAACGTAGCTCCAGCTAGCTCAGGGGACTCGTGAATACGTGATTTTCTAGTTTTTATCTAACAACCGTAACCTGAAAAACAGTTTATTGGGCGCCATCTAATGAAAAAACAACACGATCATTAGGTTAAGATAAAATTAATATATTTAAAAATTCAGGTACATATATAAGAGCTGCAAAAATGGTGTACAACTAGTAACTTCTGAGACAATAGTATCTAGCTCTGATTAACAAACATTTTTGAACGGTAGATGGAGCACTTCTTCTGGCCAGAACTTAAGTACGGAAGGAATTTACCCTTGTTATCCTGGGGAGATGAGATGTGGTGGTCTGTTGTCTGGTGGTCTGTCGATGACTTAAGCCCACGGCTTGGTGACTACACGTGCACGACTTGGTTACTACACGAGTCAGCTGGTCAACAATACCTTCGTCAAACGAGGGGATCCACAGACTCAATCTCATACAGCTTCCACGGGTACTCCTTCCTTCTAAGGTCAGTGGCTCGCAAGGTGACATGAAAAGTTCAAACAAGAAATAGTAACAGAGCTAGACTTGAGGTTTAGTTACAACAATATAGCAGGAAAACTTACAAATTTTGCAAACACAGCATACTAGTATAAAACTTAATTTAAAATTAATCAGTGGAAACCTATATATCTAAGATACTCTCCATCACGCCGCCAGACCGAAAAAGATCTAAGATACCGGGATCAATTTCAGGACGATGTTCCTGAACGCCAAATGAACACACTAAACCATGTTAAAATCTGTCGTTAATTAGATCCACGTTTTTTCTAATTCCACTGGCCTACTGGAGGTACCGCTCTGCAGCGGCTCGCCCGGTCCAGCTCTAAAGGAAAGGCGGAGATCACCCACAGTACCCCATTTTTATAAACCTAAAAACAATTATGCACTCGCATAGAGAATCAAAAGACCTTTAAACTGAGGGGTCACTCGACCACCTTACCGTAATTTTTGTTTTTGTTGGGGGTTGTTGGGGCTAGGGGGTTGATCTGACAAAGTCAAATTTGACATCAAAATGCGCCGTTCAAAAGATAAAAGGTGACGTTTTTCAGGATTTTTCCCCCAAACAACACTCCCAACTTAGTTAATCTAGAGGGTGGTTTTCATGGGGCACGAAGGAAAAATTGAATAAAACTAATTTCGGCCATGCTGTCGCATAGAGAATTGAAATACGCAAATGAGGGGTCGCTCGACCCCCTTTCCCTATTTAAATTCTTGAGTTAGGGGCTGCTGGGGCTAGGGGGGTTGATGTGTCAATGTCAAGTTTGACACCAAAAATTGTCCCCCAGAAATCAAGAATCGATCTGTCCGAGCGTTTTTTCAAGAAACTAATCGAAGTGTCCCAAAACAGGCGTGTTTCCTTTTCAATGGCTCACCCTGTATATCGCGTATTCACGTTAATTTAGAAGCGCCACGTTCACTTCTCGACTATAAACATGATAAGGGTTACGTGTTATGCCGACGAAATACTTTACAACCCACCAAGATTCGCTAATTTACCCAAATTCCGCCTTACCTACGCCCGCTACCCCTTCAATTCGCACAACTGCACGACAATATCGGGGGGGAACGAAAAGCAGCGACACTTACAAGCAAGACCCACACATCCCTCTTCGGGCTTCGCCCCTTCCGGCTTTTTTAAATAATTGCCTCTGAAATTCGCAGCCTCATTCTTCCGGCAATATGGGAACGAAGTATGAAAACCTATCTGAAAACATGAAAGGTTATCGCTACGAGCGCGAGTGAGCACATATCAATTAATTAATTAATTAATTGGAAAACTGGAGCCCTATGTTACGCTTTTAATAATACGAGGTGTGGCTATTAAATAACCAAACTGCTGTCATAACACTTTTTATTCGTTACCAATAACAGTAACAACTTTTTCGCCTTCAGTGTACTCCCCTTGACGTTCTCTACACCGCTCCATACGACTTTTCCATTGTTGAAAGCATTGTTGAAGTACCCTTCTGTCAGCTAGTTCAGAACCTCCGTCGCTTTTGCTTTAATCGCTTCCACCCTTCGAATCTTGTCCCCTTCAGCGCCGATTTGACCTTGGTAAATAAAAAAAAAGTCACAGAGGGCAAGGTCGGGCGAGTATGGTGGACACAGTAAAGCCGTATTTTGTAAAAAAACGCAGAATGGGCCGATGCATTGTCTTGGTCAATCTTCCATTATTTGGTCTTCCACAAATCGGATCTTCGTCTTCTCACACGCTCACAAAGGGTCGTCAGAATCTAGATGTAATAATATTGATTGATCGTCTGACCCTCAGCGACCCAGTACGTAAACAATGCCTCGAATGTCAAAAGAGACGATCATTATCGCTTTGAATTTGGATTTGCTCACCCTGGCTTTTTTTTCCTTGGCGTGTTCGGGCTCTTCCAATGCATGGATTTGCGCTTTGTTTCTGGGTCGTAAGTAAAAAAACACGATTCATCCCAAGTAATCACCGTGTCTAATAAGCCTGGATCAGTGTCAATATTGTTTAGAATGTCAGCGCAAATGTTCATTCTTGATTATTTTTGCTCGGGAGAGAAGTTTATTATTTCAAGTTATTAAGTTGTTGACGTCCTTTTGTATCCAAATATCCCAAACCAGGGCGATTGCCGCAAAATAAATATAAACTTCTCTGCAGGGAAAATATGAACCACTTCCTAAACAGTGGAAATAACGCATTAGCTAGAGTTATTTTATAATTAAATTCTGAAATTAGAAAATACTTCTAGAACAGGGTATAAAGTCTCTTAAAGTACAAACAATTAAAGTATACTTTCCGGTTTTAAAATTATAGGTCGCTACGGTAATCGGATTTGTTGGAGAATGCCGTTGTAATGAATTATGCGAAATGAAAGCGGAGATCGACAGAGATGAATGTTTAATTTTATGAAATTATTCACAGTTTTTGAATATGGTGGCTTTCGCAAATTTGCAATTATTACGCGTTAGTTTACAAAAAAGAAGAAAATTAAAAAACATTATTTCCACTTCTAATTTTACCACATTTAATTAAACTAAATCTAAAAAATCTAAATCTAAAAAACTAAATTAATAAATCTAAAAACATTTTTTAGACTGAGATTTGGGTATAACATTCCTTACCTTTGTGACATTTAGGACTAAAGTTGTGCCTTCAAACAGTGAATCAACACTTTTACAGAGAGATTCTTGAAAAACTTCGAAAAAGAGTCATGCCTGTGAGACCAGACATCAAGAACAACTGGATGTTGCATCACGACAATGCGCCTTGTCGCACAGCCATTTCAGTAAACGAGTTTTACCAGTAAAAACACTCCAGTGGCTCCTCAGCCTCTTTATTCGCTATGAATTGAGTCGTTGTGACTTTTTTCACTTCCCGAGATTGAAAAATCACCTCAAGGGACGTCATTTTTGGACCATAGACAACATTCAAACGGCTGTAACCGACCATCTGAAAGCTATTCCAGAATATGAGTTCCAGCTCTGCTGTAAGGAATGGAAGAACCGTATCCAGCGCTGTGTGGCTTCCCAAAGGAGTTATTTTGAAGAAGACAATACTGAATTGTAATTCTATTCGAATAAAAAATTTAATAAAATCAGTCTCATTACTTTTTTTACTACTCTTAGTTTACACACCTTACGACTTTCATGAATTTCATGAGTTATATATTTGTACCTCGTAATACGTCTGATGCCATGTTTTGGATTATGTAGTTGTGTGATTAAATTACGACCCTACTTTCTAACTTTTTGACGTTGGTCTGTAAAGTGGGTAGCAAATCTGGCGATAACAGAAACTACGCGAAACCCCTCTTGATGTAGCTTAAAGGGTGTTGTCTACATTAAAACAGAGATTGGGAATATAGATGATACACCAAATATGTTATATATTCTCAACCCGTTGCTCTAATCTAATCTATTTTGATCATTCTCTTTGAGCGGAGCATTTCTACTCTCTGCCGTAATAGTCTAAATAGGAGGCTCAATTAAAGTCAAATGAATGCTAACATTTCAACAAAGCAGGTTCAAAGTTGGGGAAAGTTGCTCAGTAGAGGACGTATTTGTTTAAATGACGAAGTTCACTCAACTAATCAACTAATTATTGTCCAAAAATGTAGTCGTTTTAAAAAAAAATGTTATATTTTTCTACTTATAGTGGTGACACATATGGACTGCCCTCTAGTGTGCATAAATAGGACTTTACGTGTCCCAGTGGGTCTGATAAGATAGCAACCAACCGCTAGATTTCGTTCCTTGCAGCACACCACTAACGGTAGGTTTGATAAGCTAAAATATAAATGATAATATTTTCCTTTCACTGTGAGACGACATCAGAAATCATTGATCCGGATTTCGAACTTTTTGAGTCTTATCAGCATGATCTATCTGACGACGAAAAATAATGAACGAGAGGCTCGGCTTGTGTTCTAGGCAGCAGATACACAGTGGGAACACATACAATGTGTCCCACTTAAGGTATCCAGTCATGGAAAACTAGGAGTTCTTTTTTAATGCGAAAAATCAATAAACGCTGTTAACGATTTTTTTAGTAAATAATTGACATTGGATTCTTACTAAGGACCATCGTAAACTGGATTGTATCAATTGTCATTGGGTTTGAATACTGGAAGTTCGAGAACATTGAAGTTTAAGATAATATCATTGTTTTAATCAGTCATCAAAATGACATTAAACCATGTAATTTTCAGGCCACTTTAAATTGTAAATGTTTTCAATTTTTTTTGCAACTTATCATTTTTCACAATTCTCTTGTTTATTTGAGGATTCATTTTAGGAAAAAAAGGACAGCAGAAACAATTAAAAAAGATATTTAATTTCTGTTGATACAGTTATCGAAAACAAATGAAACAATACATTAGGTATTAGTTAAACTATTCGCTAAAAAATATTATAAACAAATAGTTAGAATCAGAAGACTTACTGGTAACAATACGAATTAGTTAATAAAACTGGTACAACCCAGTTTACGGTAGTCCTGAGTAAAAATCCGATGTCAATTATTTACTACAAAAAAAACGCTAGTAGTACTTCGCATGAAAAAATAAAATCCTAGTTGGCCATGACTTTACACTACGAGATGCGTGGAGCACACATTCATTGTTTTTTTTTATGAGACCTATCTATTAAAAAACAAAAATTCATGAAAGTCGGACTACAAATAAAGATTTTAAAAAGGGTGGATATACCTTAAGTGAGACACCTTGTATGGACTGCCCTCTAGTGTGCATAAATAAGACTCGACGTGTTCCAGCGGGGTCTGACAGGAGCAGTAACCGCTAGATGTCACCCCCTGCAGTTTGCACACCACTAACAGTTCGTCCGTTAATCTCAAATGTAAATGATAAATTACTATCAATTAAACAATAAATGATAGATTATTGTCATTTTATTTATTTATTTATTTATTTATCCCGTAAGACCATATCTTAGGTATAGGACACGTCAACATAATGTATACAAAACATGAGTTAAAATACATATAAATTAAAGTTACAGATAATTATAAATGATAAGATTACACAAGTAAAATTATACAAAAGAATTATAGTAGAAATATTTATATACTAAAATAAATAAAATAAGTAAAATAAGTAAAGTAGTTATATATATATATATATATATATATATATATATATATATATATATATATATATATATATATATATATATATATAACCTTTTGTTAGAATTCATCATCGTATGCAAATCTAAGGTGTATTACAATTATCAAAATATTCTTGAACAGAGTATGCACATATACTCAAAAGATATTCTTTAACATTTGTCTTAAAAGCAAGGACAGTTTTTAAATGTTTATATGCTAATGGCAGATTATTATACAACTTCAGTCCCAAGACACTGGGGGCCTTTGAAGATATATTCAAACGTCTACGAGGAATATGAAAATTACTTTTATTGCGTGTATTATGGTAATGTATCAACTCATTTTTGTCAAAGTCTTGTTGATTCTTGTAAACATACAGTAGCAGTTCTAAAATGTACACACTTGGTACAGGAAGAATTTTATAACTTTTAAAAAGGTTACGACATGAATGAGTTGGAGGTACCCCCATCATACATCTTATAATGCGCTTTTGTGTTACGAAAACGTCATGTGCATAAGAGGATCCTCCCCATATAGTGATGCCATAGGTTAGTCTTGAATGTATTTGTCCAAAATAAAATAATAATAAACCAGGTATATCCAAAACTTTCTTTAAGGTTCTGATTTGAAAACATTTAGAGTATAGGTTACTAGTGAGTCTACTACAATGATTTTTGAATGTGAGTGTGTTATCAAAATCTATACCCAGAAATGTTGTGAGGTCACTTTTTTCAACACGAATATTATTTATTTGTATATCTACGTCATGGATGTTACTATTTTGCCGCGTATGGAATGCCACATAATTTGTTTTTGAAATATTCAGAAATAATAAATTGTTGTTAAACCAGCTACACAAATGATTGACGGTAGTATCAATTTTGTTTTGAAGTGATTCATGAGACTTATCGGTGAACAGAAGAGTGGCGTCATCAGCGTATAATGAAACAAATGCCTCAGTAAGTATATTCGGCAGCTCATTAATGTAGATAATGAACAAAATGGGCCCCAATACAGATCCCTGCGGTACACCCACCTTATTATCTAAAATAGTTGACGTATGACAGGTTATCCTATTTGCTTCCAGATAATTAATTCTTACCATTTGGTTCCTTTCATTAAGATAGGACGCAAACCAATCATATGGTTTACCTCTTATTCCATATCCATCTAATTTATTTAGTAAGATGTCGTGTTGAACACAGTCAAACGCCCGGCTTAGGTCACAAAAGATCCCAGTCGGACTTTCACCCCCGTCAACTGCATCCAATATTTTTTCATTGTCATCTCAATATCAAGATTGACAATGATTATTGTCAATCTCAAATCCAATATTGCTTGTAATGCTTGTGAATTTTTGACAAGTACAATAGTAAAACTCACATATCGCTTTAACGAAACCTACTTGCATTATAGTTTGCCCTTGTTATCCTTTACGTATAATCCTCCCTCCCCTATCATCACTCTTGATAATCAAAGGCCCTCGCGGAAGATCCTCATCCAGAAACCTTTTAATCTCATAATGTAATAATTTTCGTAATTCCAGGAGGATGGAAACTACTGAGTAGTCAGAACCCTTTTGTGCCCTAAACTCTCGAGGGTAAATTAAATAAGGCCCACGTGCACGGATTACTCCACATCTAAATAGTTCACAATGTTATTATTGTCCGGAAATTGTGAAAGTGAGAAGAATTTCGGATTACTCGGGCCCGGCGATTCTCTGCCATCCGGTGGTGAAGTATACCGCCCAGCTGTAGGGCAGGACGTCTTTGTATCGCTTCGTTTCGTCGTTTCGGTATTAAATCATAACTTTATGTATTTATATAAAGTTATTCCTGATATTTTATACAAAGTTACTTCTGATATTTTGAGGGTTCGGTTTGAAACGGAGCAATATTTAACGAAAAGTAATTAGAAATCAACAACTTTTGTGATTTATGTGTATCGGGGTCAAGTCCAAATTTAAATTCCTGACGTTTTCTGTCTAATGCAGATCTAATTTACCTGGTACATACATATCATGTTTGAAATGAATTTTATTCCAGAAATGTGAAGAGCAGTGTTGTCAGATTACACGATTAATCGTGTAATTACACGATTTCGGTCCTTTTTACACGAATAAAGGGACAAAATCTCACGATTTTTGGCGTCTGGTAACAAAATTCGCCACTTTTAATAAAAATGTAAAACTTTAAAAGCGTTCAAATAATTTAATTAAATTAAATCACTATGGGTGTCCCCAAAAAAAGGATATTCCTTGGGGGTTTTATAGCAAATTTAACGTTGAACAAAAAAGTTTCTATAAACATGGGTCCGCAAATGAAGTCTTACTAACGAAAACCTCAAAAAACCACAAAAAATGTGTTTTTTTTTTACTTTCATTCAAGAAATGCTATGAAATGGTTCATTGATTCAAAAAATGTCTCGAAGTCAATCTTTTAGTACATCAAATTTGGAGTAGAATGCCGCCAACCGCCTGTACTAAAAGGTTGACTTCGAGATATTTTTTGAATCAATGAACCATTTCATAGTAATTCTTGAATGAAAGTAAAAAAACACGTTTTTTGTGTTTTTTTTTGAAGTTTTCATTAGTAAGACTTCATTTGCGGACCCATGTTTATAGGAACTTTTTTGTTCAACGTTAAATTTCCCTATAAAGCCCCCAAGGACTATCGATTATCCTTTTTTTGGGACACCCTGTATATAAAGTCCATCCCTGCTCCTGTTTATAAATATTTCGATTATGACGTATAATATATACATCGTCAAGTGTTTATTATAATTTTATTTGTTATTTAAAAGAATACCTTTGTGAATTCTGTTACTAAATATATTTATAAAAATAAAATGTATTAGTGTTTGTTTTAAATCGTAATAAAAGTTTTTTTTTTAAATAAATAATTCGGTTTTTACTACTTGTTTTTATGTATTTCCAAAATAACATTTTACATTTTTAAGACTTTACACGATTTTACACGATTTTCGGTAGCTGAGTTACACGATTCTCCCTGCACTTCATCTGGCAACACAGGTGAAGAGAAACGCTCATTGAATGAGATGGACGCGGACGATACTGTATTGTTATACAAATCACAGCGAACTGCCTCCACTCTAGTCCTTGGCTCGCAGTACGGGGGCTCGGTTCTCATTGAAATATGGAAGGTACAAAATCTCCAGAAAATGCGAATCGCTCCACCACATAATCATTGACCCAATTGTCCGCTCAGTGAGAGGTGCCCAGTAGGTGTGGTAATTACATGTTTTATATGGCTGGCTATTACTTTCTTAACTCACTCTATCCAGTGCGGAAAGTTCTAACCCTCTAACTTTTGAACGGAGCAAAATATTGACGCCTTGCAAAAACGAGTTGAAATTGTTCTACTTTTACTACTTTTTAGTATAAAAGTGACATATGTCACTTGATACACCACACAGAGGGCGCTATCTTCGGATTTTTTTTTTAAATTGGAAGAGGGGTCTTGTAAACCTCGTGTAAAAGGTATTTTGACATTCTATGTCTTTATTATGGGATTGCCCCTGGAAAATATTGCGTCATGCGTCACGTCACGCATCCCCCCCCCCCCCGGCCTGGGCCTGCATGAGAGCTATCCCTCATTTAAACCTTCATCTCGGACCTCATTCAACTCTCATATAATTCCTCATTCGTTCCCTCATTCCAGCCCTCATACAATTCTCCTCATTTTGGACTTAGTCTCTGGGCGGGAGCTCCGGCCTCAAGTTGGCCAATTTTTATTCATAAAAACGTGAATAGCTATTATATTCACAAAATGTGTTTATATTCACAAAATTTGGTTTTATGTGGAAATAGGGTATTAAAATTTCAAAAACAAAAATGACATGTTAATTGGGAACCGCTGAGCTGATTTTAAAAATAGAACTCCGTTGAAGACAGATTTGAAATATATTTGCAACGAGGTGTCACAAGACCTCCTTCCTATTTGAAAAAGTTGTGATGCCAGCACCCTCTGTGTAGTGAATCAATTGAAATGACGTACGTGACTTCAGTTCAAAAGTTAGAGTGGGGCACTTTTGGAGCCGCACTGTATATTTCAAACCACCATACAGTGCTAAATTGTATTGTAATAATTATAGCTTATTGTAACTGTAGACTCTCGAATATGCGCAACATTATATCAAATAAATAACGAGTTATTCTATTAACCACTTTATTTTAAATGAACTAAAAATATTATAATATTACATTGAGTATTAAATTACAAATGATTCTGTCTATAGATATAGTAGGTATAGATACCTAACAAACTAACCAGTGGAGTTCATGTATTACCTTACATTAAAAACCGCAAATCAGTAATCAAGGGTTTATCTATAAAAAAATTGTATCATTCATTATACGGGGTGACGCAGATGACATGACTTGCCTAGATTTTTTCTAATAAAGTGCATTTTAACTGTCAGTAAAGAATCAAATGACACTACGGCGTACCAACCAATATATGACTTAAATTAAAATCAGATTATACGTAAATTATAATCAGATTTGCTTACCGTTTTTTTTTGCTTACCACCTTTACAACTTTTGAGCAGCATCACAATAGTTCAACCATTCAAAAACCGTTTTGAAGGTTTTAAGGGTTGTAGCTATAATCAAAGGGTTGTCGCCATTTAAACTCTTGGCCAACGTGATAATAACTACCTATGTAAATCCAAACCTTCAATAAAATTTAAGCAAAAGTAATACTCAATGTACTTTGTGAGGAGTCGTTTCTAAATTTAATACCCCATTAATAAATATGGAAATTGTATGCAGCTACGTATAACTCTGTATTTCATAATTCAGCATAGCCGCCAAATATTTATTTTTCATTATACACATAGAAAAATATCAGTTTAAATAAGCATTGTTCAATTATAATAAGCAAAAGCATTGTTCAACAAAATAATTAAAATTCATACAGCATTGAGTAGAAAATACAAAAACCGTATTTGAGTACGATTGCAATTATTCCACACATGTACTTCAAATATGGCTTCATAAATAATGCCAAAAGCGTATTAGCGAACTATTGAATAAAACAGTTATTGAAAGCCCTGTTTAAATTAATGATAGATATCTATATTGGCCCATTAGCTAACTTTTTAATATGCGCTCTGTTACTGTTCCTGTTTCCGTTTAATTTCGATAGGAAAAACCCTGTTACTTAGGAAATGCCCGTTCCAATAAAATCAATAGACTTGGGTAGTTGATTTGTTTACTAATTTAATATAATTTAAAATAAGTAGTATAGTACGACTACATAGTAGACGTATATGACGACTTTGTCATGAAAAATTGTAACTAACATCACTCAATAAATTCGTAGGATAACTAATAAAACACCAACTTTTAGGCAAAATTCGATTTTATTCATCAACATCTTCAAGTGTGATAGGGGAAAGGATCGAAAGGAGGCAAATATCGACCACACAAGCAAAAACATTTCCAGTGACTTTCCATTTACAGTTATGAAGTGACTCTTTTGGAGGATTATGGAAAAAAGACTTACGTAAATAAATTAGCTAAAGAATATGTAATTTCTTTAATTTTTCTTTTGTTCGAAGAAAAAAATCAAAAACATTATTCTGGCCGACAATATCGACCAGGCGGCAAAAATCGACTCAGTTGTTGGCTAATATCGACCACGTGTTCATACAAAATATTTATTAAAATCCAATATATTAAATATTTTTGTATTAAAAAAATACAAAGAGAAATGAAAACAGTATTTTAGCATTTGTTAAAAATATAATTATCAGCGTTTTAAATGTCCGTACAATCAGTATGAGTCCAACATCCATGGGAGCGACACCTCATTGTTTTTCTAAAATCTTGACATATTGCATTCTCGTCACACATATTTTTTTCATGGCCGAGACACGTTTAACTTTCTTCACGGACTGTTTCTTCATTTTCTTATTTTCTTCCTTCTTTTCCAGTTGGCTGGTGTTGAGGTCTTAATAACTGAATGCTGGGTTCTACGAGTTCTATGTGAGAATGACTTCTACCCGCAAAATGTATGTCCCTTTCTTGGGTTGTACAGTCTTGTCTTCATTGTCAGTTCGTTTTCTAAAACTTCTTCCAAATCTAAACCTGAAGAATAATATAATTCCGCCGAGGAAGAAGATTTACGAAGGCGTTTAGGGATATATTTATGAATAAATTACTCTGGCAATGGTAAAGGTGGTCTAAAACTAGGTGGTCCAGTACGAGATGGAATTTATACAGCTGGGACCAATATCGACCGGAGTGGTAGATATCAGCCTACCGAGGATTTAAACAAATTTTGTTTATTAACACGAAACTAGGCGAGAAAACAATGACTATTCTATTATAAAATTAAAGTAGCTATGACATAAGAAAACTGTAGTACAAACATTTAATACAGGTCAAATATATATCCTTACATGAACCTTAACATGAACACTCAAAATTTAATAAGAAAACATGGTAAAATAAACTGCCATCTGCACTTCGGACAACTGTTGAATAAATGGTCGCCTGAGACTCTCAGCGAAGTTAATTATTCGAACGCTATATGGGGCGCGCCACTGCATTTCGATAAATATTATACTTTTGTTTTCGGCTTAGTGATCGATATTTGACGATGGTCGGTATTTTCCTCCTTTCCCCTACATTCGTTCCAACGCTTTTCTAACATTTCTATGCCCTTCTTATAGAACGATTTGTCCAACCTTTCAAAATACGCTTCAGTTTCGGCGATCACCTCCTCATTGGAATCATACCTCTTTCCGGCGAGCATTTTTTTAGATTTGCGAATAAATAATAGTTGCTGGGGCCTAAGTCTCGAGAATACGATGGATGCGGAAGCAATTTGAAGTGAAATTTGTGTAATTTTGCCATTGTTGCAATCAACACAGTGCATTGTCTCGGTGAAAGAGCACTTTTTTCTTCCTCATTTGGGGCCGTCTTTCGCGATTTCGTCCTTTAAACGCACTAATAATTCTATGCAATATTCGTTCTTGATCTTTTTTACTTTTTTCATGATAGTCGATGAATGCTATTCCAAAATATGGATGCCATAACCTTCCCAGCAGACTTTTGTGTTTTTGGTCGCTTTGGACGGCTTTCGCTGACTCAGCTGACTGCTGATTTGCCTCCGGAATGTAGTGATGATTTCATTGATCCATGTTTTATCCATTGCCACAGGTATCGCGTGAAAAAATATTTTTAATTTCGCCTAAACAGCTCCAAACAGGGCTGTGGATCATCAACACGTTTTTGTTTATGGTCAACGGTGAGCAAACGCGGTACCCACTTCGAACAAAGCTTTCTTATGGACAAATGTTGATACAAAATAGTGAATACACTGCCTTCTGATATCTTTTAGGTGTCAATATCTCACGCAACTTCACTTTACGATCTTTCAAAAAGATTTTGTGCACTTTTTTTATATTGTCTGGAACATACTGCCGAATTTGGGCGACCAGAGCGTTCAGCATCATCCATGTTTATAAGATCGCGTTTAAAATGAGCAAATCACTTCTGTACCATTTGTCTCGATGGATCAGAGTTCGAATAACACTTACATTACACACAGAAGCCATTGCTTTGCTGTAACGGTATTCTTACCGATTAAAAATCAGAGGTTTATCAACATACTAAATTCAGATTTTTCCATTGTTTTGAAAATTTCAAAAGTAGCATCACTAAAACCACTGTAACATAAACTAATGGTCTGATTGTCATGATTTCATGAAAATCAAACCACTTCAACTGATATGTGTCAAAATTTTTTGACACATCAGTTGAAGGTTGTACCCAAGAAGACTAGAACTAAGGAGACCGAACTCGTTCGGTATCTAGGGATCAAATCTGTCCGCCTCCAAGAGGCGCTGTAAACAGTAATGTACTCGAGTCACGTGATGAGCAGCGGTCAGCGGTCCACATGTGAATGTTTATCATATAAAACCATGCTATGGTTTTATATGACGTTTATCATTAAGCTGTCAAAGCGGGTGCTTACATGCCGTTTAGTTTTAACAAAAATATATACAAAAATAAATATGGTTCAAAAGTGCTGTGTTGCATTGTGTGATTTAAGAAGCGGTCCGAATAACCGGACATTATTTCAAATTACTGATGTATGTATGAAACGAAATATTTACCTTTGTTGTATTGTTAACGTTGAAGAACGTAACATGAAATATTTTGAGTACATTTTCATATTGATCATTGCGAAAATTTGTAATTGCAAAGACGTTACTTGTGTAGATTCAATATAATATTCAACAACAACAAATTAACGAAAAATATCGAGCGTCTGTCAAATGTATTCGCACCACGGACATTCACACGGACTCTAACCTGTAATGCACACATATTAGTACAAACCACGGTATATGTATAGATATCTGTTTATATACCGTAGCAACCAGAGTACACAACTGTTTACAGCGCCTCTGGAGGCGGACATATTTGAGCCCGTCGCGTTATACAGCGAAAAGCCGCAGTTCGGTCTCATTAGTTCTAGACTTCTTGGTTGTACCGGTACTATTTAAAAACCATACGCATTTGTCAATAGTGACGCCATCTGTATATCATCCTACGAACTTATTAATTAAGTAATGTACGAGGCCTAATAACTATATGTTCGGACAAACGCATTTTTCGCGTATTAGACTATTTTTATGTATAACACAGCTCCACAAAACAAAATTTCGTTTGCAGAGATTTGACTATATACACCATATGTTTTTTGGGTCGCTGGTTTCATGGTTTTAGGCCTGTTTTTTTGAGGTTAGAAAAAGAACCGGATCTGATGGAGCCATTTGGACTTCGGATTCGATTTCAGCAACCCAAAATACATATTGTATACATAGTCAGATCCCTACAAACGAATTTTTTTTTGTGGAGCTGTGTAATGAAGCAAAAATTGACTAATGCAGCTGACAGCACAAAAGAACTTAAAGAATTTAAAAGTTTTCAAAAAACCAAATTAACAAATCAAATAAAATGTAACAAAATAACTGGTTTAGGTTTGTCAATTTTAGTTTCTATAATTCGAATGTGGTAATGATTATGTATTAAGGGGACTATAGCACCCAACCATATTTTTGAAAATTCATATCTTCGTTATTATTCATCGGAATCGTTTCAAAATTTTACAGGTGATATAATATTATATAATCTAGGGCTGTCTGCATTCATGTTTGAACACGTTTAAGGAAACCGGAGATATAAAAAAAATTATACAAAAAATTAATATTTTACTAAACCCATGCACATGCACTTAGAAAATATTTTTCTCTATACGGTGTTAAAATTTGAACTGTTCATCTGCTGTCGTTTGTGTATAATTAATTTTCAAATTTGATGCAATTTTGGACTCGGAATATGCTGGTCTCTAGCGGAGGCGCTGCGAACCATAGGTTTGTCTGAGCCTGTACAGTACCTGCGGCAAGTATTTATTCACATTGTTGATGTCGTAGAGAGTTCTACTTAGGATATAAAAGCCCATTATATTTTTACGTGCCAAAATTAGTTACAGCACGAAAATATACATGAAAAATCGGAAAAATTCCGTAGAATTGATTAAACTACTTTTCCATAGCTGAATTTCGCCGCGTCATATTCAAAATGGCGTCCAAAGTTGGCCAAAAACACTTTTTCGTTTAAAAAAAAACTATGCACCCTACAAAAAAAAAGTTCCAAATAAAAGTTGTAGAACTTATTAAAACAAACAATTGAAGCCTAATCCGAATAAAGTTTTTATTGCAAAAAAACAGCTAAAAATCGCGATTTTTTTTCAGTTGCTTATATCTTTGAAAAATAAATAATATTTTTTCATGAAACTACGGGAATGTATAGTCCTCGATAAGTAGAATAAGCTGATATTTTGAACATTACAGAATTTCAGATTTTTTGCAAAAAATCGCATTTTTTTCGCAAAAAAAGTTTTTTTTTTAAACTCTAATAATTCATACACAAATGCACTTAGAGAGTTCAGTTAGGGCTTAAAAGTTTCTTCATGACTTGTACTTTCGTGTACAAATAAAGCGCGAATCGTAATATGACTGTTAATATGCTAAAATAACCGCACAAAAGTCGCCACTTTTTTTACCGAAAAAAATTTAAGTTTTTCAAAAAGATTGAATTATTAAAAATGCTGCCTCCGCTCGATGTTCGTTCTTGCACGTGGTGGTCGGAGAGAGAGACGCCGTTAGTTAACCGCAAGTTAGCGAGTCGATGTCTCTCCGACCACCACGTGTATGAACGAACTTTGAGCGGAGGCAGCATTTTGTATAGGGGCCAATTTCATGTAGTCTACAGATCAGGAAATTACATTACATTATAAAATTATATTATAAAATAATATTTATATGAAAGTACAAGTATCTAACTACGATCTGTGCAAATTTCAGCCCTTAATATTAAGAAATGATTTTTCGAAAAAAAAAGTATCTTGGCTCCAGAAGGTCGTAGGGTAGTTTTTTTTTAATGTAGAAAAAATAGCAGCTATCGAATGGCAATAACGCCATTTCGATATAATTTAAACTTTTTTGAAGAAATTAATTTTTTTCGGTAAAAAAAAATTCGACTTTTGCGCGGTTATTTTAGCATATTCACAATCATATTACGATTCGTAATTTATTTGTACACGAAAGTACGTCTTGAAGAAAGTTTTAACTAACTGGACTCTCTAAGTACATTTGTGTATGAATTATTGGGTTAAAAAAAAGCATTTTTTGCGAAAATTGCGGTTTTTGCAAAAATTATCAGGAATTTTGCAATGTTCAAAATATCAGCGTATTCTACTTATCGAGGACTATACATTCCCCCAGTTTCATGAAAAAAATATTATAACTTTTTGAAAGATATAAGCAATTGAAAAAAATCGCGATTTTTAGCTGTTTTTTTTGCAATAAAAAATTTATTTATTTATTTATTTATTAGTCGGATTAAGCTTATATTGTTTGTTTTACTAAGTCCTACAACTTTTATTTGATTTTTTTTTGTAGGACGCATATTTTTTTTAAACGAAAAAAAAGGGGTTTTGGCCAACTTTGGACGAAAATTTGAATATACAGTTTATTCAATTTTACGGAATTTTTCCGATTTTTTATGTATATTTTCGTGCTGTTACTAATTTTGGCAAGAAAACGAGGTATTTTTGACAACGGGCCTGGCCTAATATACATACATATGTCAAAAGGAATCTTGTTATTTTATCGTGTGGTCACCTACAGGCCCTTTACACATTGAGAGAATCCTTAAAGACGACAATTTCTGGGAGAATAAAATCAAGCCAAACTTAATATCTATTTTTCAACTGATTTTATATCAGAAATAATAAAGAACAAATTGTAACAAAATTTGTGCTTTTTCTTGTAGCTTTCCAATTCAATTTTTTTATAAAACACGATGCAAATTGTGTATCAGAACAAATATGAGATGAAATTATGAAAAGAAGTTAACGACGAAAAACACGGTAAGCAGTAACCGGTGATAGCAGTTACCATAAGGTATGAAGCATTATGGGAAACCTTTATTTTATGTATTTGATTAATTGATTTTTAGAATTTTTAACCAGTAATAACGTCCCATTTGAGTATATTAGCATATATAATTTCGATAAGACATAAGTTGTATGATTAATGATTATACATAGGGTAAGTGTACCAATAAGAAAGTTGAAGTCTTGTGAATTTTTATAGTAACGAACCACTTTTGTATTTTTACATGGAAATTAATAAATCGTGTCTACTGTTCAAATTTACTCAAAAAAGAATCGTATGTCTCTAATTCTTTAAAAGAGTCCTAATAATCCTTAAACCAAAATTTGTACAACAAATCACTGTACAACATAAAGCTAAATAATTTCAGTGTATAGTTTGTATTGTTCAATTAGAGAAGAACTCTTTCCCAAGAATTTCCCATTCAAATATAAAAGGCCGCTTTCAAATAGAGCGAACCATCGCGAAAAAAATGGGCAGCTAAACGAAACTATTTAGGTATATTATCTAGTCGCGTTGTTTACGAATACTTTCTCTCCCGATTGTACCGGCCAGCTCGCACCGTATTTTTTGCTATCGTTCCGTCTCAGTCCAAACTTTACTGGTTTCACCAACACGAGACTTTGCCTCGTGTGCTATCATCCCCTTAACTTTTTCTTCTTGTACCGAAAAAAAAATTATTTTTAGTATTAATAAGACGTTACGTCACCTTTTGCCTTAATTATGGCCGGAATTCTTGCAGGCATTGTTTCAACCAAGCCTCGACAGAGTTCTGATGAAAAGGTGCCAAATTTTGCCGATTTTTTCCTTTAAAGTAGAGCCCGTTCTTTGAGGATCATCTCTCAAAACTCTTTTTATCTTATGCCACAGGGTTTCAATGATGACATTTAGGTTGGGGCTGTTTGATGTCCATGATAGGACTTTAATATGCTGTTCCCCGAACCACTTTTTCGTCTTTTTTGCTGTATGGGGAGCAGTATTGTCTGGGTACATATCCTGAAGAGTCGGTAACAAGCTATTCATATTTGGAATATATTTGTCAGCGTTGACGGTACCCTCTATGACCTCATACTGTCCCAAACCTTTAGCGGACATGTATCCCCAAATCATGACACCCTTCGGAAATTTTACAGTTCATTTAAGGCAGTCCTTATTAAGATAATATAGAGTAAGGTATTCTAATCCTGCAATGCATGATAGGAGGTCAATGTCAAGAGGTCGCGCCGCCACATGTCTGTCTTGAAAACAAACTTATGCCTATGCTTATTACATAATAATTTAAATTACTAATTACAGCTAATTAATATTATGTGTAATGAAAAAAATAATTTTTGCGACGTTGATTTTTTTTATAATATATATTGCTATGAGAGTTTGCATGAAAGTAGCTTAGGTTTAAGTTAGTTTTCAAGACACACGTGTGGCGGCGCGACCTCTTGACACATTTCCCATCATGAATTGCAGGATTAGAATACCTTACTCTATATTATCTTAGTCCTTATGAAAGGCTTCACTTTTTGTTCTTATTACTCTTTTTCTATGATCGCCTACGCAGACATAAAATTTGGACTCGTCACTGAAAATTACTTTTGACCAGTTTTCTATAGTCCACGATACCTTCGATTTGGCCCAATTCAGTCGCTTTTTTGTGCCTCAGTTAATAAAGGCTTTTCTTTAGCCTACGATCATTTACGAAAATTTAAAAAATTAAAAATATGAAAAATAAAGTAGTAATACCTTATAAAAACTGAGCCCAGACTGATGAATGTATTTTTCTGCAACATTCGCGGGATAGTTTTTCTCCTATTTCAGAGTTCCATTGCGCTGTTATATCCCTTAAGGTATTCCGTCGACTTTTTTTGCAAATTTTCACCAACAACCTTTTGGCTTCTTTCAGTAACAAGTCTAGGTCTTCCAGGACTTTTACTTTTTTACATCCAAATTTCCAGTCTCGCGGCAATGCTTTAATATGTCCCCAACAGTAGACTTTGCAAAGCACAATTTTTCGGCAATTTCGCGGATTTTTTGCCACCGCAGTATTTTTTTACAATTAGCTGCCGCAATTTTTTGGTCAATCGCACGTCCACGGCCTACTTTTATTTAAAAATAACGAATATTCGCAAAAACTACAAGAAATCACCTGTGACTGACACATCTAATTGTGAAATTAATGGTTACCGCGGCAACAACAAATTTTTATTTATATTTTAGGGCAGGTTTCTCAGCAGCATAAATTCATAACAAATCCAAGCTAATAATAAGTTTCAGCATAATATTATCTTGTAAATGTATGTAATTTTATATATTTTAGGTTTTTAAAGCGTGGTTGTAAATTTTTGCATGGCAGTGAGTAATTTTTTTGAAAAAATGCGTTTGTCCGAACATATAGCTGTTAGAACTCACACAAAATTAAAAATCGTACGTAATTAAAACATAACTTGTAAGTAAACTAAATAAAACATAGTAAATGGTGACTAATTAAAACATACATCAGATGAACGCATATTTATGCTTAATTTAAGTCGTTCAAAGTTACCGCGTAAACCACGTATGTCCGAACTTTAGTCATTCTAGTGTTTAGTCATGTCAAGTCTTTCGAAAACAGGGTCCTATTGTGGACGACCAATATGTTTTCTTTAGTGCCGAATACATCCATCAATTCTCTGAAAATTCAGCTGTCAACTTTTGCCGATAGCATACCGTCTGTACGCCTTTATCTGAATGAAATATTTAGAGGTTCCGCGTCGACGACACGGAGACGGATTTTTATAAGCGGCGCACGTTTCGAAAGAGAGCCCGCTGTAACGGCATCGGCGATAATATTGAGAACGATCCCACTTCTGGAATTTCTCAATGAAACTTATATTCTATCTCGCTGCATATTGCGCGGGTAGAAAACCTACGTAAGACGTTCGCTAAGGCGATCGATGTGGCATGAAATTTAACGATGAATTCTAAATTTAGATTTATACAGTGTCACACATAAAGTTCGCATTCAACGGGAATTTTTTTCTTGATAAGTTATGGAAAATGTTTATATTCTAAATCAATAGGAATTTGCATCCTTTTCTCAGGTCTAAGATAAACTACTCGTCAAAATTAAAAACTCCTCTCGGGTAAAAACTCCATCCCGGCATATATTAAGACCTCCTCTATAAGTTATGTTATCATCTATCACACAACCACCAAGGAAGATTCCACCTACTCAACGAGCCTTCTTTCAGGAATATTATTCACCCACTCAAAAATATTTTGGAGGGCGTCAGGACTAGGCGTCAAACAAAAGGATTATTTGAAGGAGACAAACAATCAAAGGTGGGCCGAAAAGAGTTCAAGCACCCTCAGGAAGGTTTTCACCCCACGCATCAAGACTTGCTTAAAACCTCTCAGCGCTGCGAATTTTCAGGAAGGTAGGTTGGAAATGGAATATCATTTTCGGCACTCAATCGGCCGTGCACACTGGGTCCATCAGCTTCAAGAGCCTTCAAGTAATGCCGTGACATGAATTCGAGACAAAACGACATCCCACGCAGCCTTCTGAGGGGGTGGAACCAAAAAGGGGGGTGTGGGGTCGGTGTGCATTTGGAGTTGTCAAAGGGTGAAAGTTAGTTGTGGCAACCCACACCAGTTTATTAGGCAGTATTAGGATCAATGGATTCGTCCAACAGAGGTCAAACCACGCAAAACCCTGTGTAAATGCAAAGGGGTAGCTCAGGAGGGGGGTCTGGAAACGGGTTGAAGAGATGGGACAGAGACCAAATACAAAGAACTTATTGAGGAGGTCTTAATGTGTGCCGGGATGAAGTTTTCACCCGACAACGTCCTTCTTAGTCGATCCCGTAGATCTCTGAAATTGCCATCAAAATCTTGCGAATTCAAATTTCGACATGGGGTTGCTTTTTGGGATGTGCACGGCGAACCGTTTAAATCACAGCGTAGCGACATTAAAACGATTCGGGATTTAACCTTTAGACTGCCGGTTGGCTCATATATGGGATAGTAATAAAATAATAGTTTTAGTGATGAATACAGATATTATAGTGAATTTTTCCCATTTAATAGGCTCTCTGATGTTCAAAGGATACAACTGAAATTCTTTCTAGTCGATCGAGGTACCCAAACTGCCCCTAGCGAGGGGGTGAAATATTTAAAAACTAGTTATTGAACTTGTATTCGTTATTGAACTTTTTACTGATTTTTTTAGTAAATAGCCTGTAAAGTCTGTAAAATGTATCCTAAAATTTTCCGCAATTGATTGAGACGCCAAAACTACCCCTAGCGAAAGGGGTGATATTTTCAAAATTCTTTATTGAACAGTTATTGACTTTTTATCGGTTATTTCAAATTAAATTTTTATTACATAGAATAATTATTAGTTTTTTACTTGAATTACTGTATTTGGGATAAATAATAATTTTTTTTGCGATACTTGAATATAATGTGTTCGATTGAATTCGAATGTAAAACATTGAATTTCTACCTATAACTATATAAATATATAAGTATAAAAATATATACGTATGAAAATATATACATTTGTACGTATGAAAATATGTAAGTCTAGGGATGAAGAAAAAATATTATTTTAGTGTAACTGATCGCTTTTTTCACGTTTTTGAGTGGTTTTATTGGTGACTAAATATATTTTAGGGTGTTTTTGGTAGCTTATTACATTATAATATCAAGCACATTCGGTTAAAAATAAATATATAGTAATTTACACAATCTGAAAATTTTTAACATTGGCCCAACCGTTGCCAGCCGGCCTGGCTCATATATGAGCCACCCGTGACCTCGGCAACTACTCTAGGTGTATTAGATGTTTATATATATAAACTTTTCCCCTCAAAAATATCCATTTATAAGGGGAAAATGCCGGCAGTCTAAAGGTTAAAACCAATCCTATAGACTACCGAAAATTTTTTAATTTTCGGTAGTCTATAGGATTGGCTTTAACCTTTAGCTTAAACCTTTAACTGCAAGTCTCTAACTCGAATAGAACACAAATGGCGTTAACCTAAAAGTGTTACGCTAATTTTGACGAACAGTTTATTTCGTTTTGTACTGTATTAACACAGCGACATTTTTTTGTCACCAATGACAACATACGACAGAAATTGCCGACTTATTAACTTGCTAAATCAAACACCCAATAAAAATTTTGTTCCCAATCTCTATTTTTGGCCTTGTTCCAAATACCGTAGTTCATTGGTTAACTAGTTTATTGGTTTTTAGTTGATTTAGTTGGTTATTTGATTAGATTATTTCAACAACCATTCGTTGAGTTTATTGACTTGCATTGTGAAATAAAGAATCTAGATGGTATGCTTAAAATTTAGATTGACTTAGGTGTCACATACTTGAAATGAAAAAAAAACTATTTCGTTTAGAAGTGCCACACTTTCCAAAATCCATTTTCTTCGTGAAATTGGTTTCAGCAGTTTCCATTTTTAGGTACTCGTAAACTCAAATATTTTTTAAATCCTTTCAAAATATTTGGAAATACCTATTGTTTCTTTTATACGTGGTAGTCCATTTTCTGAACCTAATGAATAACACAAACGTTTTTTTGGAACCGTAAAAATTCAAGATGTTTTAAATACATATCATCTTTCTTTGTTTCGCATTTTAAAGACAGAGCCTGAAGTTGATCGGAAACTTTTGGTCATTGACTCTCGACATCGCATATAAAGCTTGTTTTATTTAAAATAAAAACAGCGTATCATAAAATCTGCTTAGCGTAGGACGACCTTTATAGTTTGCCAATATTCAGGCGCTTTCAGACTTCAAATTTTAAAGTAAATGACTCTTAAGAGTAAGCTTTATTGACGTCGTATGGATACGGCATTCGAAGGAGGACATATTAAAATTGTATTTTATGGCAGTTTTCGCAAACAAGTCTCATTAACATTTTACAGCAACTGAATTAATCGGCTAGAGTGTGACTTGATAAAATAATGGACAAATTCCTTCCTAGCAATATATGTATATATTGTATTAGTAACATAATTGCCGATACAGTAGCTTTAAGAAATCATAAAACATTGCTGCTTCAAGTCGTAGATTTTTTATTTAAATTAAATTATGTGTATATAAGGTGTCTGCTTTTATTTATTTACAAATCTATAAAAACTTCATTTTCACGATAATCTATTAGTTATTAAGACACTGGAAACTCCTGTTTTTGATAGTCGCTTTTTAGGCGCAGTTATGCAAAAAAATGCTCTATTGTATTTGCCTACTACATTTTTAATGTAGTTACATATTGTAATACTGAAGACAGGAGGAATTTTGTAATTTTAACAAAATTGTCAATAATAGTTCCAAATTGACGGATTTACACTCAAAATGGGCTTTGGGTTTGTTAAAAAATGCATAGAAATGAAACTCAAGCGAAACTTGTTGAATAATAGACTAAATTGAACTAAATATACTTAATATAAATTAACTAAAGAGACTAAAACTCGGTGACATAGTGAGCTGAAAATTAATTTTAAGCAAGTGTTTCTACATGTATGTTTATAATCAAATTTTAACTACGTCATTACAAATATCAACATCTACATTTTAGGTTGGATATATTTATTTTGAAAAAGTAAAACCATTTCCTATAAGGTATATCTGTTTTTTTACAAAATCGTTCAGCATGTTAATTATAATTTTAACTAGAATGTCAAACATTAAACTGAGTATATTTAAGTAATTTATTTGAAGATACTGCAGTTTTTTTCGATATCTTCACTTTTTTTTAATCCTTGGCTGAAACAGACAAAAATTATAATATCATTTCATTAACCTTAAAATCCTAAAACTTACATCGATAAAAGTAGTCAGCCTCAGCAAAATGAAGATAACAGAAAACAAACTCAAAACAGAAAATCATACTGTTGTATGCCAGTCAGTAACTGTGCAGTTACTGACTGGCTTCCCTATCTCCAGTTATAATTTTTAATATCCAAGTCTTGAGTCTATGTATGCTTTCCTTTTTCACTACATTTATGTACCACGGATGTTTTCTTTCTTAAGGAAAGAGAATAAATGTGAAATGGTGGTCTCTTTTAATCCAAAACAAACAGCGAGGTACACAACAATACTGACTCATTATAAAATGAGTAAGTATTATAATATTTAATGGGGCAACACACAAATAGAAACAAACAATGGCACAGTAATTAGTTTGTTGAGCGACCACCAGGTGAAGTAACAATTATATTGAATTCTCCAAGAAGACTAGAACTAATGAGACCGAAGTCGTTCGGTGTCATGGTGTCATATCTGTCCACCTCCAGAAGGCGCTGTAAGCAGTGCTGTACTCGACCTCAGGTGATCTGCGAAAGTCACGTGATGAGCAGCGGACTACATGTGACTGTTTATGAATGTAGGTTGTCAATGCGTATGCTTACATGCTGTTTGCCTTTAATACAAATATAATCCGAATGTTAAATACTAATGAATAATAAAAAAACTCCATACTCGGAAATTTCTAGCCTGTAAGCTGCTGTCTTGTGTCTGTGTTAATACACAGTTCCAAAAATCAAGAATTCTTTGTTGTTCGCTTTCATTGAACATCATCGCGCAGCATTTTGGAATAAAAAAAAAACAAGTTAAAACTGGATTTTTTTGTACTGCAATTAATCTCTCAATGAACGACGTTACCCTCCGCTCACTATGCTGTACTGTGAAGAGTTTCTAATTCGTTCTAATTATGTCATAGGCATGTCTGGCGTATCTAATGATTATTCGCTTTGTAACGATTTTCAAGTAAAGTCCTTCTATTCTGAATTGAAAATGATAAATACGCCTGGGGAACAAAAAAAGCGGTGCAACTTTATGATTCCATGGGCGTGCTCGAATAATAACTTTTAGGGATAGGTAATAATAAGTAATTAACGTCGCTTTTATATCATGCCTTTTTTTATTTACATACAAACATATATGTATGTAAATAAAAAAAGTCAGGATAATACATTTATGTATTATTTATATTTATTTGTATATTATACTAATGTGCATTTGGCCAGTAATATGTTTTAATTTTTTTGTACTTGCAAACAAGTAATGTTAAAAATATTTAAAAAATGCGTCAGAACAATTTTTTTTTATATTTAAAACCAGAGTTTACTAAGATGCCACGTAATGTTTCTAGAGATTTATAATTATAATCAGGGTAATCGTGTAATTTTTGTTAAATTAATTCCAAAGTCGGGACTTTGTTTTCTTTATACGTATCACAAATGATTAGTCTAATTACGTCCCGTGTCGCCTCGTCGACATTTTTGAATTTTTGCTTCTTCTGATTTCGTTATTCAGAGAGATCTACAACAGTCCCAGCTTTAACAACGCGAGAAATTGTGGATATTGAAATTTTAGTTAATTTATTAATTCGATTAATAATTTCAGTATCAGTCATTTTCTCATTTTCACGTTTTAGGCATTCATATATGTTTAAAATAATACGCTGACTTTGACAGTGTAAGTCTTTATTTTTTTAATTCATCGTACTCGACCGTTTCGACATTTTCGCTGGTTATATTTGAAACTACGTTATATTCATCCGTTTCGAAAGGCCTCCAGAAAGCCATATTTATGAAAGAGGTATTGATTAAAAATAATATAATATAAATTTATATATAGTATAATTTAAACCTTTTAAAAACCCACTTCGTCGTTATTGTACGCGCACAGAATATAAGGCATAAAAAACACTCACAAAAAAACAACGTTTTTTGAGAGTCGGTCAAAGATAGCGTGGTTATAACCCATGTTTTACCACCAACGTAAATCAACTGGGTCGGCTTTATGTGGTGTCTCGTGATGTTGACCAATGAACTGTAGGTTCCGCCCACTTCTTATATTGACAGGTCTCGTCAAGTAAACGTTGAGTACGATACGGTCTATAAGGGTAAGGATCAGTATAGAAACGCGTATTTAGTTCCATACAAAGTGTTAGTAAACTGATATATCCTTATCCTACCTCGTATAAGTACCTATTTTCAATTTAGGATGGAAATTCTATATGCGACCTTAGAATATTATGTCGCAGTATGGTAACACAACATCTGCTATAATATTTTCATTAGTTCTGAACGAACTCAGGGTTTAAGTGCACAATATTTGTTGAGTTTATATTTATTTCCAGTACTGTATAAGTCTCGTTTTTATATACATACCCATTTTATTACATTTAATATTATACATTACCTCTGAGATACTTTATAAAATAAAATGACGATAAAAATCCGAAAGCAGGCCAATAAACAACGAGAGTCCGGCCGGCGAATTTAATTAGAAGGCATGTCTGCGATTTTATCTCAATGAAATTTCCCTTTAACGAATCGTTTACAATCGCTTAGGAAAGTGTTCGGTTTTATCGGGGCAATCTTCCGGACCAATTAATCGGACTAGGAAACGGTTGATAAGCGGTTACTAAATTGTGAATATACACCCCGCAACTGCGTTCTTACTGCCGAGCACATCTGACTTTTATTTAATCCGCTTAGGGATGACCCACTCTGTGATAAATAAGTCGGATGCGCAAAGAAATCTTAACGAAGAAATGCTATTCAGGTCGAATGAATTTTAATGACTTAAGTTGTACCTACATAGTGCCTAACTATGAGAAATTTGACTCGCAAATCTGACATCTTCTTCTGTCTCCATGGTGAATTAAATTTTTGGATGAGAGCTGTTCAGACACTGCAGCAACTCATTCAGGGAGGACAACTTTAGAGATGAAAATCATCGGTGTTCATTTTGAAACGGTACTGAAGAAGCAACAATTACTTCCTCCAAATTAAGATCTAGTTCCAAGAGCATCAGTGAAAGGGGTTTACCAACTAGAATGTACAGTTGGCGCCATCCAAATGTGAACGGTTTTTGGTAGTCATGAAAATTATGGCTGAATTTTATCGTAGTAAATCGGATTTTGTTCAGTAGCGTATCAGAAAGGTAGATAATTTAGTATATATAATGGCAGACATATTACTTTGATCATTTTATATTAGAATAATGCCATGAGTAGAAGAATTACATGAGTAGTATTATAATAACTATATCATAACTAATAATAATATATAAAGGTTAACTCTAGTATTTCTCACATACGACTAGTATAATTTTAAAAAATATTAACAAGGTAAAAATGAAGGAAACGGTTTTCTATTCTTTAAGACATTAACAAAATAAAAAGTTTATCTAATACTAAAGTGAATTTATTTATTAATATTTTATTGCACAGCCATTTGACGCTACAATATTCTCTAATCTTCTTGGCATGGAAGCGATTAACGTTCTCATATCATATGAGTCCACCAGCTCTTCCCAAGCATTTTCAATAGTTTCCAAGAGTTGGTCGCGGTTTGTCGGCCTAAAGTTTCTTTTATATATATTTTTTACTAAGAAACCTCACACGTTTTCAATGGGGTTCAAATCTGGACTTTTTGCCGGCCAAGGCAAAACATTGATGTTGTGGTTATTTATCCATTCTCTTACTAGTCGTCCAGTATGAATTGGAGAATTATATAACGAAACTGTAACGAAAGTGTAGATATTATATTTTAAAGTATACCTACTAAGTAAAATTTCTCACATGCTGAAATTCAAAATTTTCAGGAAAAACTCGTCTCACTGATGGTAGCATCACGTTCTCCAAAATATTTGTATAGTGTGCGGATGTTAATCGGCCATCAATTTGCCAGCACACTCCAGGATCGTGAACGCTTATCCACGCCCAAACATTGACCGAAAAGCGGCCACTATTGGTAGTACTCAAGGTGTAATTCTCTTCAAATCTTGTATTCCTGGATCGATAAACATGTAGTCTTTCATTTTTGGAAGATTGGAACGTCTTCTCGTCGGAAAACATGATATTGTTCCAAAATTAATTTCCTTGTAAAAATTCATTTGCAAACTGGACACGCCTCTGTTTATGCTCTTCGGTTAGAAACATTTTGTGAGCAGCAACGCAATTCTTAAAGCCGCATTATTTTAGACGCCTTTGTGTTGTTCTGAGAGACCCTGGAAATAATGTTTCTTCTCGAGCCTTCCAGCGGTTTCGAATGGATTATGATTGATAAATTCGACCAGAGCATTATCTTCATTCTCAGTGGAGACCTTTCCTATACCTTGTCTGATAGTCCTTTGTAGTCGCTGTTCTCCTTGCCAGCGTTTTTTAATGTAAAATATGCAACTTTTACTAACATTTAATTCAGCAGCCACTTCAGTCAACGACCAGTTTTCTTCTAATTTAGCTATAGCCCTTGCTCTTTGCGCTTCACTTAAATGCCTTGGCATGTTTAAAGTTACGATGTATGACATTATTAATATTTTGATATTTCATTACCGTCGACACAGAACGGCGATTATATATTTGACACATGTCATTGCATTTACGGTGACTATTATACAGTGCGTCCATAAAGTGACGCATAAATTCATTATTAGCTAAATGAACAATATTATTGAAAATTCCCGAGACAGGTCAATTTTTGATTGCGATTTACTATTTTGTCACATAATAATTTAATATACAGGGTGTCCCACCTTCGAGTAATGACGCCACCACCGATTTTTTTAAATGGAATACTACATTTTTTTTTCAAGTTTCGGATGACCCTGGCCGAGCTGAGTCCAAAAATGTATCACAAGTTGCTTCTATCTATTACAGGGTGGACAACAATACATAAAGTGTTTATGAAAAATTTCATTAGAAAGTTATACGTTTCTGTATTTTTAGAAAAGTCACAATAAATGCTCAAATTGTTCTCCGTTGACTGCTAAACAATGACCGAATCGGGCAATACATTCGCTTCTGACATTTTGTAACATAGCAGGTGTTATGTTTAACGTTTCTTGCCTGATTCGATCTTTGAGCTCACGGATGTTCTCGGGTCTATTAGTATAAACTTTAGATTTCAAATAACCCCATAAAAAGAAATCTAGTGGAGTAAGATCAGGTGATCTAGGGGGCCATTCCACTGATCCTCTTCTTCCTATCCACCGATCTGGAAAGGTTCTGTGTAAAAACTCGCGCACAGCTATAGCAAAATGTGGTGGTGCACCATCCTGTTGAAACCAAATTCTGCGGTCTAAAGTATTGGCTATTTCAATATCAGGAAATAGCCGGGTCAAGTCAGGAATTAATGTATATTGTAAAAAAATTCAGATACAATGCTCCTGTCAAATTTTCATCAAAAAAGTATGGACCAACAATTCTATTTCTCACAATACCAGCCCACACATTGACCTTTTGTGGATGTTGCGTATGGTATTCTTGCATCCAGTGTGGATTTTCCTGAGACCAGTAGCGGGTGTTTTGCCGATTAACATGCCCGTTCAAAAAAAACGTTGCCTCGTCAGAAAATAAAATATTAGCAATGAAACCGTTATTTTGATTATTGTGGTCCATCATGTACTCGCAGAATTCAGTTCTTCGGTCAAAGTCGTCTTCAGCCAATTCATGGATGAGGCGTACTCTATAGGGATGGTATTTTACCTTTTTAAAAATATTCGATACTGAAGACTTTCCAATATTCAAATCCCTAGATACTTGCCGTACTGTACAATGTGGATTTTCTAGTGCCGACAAAATTACGTCTTGTTGAACATTTTCATTAATTTTAGGTCTACCTTGCCTTGGTGCATCCCTCACGTGTCCTAATTCTCTGTATTTTCGCTCTATTCTGCTTACTGTAGATTGTGAAACAGGTTCACGATCTGGGTGCATTTCATGGAATAATCTACACACCTCTTGTTGAGTCCGCATTCTGTCGCCAACACCAATCATCATTAGAATTTCAATCCTATCCCTTTCATTTAAAGGCATTTTCAACAAAACGTTTTAAATAAATTAGATTTAGGTTTCACTTAAAGTACCTACTTTGAAGCGTTAACAATACAAAAGTGAACTCTAAATAGCCGTTTTTAATATGGCAAAAAATGACAATGACAATCAAAAAAAACAAATGACAAAAAAATAACGAACCACGTATCGCGCCTCGCGTCATTCGCGCGTCTTGTCCAAACTGGTGTTTATTAAAGTAGTTGTATTTTTGTATCACAATAACGTTAATTTAATTTTTTTTAGTGCGTTTAATCAGCAATACATAATTTGTAATTTTTGTACTGTTGTCCACCCTGTAATAGATAGAAGCAACTTGTGATACATTTTTGGACTCAGCTCGGCCAGGGTCATCCGAAAATTGAAAAAAATGTAGTGTTCCATTTAAAAAAATCGGTGGTGGCGTCATTACTCGAAGGTGGGACACCCTGTATATTAAATTAGTATGTGACAAAATAGTAAATCGCAATCAAAAATTGACCTGTCTCGGGAATTTTCAATAATATTGTTCATTTAGCTAATAATGAATTTATGCGTCACTTTATGGACGCACTGTATAAAGTTTAAATTACACCATACAAGTTTGCCGTTCACATTTGGATGGCGCCAACTGTACCTGTGGAAAAGCCTATGTTGGTCAAATATAAAGCAGCATCTAATGAATTTAGAATAAAGGAGCACCAACGAGATCAAGATTGCCACATATTGTAAAATCAGCTGTGGCGGGTGAAGGTATCTTGTTTGTAAGTGTTCCAAGATACCGCAATAAGGTAAAAGTAATTGCTGAGTATAGCCAATACTATCCGAGTGTTAAGGGTGAGTCTATTGAAATTTTGAAAATATCAAACAATTTCAATAGGGAACCCAGTAGGTTATATACCGGGTGTCCTAATAGATAAATGGATGACGAACAGAATGTATTTGTGACCAGCGCCTTCGCCATTCCATGTGCTTGATGTGAATTTCCAAATATTAAAGGTATTTTAAAATCCACCGTTGAATTCAAATGACTTGAATGAAATGAAAGTGAAAATAAGAGCTTGTACATAAAAACTGTATTATTGTAATCTATCGTTAATAATATATTTAATTAATATATTATTTGGTTTGTAGAATAGTTGTCTCATAAAAAAATACTAAAATATTTAGTATTCAAGATTATTTGCACCCTTATTTTGCTTATTTTTTTTAAATATTGCCGAATCTATAGGGTGATGACTAGGGTTCGGAACGTGTGCTGTAACGCAGGGCTGGACTCGTAATCCGGCGTAAAATTCCGTTATTGACGGAAGACGACATGTGAGAAATCAAAAAGACAGGAGTAAAAATGAGTTAATAATGTATGTAAAATACATACCTATTGCTTGTATCATTCAGAAACACCGACTGTCCTCATTGCTTGAACGTACGTTGCCACGAACAGTAATCTTTTTGCGTTCCTTCTCGTTAAAGTGGGCGATTTGGCCTATACGTATGGTTGTAGAAATAAATTGATCGTTCCACATCTACTAAAGTTAAAAGTGCAAATTCAAAATAGTTCACATGGACATCGGAGGACACACCACACACATTATTTTCACGAATTTCGGACAGTTGTTTGTATCAATAACAGTTGTTTGTTGTCGCTAACATCAGTACATGTCTACCGCAAAAATCTGTTGTTTCGTCCACTGTCAACCACAAGAAATTTATTGCGTATGTCTTCTTTGATATTTCCATCGACACGTTGATATGTCTTCTGTAAATATGTTTTACGCAACGTATCACTAGTAGGCAATGGAAAATCGGCAAAAATACATATTTGGCAAAAAAAAACGTATAAAGTAAATATTATCTACTGCGTTCACGAGCGGCTACATGTGCAAAACATTATGCACTAATCAAACCGAAATTACTCTTTTGTAATAGTGCCAGGTATATTTTTTGATGGATATTCGAATATAAATGTCTTTTACACTCTCGGCGATCACGAAATATACGGTTTATACAGTTATATCGACGGGGAATACATAAAATATGTGATCCGTCTATTGTAAAATCGTCGTAATTTTCAATCAACTTTGTAAGTCTATTAACAAATAGTAACGACTGTGCCATTGTTGTAGAAATCCGTACAAAATCAGGTAATATATAAATACAGTACACAAACTCACGAGTTAGTCACTAGAGTCAAAAAATTGTTTCCAATGCGGCGGTCGACCCGTTTACACCTACGGCAGCAATTGTATTAAGTCGACCCGGGTTCTCACACGGGACTCCATTCTGGACGGCATTCTACGCACGGTCAGTGGCGTGGGTATACAGAGGCAAGAAATATGCGCTTAAAAATACGGTTTATACTTTAATGATCATAACGTTGTATAGCACGGCTCTGCGTGACAGCCTTCTTTTCCGAACCCTAGTGATCACATACTACTGGGCCTAGATTAACTTTCTTATTTTCAATGGAACACCCTATATAATTTTTAGACTTTGGCAAGAGAACGCAATTTTGAGTATTTCATAACTTCATAACTCTTTGCAATTAAAATAAATTAGAAAATCCTGACCAAGTGTTTAAACCAATTTATTATGTTTCATTTTGCCAACTTCAAATCGAGGCAACTTGTTTAATTCAAATGGAACACCCCGTATTTTTTTTGGTCGGGGTTATTTACCTTTTATTTCTCTTTTTTTGCTCATATTCATGGGGGTTAGAAGGTATTTTCGATCTTATTCGGCTTTTAAGATTTTGTCTTAAAAGTTGACGTCAAACTAGCCATGAAATTAAACAGAAAACATTTGAAATGTAACCAGCCATTAGTTGTTTTTTTTTTGCTACAAAAATACGTAAGTTTAATAAGTTTATTAAACATCGGATCAAATTATTTCCATAATTCTAATTGAAAATCAGCATTATAACATATTTAGTTACAGGGCAATTTTTCTTAAAATAAGTCAAAACTTTGCAGCGCCGAACTTATACTTAAAGCATGTTAATAGTAAAAAAGCAGTGAATAATAGTTAACTAAAGTTTTAAAATTTCTTGTTTACATTCTCGGCTAGTTTGATAGTAATTTTAAATTCTCCTCTGAAATGGAGAATGTATTTCTCTTGAATTGAAACAGTTCTTATATTTTATCCAAAGAATTGATTAAAATGTAAAAAGACTCGGATTTTTATTGGCGATTTCTGTCAAAATTTTATATACCTACCTACGCATTTGCACAAGGATCCGCTAGAACATATTCCTCAGGAAAAGTGAAACGACAAATAACCATGAAACTTTATTTTTCATTCGCAATAATCTACTTGTACATTTACATTGTAAAATACGAGACACATTTACTCTACAGACATTTGTACAATTTTAACACCAGCATGCTGAAGTCGATGAGTAGCAAATACAATACATATAGTTGATTCTGACTACTTCAGTCACACCAACAAATACATACACAAGTTTAATTTATCATTAACGACTTAGTAGCCACGTAGTTTTTCAGTAGGTAAGTATCGTTTTGCTGTCTAGTTCAATGCATACGAAATTTAAATAATGTCATTTTTTAGTGTTCTGATGTTGCAATAATTGAAAGACAAATCCATTAAAATACACATATGATACACTACATATTTAATCATAATATTTTAGGCAGTTTAAAAAGGGGTTTCTATTCCAAAATCTTCTTGACGATAGGAAGACCGATCTATATATTTTAATTTCCACTTTGTTAGGTTATTTGTGCGTAATCGATTTTTCTAATAACATCAGTATATTAGAAAATACAATTAAAATATCATCATTGTTTCAAGACTAACTGCAATTATCATGAACTGAGAAAGTTTCTTTATGGCGTTTATATTCCGTTAGTTTTCATTGTATTCATCAAGTTTGAAAGAGCTATGCAAAGCCTGTTTCTATTAAATCTTTACCTGGGTTGATGTTCTACAATTGTTGATATTCCTCTTATCACAATTTGTTATAGTCAGCAACTAAAGTCATCAATGTCATCATACACCCCTTTTTTAAGGTTTCTTAAATTCCGTTAATTTTTATACAACAGTATGATGTTTAATTACTTCTGTTAGTATTACAGCTTGTGAAATTCGGTATTTAATAAGCCCAAGTTGGAGGTAATATATTAATTGTGTGAAAAAAATATTATCAAAAAACTAAAATTGCAATGCTTTCAAAAAAAGCATGAATAACTCCGAAAATATTAAGAAATACATTTCAAAGTTCTTGGACATATATTAAACAAAAATCGTCTTAGTATCTATCTCATTAATGGAACCAATTTGTAAACAAAAATCTAAAATTGAACCAAGAACAGCATAAAAATTCCAAACTTTACCATCATTACTATAGTTTTCTTAAAAATGGCGAAATTTCAATAAAACACATTTAATCCGTTAAGTTTTTTTGAGTTATCTGTGGCGTACAGAGCTTTTTTAACACTTTTACTTCCAGTAGTAAAAGTGTTAAAAAAAAACCTGCAAAATATATACGGATCTGATAAAATTGTCAGATAAATAGACTGGGTTTTTTTGTACGAAATCATTTCTTTATTTACAAAAAAAAGTTCTTAAACAGTTCACAAAACTGGACGTTTTCCACGAAACACCGAACTACTACACTACCAAGTTGGCATCTTTAGGAGAAGATTAAAACTATTTTAATCTTCTCCTGAAGATGCCAATTTGGTTAGCGAAACGCGCGTCGAGAAAAGTGTAGTAGTTCGGTGTTTCGTGGAAAACGTCCAGTTTTCTGTTTCCACGCCGAAGGTTCCAGTACCCACTCCAGGATCTTAAACAGTTAACAAACATTTCTTTTTGAAATACAGAAGCCTAAAATGTGTGTCCAGAAAAGGCATACACAATTTGTAACAGAGCAAAAGCAAATTTATCATATTCTTGAACTGTGTGTATCAATTTCAGCCACAAGTTTTTATTTTCTTGGAGTACAATTATGCATTACAAAAAAATATTTCATGCGAATAAACTTTTCAGTGCATGAAAATGTCATTCGTGTTCTTTACGGCGTATGCTTTCCAGTTTCTCTTACTGCTGCTTTTAGTGCTGCCATCTGTTCATGAACATCTGAACTAAAACGCTAAATTCTAAACACAAACTGAAGATTTTGATATCACCATAGAAAATTATGAGAACTATGTCCCTTTAGCGTACATAACAAATTGAACTAAGCGCTCGCCTGTTACTAAATATGGACACACAGTTCGTTCATAAATTGCAGTTGTGTACCAAATTTGGTATACACAGTAGTAAAAGTGTTAAACATTTATTATAGTTTTAGGTCAAATTTTTCACGTCTAGGAATTTTCCAAAAATGGCTTAGTTAGATACTCTGAAGATTTCCTTTTAATAAGGGTCTAAGGACTTTTAAAAATGATTTAATAATATATTTTATTTCGAGTCATCCACAGCTTTTTCGAAACGTCACAATTTTGCTTTTTCACTGATATATTTTCATGCAATCGACATATCACTTGAGCCAATTAGACGCAGAATTTTACAATGTGTAATTACATCAAGATCCAAAGAAAAATCAATACTGTAGTACAAACATTTTTCGAATTTAAGCAACCTTCAAAAAAATGGGCCTGTGAATAATTTTGCTGCTGACTGAACGTTCATCTTCATCCACATAACTTTTACTTTTCACAAACTTCGCACCAAACAAAACGTTTTAATATCTCATTAAATTAAAAATTTTGAAAGGTGTGTGACGAATGCATCTTTTTAAATATAGTTTAATCCAAAATTATGAAATGAAAACTGAAATGAAAATACTAGGTGGATTTCTACATAGGTCTAAGTTAATTAGAAATACATCCATAATTTTGCCATAATTTAAACAAAATTTCTAGTTTTTGCAAAAAATATTACTCAAAATATCATTCAAAAATAATACTCAACTGAATTAAATGTTGGATTGAAGATTATTATTAAAAATTGACTGTCAAATTTCTATTTCTCATTTAACTATAACAGAGAATTATAAATTTCGATTTTATTATATGACTGATGTCACAATATCCTCTTTTATAAAACCACCACTATATTTTCAGTAGTGAATCATCCTACATCTCCAGTCATCAACGGAAGTCAAAATATACCCACTTTTTGAAGGATGCTTAGTCTGATAATTTTTGCACTACAGTATTTTTTACAGGATTTTTTTTTTGTGATAGGATAACAGCTTGTGAAATTCTGCATCTAATAAACTCAAGTGGAAGATGATGTGTCAAGTGTGTGAAAATATACATAGGTATCGCTTAAAAAGTAAAACTACAATGACTTCAAAACAACCGTAAATAATTCAATATGAAATCCTTTTCAAAGTTCTTCGACTCATATTAAAGGGACATTTTCTATCTGAGTGACTGAGCCAATTTGGAAAATTTCCTGAACATGAAACATATCTAAAATTGCACCAACACAAACATCATCAAAATTCAAAACTCTATTACCCTCTCTACAGTTTTTGTAAAAATCACTGTTCATCAAATTTTAATAAAACGCAGCGATTTCTAGAGGGGTATTAATCCGTTAACTTTTTTAGAGTTGTGTTGTACAGAACTTTTTTGACTTTTTATATTTTCACTTCATGTCTATGAATTTTTTTTTTCCAAAATACCTCGGTTAATCAGATAGATACTCTGAAGATGTCCCTTTAATATGAGTCCAAAAGCTTTACAAAGGATTTAACACTTTCAAGGTTTTTTGAAAACATCGCAATTTTACATTTTTAGTACTATATATTTTCACATAATCGACATATCCCCTTGAACTTGGGCTTATTAGACGCAGAATTTTATAAGCTGTAGTCTGTAAGAAAATCAATGGTGTAGTACAAAGTTATCAGAATTTAAACAAACTTCAAAATATGGCTTAATATGGGGTATGATGACTTTCGTTTCTGACTGTGTATTAATACAGGGTCCGGCAGGGTAGTATGTGTGATAAGGGTGAACCTAATGTTTTCCGAACAAATAAACTAATGACAAAATTAAAGGGTCAAAAAAATTTTCCGAATTTTTAGGGATTTTTCAGAATGCTGTATCTCAGTGAAAAATGGTCTTATTGAGGTCTAAAAACAAGCATTTTGAAGCTTCAAGTTTCTAATTTTGAGATACTTCGGCAAAAAAATTGTTATAGCTACATGTTTCGCGCAATTTTAGGAAGTAGTGTGAGAAAATTTTTTACGAATTTGTTTGCTTTTTTTTTCAAGTCCATGAGTTTGAAAATTTCTAACTTAGATACAAAAAAAATTTCTAACTTAGCCATGGTATGGACTGGATAGCTTGTTTATTCAGCTTCAATTAACTTTTTTTTAAATCTCGATACGACCATTTGTTGCTGAGATATCGAACTTTAAATCAAAAAGGACCATTTTGTCTTTGATCGACGATATCTCAGCAACCAACGGTAGCACAGAAAATCTAAGGGCAGTTCTGAAAACTGGAATAAACACCCTACAAGGTTCTGCTGCGATTTTTGAGGAGAATTTTTTGTTTTATCCTTGACATAAGTTTGAAAAAACAGGAAAAAAACGGGTAATTGATTGTTTTTTCAGAACATCAACGGCTGAAATTCAAATTTTTTTGCAGAAATATCTCAAAACTAGAAACTTGAATCTTCAAAATGCTGGTTTTTAGACCTCGATAAGATCATTTTTCACTGATATTGAAAAATCACTAAAAATTCGGAAAATTTTTTTGACCCTTTAATTTTTTCCATTAGTGTAGTATCGACTCCTTGGCAGATGCCATTTCAGTTACCATGGAGCCGTGGACTACAGCTCATCGCGTGTTTGTTTACAACACCTTCATTGAAACGGGCCGTTCTGTGATTCAAACACAGCGACGGTTTCGAATTCATTTTAATGTTAGTCATCACGGTCGTGTTCCAAAGTTCATTGGCCATTGGTTTTTTCGTGAAAACGGACGTACACTTACTGTAAACCCAGATCGCTACCTAGCGATGTTACATGATATTTTTCTGCCGCAATTGAGAAGACGACGCATTAACCTCAATACTGTCTGGTTTCGACAAGATGGAGCAACTTGCCATACATCCAGAGCAGCGATGGCTTTTTAAGGGAACATTTCCAAAGACGTTTGATTTCGTTGCGTGGATATGTGGAGTGGCCTCCTCGGTCTCCAGACCTGTCACCTTGTGACTATGGGGCTACCTTAAATCTCGAATTTACATAAACAAACCACGTACACTTGAAACCCTTTCATAAACAATCACGAGAAATTCGAAGGGTTCCACGTGAAATGCTTCAAAGGAGTATGGACAATTTCTAGCGCCGTCTACAGACGTGCCTAGACCTAACTCACGTAATTTTTCGCGCCCGATTACTTTTTTCTTATTTTCCACTATGCATCGTTTAATGGCCACATTTCAGATATGTATTAAAAAAAAATGAATTCCGTTGAACATTAAGAATGTGACAGTCTTTTAAAAAATTCCATACCTCCATGCCAGACCCTATATAACAAATCAATTTCCTCCATCGGTTCTCAACATAAATATTGGAACCTATTTCCTAAATAAGGAAAATTTAATTATTTCACGTTAAATGTTACAGGACTAAATACACACACAATCATTTCTCTAAAAACTCGCACTAAGTACACAGTATCCATAATAAATATTAGATTATATTAAGAGTTAAACCGTCATAGTTAAGTTAAGAGAGACTTTTTAGATGCCTATCTAGTTTAACATTTCTCTAAGTTACAAACTATTCACTTTTCGAACGATCTAGTTTTATTTATTCGATTCGTCGAAACTATTGAGCAAGAGCCTCAAACGCTACAGCTACACAATCACTGCGGGTAGCTTGATTCATTGAAAAAATTTGAATATCGAACATTTGTGCCCTCTAGTGGCGAACGTACGGGACCAAGAGTATTACTGCTGTACGTACAGTACTCATATCTCCTCTTCTTCGCTGTAGGACTCCGTAGCTTCGTACACCAAACTAAATCCTTTGCTTACTAGAGTGTCGTCAGATCTGAATCTCACTAGCAAAGCCTCGTGTGTGGATATAATGTCAAATGGCTTCTAGAAAAAATGTTTATTAACTATAGTGGAAAGGACGAGTGTTTCTAAGGGTCGTTTTCTGTCCCCATATCGAACGTTACGATAATTAGCACCACTTTTGTATCTTCTCTTATACTACTAATGAACAATTCGAAAAAAAAACATCAAATTTGGCTATGAACGAGAGAGATGGATGCTGTCTTCGAAAAAGTTTTTTTTACTGATGAGTAACAGGACCGTAGTCAGTTTACGAATGAAAATGTTAATATGTGCATAGAAACTATGTTGCATCATAGTACACTATTAAATATTATTACTTATTACCAAGCGTGAATGTCACAGGGCCGACACTGTGCATGTCCTGCCCTTGACTCGATGGCCTTCACAGCTCACAGCTGACTTGCATTACGAAAACTGCGCTAGCAATTTTAGTTATTTATGGCACACTGTAATAGACAGTCGCCGGTATTCCATCGCGTTGATACGTTTCGCTTTTACGTATTCGCCGTGTGTTTAAATAACTTTATAAATATTAATAATTATTAGTTGAGGAGAGAAGTGAATAAAGTGAGGTACCATGCCAAAGGTGAAAAGAAATAGACGGGAAGTATTTGAAACGTGGTTTGACAGTGATCCCGAGGGACATACGTATTCAAGGAAATTACCTTTTTTGTACTGTGTGTAAACGGAAAAATACTTCGGATAAAACTAAAGTAACAAGACATCTGAAAAGCCATGCCTCGTCCAGCGCCGACGACTCCGTATTTTTCTATGAACTTACAGAAGCCTTTGTTGCAAGCAATATTCCATTAAACAAACTAGAGAAACCCAAGTTACGTAAGTTTTTAAAAAAAATATATGGACCGAAATTTCCTCATGAAAGTACGTTAAGACTTGCATATATCGATCGGGTTTACAACAATGTAGTGACATCAATACGCGAAGACATTGCGGACAATTTCGTGTATTTTATTATAGACGAAGCTACCGATGCTTGCGGGCGTTTTCCTTTTTCATAGACAAGTGAATATTAAGTGATAAACGTCGCCGTTTCACTCCAGAATACTTAGAAAAGCACATAATAATATTTTTAACCACCGCCAAACTGCCATGGGAACCTTGTCTCAACACTAACGTTTGTCGGGTAAGTTTTGCCATTGTTACGTGTTATCTTAATTTATATAGGTATTTTATCCTTGACTTAACCGTACTATTTGGTAAAAATAGTGCTATTTTGCTACATAATGCATGTAAACATATTAATATTTTCATTCGTTAACTGACTACGGTCCTGTTACACTCCGCGCTGGCACGAACTCTACTGACGAGTTTTTCCATCTCTCGGGCCATGTTAACTTTCAGAATATCAGACTTTGGAGTGCAGACAACCTTTACTTTTATATTGAAACTCCACACGCATTGAGTGTGGGCAGCTGGAAGCAAAAGGGGGATTGTTGGACCCATTTTTTTTAACTGAACACTGCATGCAGAGAGGTACTGTTTAGAAATCTTAACACCTTTTGTACAAATGTTGCATGACGACGAACTGCAAGAAGGTTATATTCAACAAGATATAGCTCGTGTGCATACTACAAGAGAAACAATTAATTATATAGGTGAATTTTTCGAAGATGGTATAATTAGTTTCAACACGCAAACCACATTCCCCCTAGATCTTGCGATTTAACCCGCTGTGATTTTTTTCTCTGACCTTATCTAAAAAATTAATTTTTTTGAGACTCCCGTTGGTGAAATGGAGGACCTTCAGCAAAACATTGTCAAAGAAAACTTAAAGAAACACTGTGGATACTGCAGCATATTATTGGGTCAGTTTAAATAAGAGTTCAAGTGTGTATAAATATAAGCGATTATCATTTGCTTTAATACCGTCTTATTTGACAAACTTTTTCATTTCTGTTTTTTATATACCCAGTAAAAGTACTCGTCATATAATGTGACAGCACTAACACCTCAATAAGGTTACAAACTTAGTCTATCTTAGTCTGTCGTCTATATTAAAATAAGCATAACAGAAAATATAATGTGTCCTATTTAAAAATTAAAAATTCACTCACATGTTAGAAGTTTGACAATCTTTTGATGATACCAAAATGGTTGGCGAGACGAACGCATTGAATACAAAAAGTGCTGTGGTGTTAAGGTGACCAAAAAAAAACTAACAACTATAGCTTGCTTCGGTTAGATTAAAATTATGATAAATGTTGGCATTTCCGAAGGCGTAGCTGTTACAGGATGCAATATACAGTGCGCTCCTAAAGTATGGAATAAATTCAGTAAATGTGAAACAAATAATTTTTGGAAAAAATCCTCGAACAGGTCGATTTTGTTTAATAAAAACACACATTTTTGAGGGAACGTCTATTTTCAGATGTCATTTGTTTTTGAGTAATTACATCATCAACTTATTTTTCAAATGGCAACCCCCATTTTTTTTAATCTAATTTGAGAGACCCTCTCATTGACGATTTAACGGTATAAAAATATTGTCACCTTAGATCACAAAATTTTTGAGTAAATGACAATTGAATGTTACAAAATGAAAATATATTTTTCACAATAAATAAACGAAAATTTCTGGAAAAACTGAACACAAATAAAACATAGCAAAAAAGCACGTTGCCAAGCAAAAAAATTATCAGAGTAAGTTTTTTGACGTATCCATGATTTTTACTGTCAGTTAATCAGAAGATTTGTCATTAAATTGTGCGAAAAGTTTATGTAACGTGTTAGTATTTATAAAAATTCCAATTTTAATATGGCACATTTAACTGTGACACAAAGAATTGAAATTTTGATTTTCAGCGGATGTGGAAATAATACCAGAACTCAGCAGGAGGAATGCAATTTATTTAATGCAAAATATCCAGACAACCCTATCGCCCAATCCACAGTTAGTAAGATTGAGTCCAAATTTAGAGAAACTGGTGATTTTAAAGATCTACCAAAATCAGGACGTCCAAAAATTACCTAAGATAAAAATATTGTCATTGTGTTAAGTATGGAAGAGAACCCTCAAAGTACCTTTACACTGGTTGCCTCAGAAAATGAAGTTAGTCAGACGACAGTTTTACATATCCTGAGGAAAGAAAACTATCATTCCTACAAATTTCCTCCTGACATTCCAAAAATCCTGACATTTCAGATAACACACTCTGGTTTCAGCAAGACGGAGCACCCCCGCATTATGCGCGCTCAGTTCGTGAATATTTAGACGTCATCTTTCCTCAGAGGTGGATTGGCAGACTTGATTATTTTTATGGGGTTATTTAAAATCAAAAGTTTACTGCAGAAGACCACACAATTTAGCCGAACTACGAGAAATATATTTTTCATTTTGTAACATTAAATTGCCATTTACTCAAAAAATGTTGTTATGTAAGGTGGCAACATTTTTATACCGTTAAATCGACAATGAAAGGGTCTCTCAAATTAAATTTAAAACATGGGGGTTGCCATTTCAAAAATTAGTTGATGATGTCATTACTCAAAAACAAATGCCATCTGAAAATAGACGTTCCCTCAAAAATGTATGTTTTTATTAAACAAAATCGACCTGTTCGAGGATTTTTTCCAAAAAATTTTTTGTTCACATTTACTGAATTTATTCCATACTTTAGGCGCGCACTGTAGATAACAATTCATAACATTATTTTAAGAAGTCCTTTTATACAAAGTTCACATAATGAAGACAGACTGACTAGTTTAAAAGTAGTTCAATAACTATATTATTGCACAACCCGTATATTGGTTGTTCACAGTAACGACGTCATATGACAACATTTTACCTCCAGCGCATTGGAGTTCCGTTATAAAATTTTGATATGTTAATCAGCATTGAATTGTGGCCATTATGTTTTTTTTTTTGAAGATGGAACAACAGCATCTAGTAGTATTCCAAACCTCAACGCCAAAATCAGCACAATACAGAAACAACAAAATCCCTTTGTACTTTCATACTAACCTAGAGGAACAGCGGAAACAAAGGAAACATTTTAAAGCAAACCGCATGTTGATATCTATATTATTTTCGATAATATACCCGTTTTTCGGACTCGGATAGTGGTGAAAAGCGATTCCAAAGGATCTCATGGTTTTAGATCCTTAATATAGTGTATAGTAGCGCAAAACATCGTAACACTCGATACAAGGGCAGGAAATAACTCTTAACGACACTCGTCCTTTCCAGCTACATCAATAAAAACAGCTGGTCCCTTTAAAAACCAACAACGTACTTAATTCAATATCGAAATCAAATACCTTTGTTCCGCAGTATTTCCCGTAGGAAGGCCCGCTGGAGTCCAAACCGCTGAAGATCTCGACGTAATCGTAGCCGCAGTCCCTCTCGTCTTCGATATCAAACGTAAGGAACGATAATTTCACATTGTATCCAGCAGATGCCTCTATCGTCCAATCGCAGTCCGCCCTGTTTTCGTAGCTAGCGCTCCCAAACTTCGCGTGGGAGTAGATGTGCTGCTTCTGCATGTTGGCCTGTAACCTTCCGCCACATACTGTCGAATGGGTGGCCCAAAAGCCGTTTCTCTGGACGGAAGCGTCGGATCTGAAGGTCATGTAGAGCTGATTTCCCGAAGCCACGATTAGATGGGGGAGCTTCGAGCCGCAGAATCTGCCCAAAGACGGAGATTCAGGCGAGGAGCCGTCGTAGAAGTCGACGTGGTCGTAGGAGCACTCTTGGTGAGGCTCCAGCTCGAAAAACTGGAAGGCGATTCTGATGCGATGGCCGGGTGTGGTGGTGAAGTGCCACACGCAGTCCTTCTTGGACGGGTAATAATCCGGATAATTGGGGCTTCCGATGCTTCCGAACGGAGTGGATATTTCGTATTTGCAGCCTCCTTCTTTGCAGTCTCTTCCGTTCTCGTGCAAAGTGTAGCCGTTGTGGCAGGTGCAGATGTAGGAGCCGAGCGTGTTCATGCAGTCGTGTTGACAGCCTCCGTGGTTTATGGCACATTCGTCCATATCTACAACGGCAACAAAACAAACAAGTTCATCTTTGACTTAGGATCCACGTTAAATTAGGTAGCAATTACTAGTTTTAGGTAATGTACAGGTCTAGGTCAAGTACATTTTGTCGCAAAAAGACCACAATCATTCAAAATGAACCCTTCCATCTATCCTGAATTTTTTTTGTAACCTCCATTTTTTTATATTTTAGGGTACGGTGTTGGAAATAAATTCATAATTGTCAGGTACTTACTGAATTCATTTAATTATTCAATCTCTGTCCACGACTTTAGGTATGTTGCTAATATTATGGTGAAGACTGTATTTTTAAGCATTGTATACAGGGTCCGCCAAAAGTATGGAATAATGCTTATCTTTTTATAATAAATAATAAAAAAAGCCTATACAAGTATGTCTAAAATTTATGTCTGTCTGTCAGTCTGTATGACCTTATTTTGCGTGTGTAATGACTCTACAATAAATCAGTAATTGCCTAGGCTCAAAAAAAAATAAATGTAGAACAAATGGCTAAAAAGATACGCGTGACACCGGTTCTACTTCTAGATACATACATATGTGTATACAGTGTGGATCAGCCAAATAGAATAAATTCAGTAGCTCCGTTATTATGCATTTTTTTTTAGAAAATATAGACATGTCAATATCTAATTCTAAAATGACATGTGGCGACATAAAAGTGTCATCCCTAAATTCAACCCCCCTTCTACACACAGGTGTAGAAGGGCTATAGTAGCTACAACCCCTAAATTTTCAAATTGGAAGTAGGGGCTTGTGATACTTCATTTGAAAGGTCTTTTCATTCTCTATTCAAAACTGCTATGGTTTTAAATTTTCTAGTAGAAATTAACAAGAAAAAAAGATAAGTTTCTCCAGCGTAGGAAATTCGTTACATTAAAATAAAAACAAATCATTATTAATGTAGCAGATGTTCAAAATGTATGCCTCCAGCATCTTGGCAGCATCCTAGACGTAAATAGAAATGTCTTCTAACGTTAGTTAACATCTGCGGGGTAATCGACCTAATTGCAAATGTTATTCCTCTTCTTCTTAAGTCAGCTAAATCGTCGGGTTTGGTTTTGTAGACCATACTTTTTTACATATCCCCATAGCAAGAAGTCTAACTACAGAGGCACGTCTCCCTATCCAGCGATTTGGAAAGATTGTGTGGAGATATTTCCGGACATTGACATCGTAATATGCTGGTGCACCATCCTGCTGGAACCATATTGCATTACTTGGAAGTTGTGGGTTTCCTTCAGCTGGATACAAGTTTGCCATCGTCGGTACGACATTATTTTGGAGCAGCGCTAAATAAATTTCTCCATTCAAATTGCCGTCAATGAAGAAAGGACCAATGATATGTTCTCCAATTATTCCTGCCCAAACATTAATTTTCTCAGGGTTTTGCGTGTGTAGTTCCCTCATCCAGTGAGGATTTTTTCTCGACCAGTAACGACAGTTTTGGCGATTAATATGGCCGTGAAGTGTAAATGTAGGTTCATCGGAAAATAAGACGTTTTCTATTTGTAAAGTATTGTCATCAATCATTTGCATCATTTGTTCACAAAAGAGAATTCGTCTATCAAAATCGTCTTCCGCGAGCTCATTAGTTGGTACCAGTTTATATGGGTGCATCTGATTTTCTGTCAATACGCGGAGAATGGCTAATATTTAATGCTGAAGCTGTTTGACGACTCGACGTATATAGATTTTCTTCAAGCATAAGCATTATATCCAATTTCTGATCATCACTAAGTTTATTGGGAGGATTTTTCTTTAGCTGCCGTACATGTCCACGTTCCAGAAACTGTTTCTCTATTTTACTTACGGTACCTTGAGATATCGGCGGTAACTCCGGATATTTTTTCTTGAAATAGGCGAACAACTTCTGCCTGCGCTTGTGTTCTGTCTCCGTAACCAATCATCTGCAGAATCGTTATCTTATGCATTTCTGTTAGGTAAAATATCTCTTTGAATTGCAACACGAAAACTAAAGCAAACAGTTTAACACTGATAACTGTTAACTACTGTTACAATGACAAGCACGTTTCTAGGTAATTTCACTAAAGGTGATATTGGAACTTCTTTTTCAGGTTTGTTTTTTCCTGCTTGCTCGTTTTTGTCGTTCGATTGTCAAGCAAAAAATTATACGTATTTATTAGTATTTTTATAGTAGGGAATGTCGACAATTACAGACATTTATTTTTTTGTTATTATTAACATTTCAGAACCTAAAATTGACAAATAGTGTTACTTATGAAAGTTTTATTTTAATGTAACGAATTTCCTACACTGGAGAAACGTATCTTTTTTTCCTTGTTAATTTCTGCTATAATTTAAAACTATAGCAGTTTTGAATAGAAAATGAAAAGACCTTTCAAATAAAGTATCACAAGCCCCTACTTCCAATTTGAAAATTTAGGGGTTGTAGCTGTCACCTGAAGGGGGTTGAATTTAGGGATGACATTTTTACCTACCAACTGAATTCATTCCATTTGGCTGTTCCACACTGTTTATTTATTTGAATTTGGATTTAGTTTTGTAAAACATACCTGTGAAAAATACGGCTGCGAATCCGGTCTTCTGAACGCTCGTGTCAGAGTAGAAAACGATCCTCATGACGCTACCCTCGGACGTGATTAGACCGGGAGCCTTCGGGCCGCAGTAGGAGCCGTGTTTCTTGAGCTTTCCCTCCTTCAATTTGCTGTAGACGTCGACCCTGTCGTATTCGCATTGCTGCTGTTGGGCGTTATTATTACCTTCCAAATCGAAATGTGTGAAATTCAAAGTGATTCTGAATTGAGGTTGGGCGACTATTTCCCAGACGCAGTTCTTATTCAGCGGATATAAATCAGGAAACGAAGGAGACGTAATAGTGCCGTTCGGTACATCAAAAACACCTCCACAAGCATCTGGAACAGGTTATGAATGAATAGCATGGTAGAATGCACTAATGGAAAATTAAAGTAATTTCACTCAAGCTGATAATGGAACTTCTTTTTCAGGTTTGTTTTTTTCCTGCTTGCTCGTTTATGTCGTTCGATTCTCAAGCAAAAAATGGTACGTTTTTATTAGTAATTTTTTTATAGTAGGGAATGTCGACAATTACAGACATTTATTTTTTGTTATTAACATTTCAGAACCTCAAATTGACAAATAGTGTTACTTATGAAAGTTTTATTTTAATGTAATGAATTTCCTACACTGGAGAGAGAAACTTACCTCTTTTTCTTGTTAATTTATGTTATAATTTAAAATATATGCAAAATTTTTCCGAATTTTAGTGATTTTTCAGAATGCTGTATCTCAGTGAAAAATGGTCTTATCGAGGTCTAAAAAAATCATTTTGAAGCTTCAAAACACAAAAACTCTATCAAACAGCTTAACACTGATAACTGTTAACTACTGTTACAATGACAAGCACGTTTCTAGGTAATTTCACTAAAGCTGATAATCGAAGTTATTTTTCAGGTTTGTTTTTCCCTGCTTGCTCGTTTTTGCCGTTCGATTGTCAAGCAAAAAATTGTACGTATTTATTAGTAATTTTTTATAGTAGAGAATGTCGGAAATTAAAGACATTTATTTTTTGTTATTAACATTTCTGAACCTCAAATTGACAAATAGTGTTACTTATGAAAGTTTTATTGTAATGTAATGAATTTCCTACAATGGAGAGAGAAACTTACCTCTTTTTCTTGTTAATTCATGTTATAATTTAAAATTTATGCAAAATTTTTCCGAATTTTTTAGTGATTTTTCAGAATGTTGTATCTCAGTGAAAAATGGTCTTATCGAGGTCTAAAAGCTTCAAGTTTCTAGTTTTGAGATATTTCGGCAAAAAAAATTTTTTAGAGCTACATGTTTCGCACAATTTTAGGATGTAGTGTGAGAAGAAAATTTTGCGAATTTTTTTGCTTTTTTTTTCAAGTCCACGAGCTTGAAAAAAAATGTTCTAACTTAGCCATGCTATGGACCGAATAGCTTGTTTATTCAGCTTCAATTTGCTTTTTTTAAATCTCGATACGACCATTTGCTGCTGAGATATCGAACTTTAAATCAAAAAGGACCCTTTTGTCTTTGATCGACGATATCTCAGCAAACCAACGGTAGCACAGAAAATCTAAAGGCAGTTCTGAAAACTGGAATAAACCCCCTACAAGGTTCTTCTGCGATTTTTGAGGAGAAATTTGTTTTATCCTTGACATGAATTTGAAAAAACAGGTAAAAATGGGTAATTGATTGTTTTTCAGAACATCAATGTCATGAATGAAATTCAAGTCTTCATGAAATGACTAATGTTGCGTATGCCTTTTACAGTTGAATATACCCCAAAAAATCATGCAACGTTACATTACGATTTAACGAGCCGTTTTCTTGTTGCAAACGGTCAAATTTTTGAAAAAATAAAGGGTCACGTTTTATGAGCTTAAACATGTCCTAATCATGGCTAAAGTAAAAAAAAAATTTTTTTCGAGCGTATTCACAATTTTTTCGCAAATACCATTGAAATTTTCTTCTCACTCTTCCTAAAATTGCGCAAAACATGTAGATTTAGTCATAAGGCTTCTTTAAGCGTCGTAAAACCTAAAAATCCTAGCTTACTGAGAAGTCATAGTTGCCATGAAATAACAAATGCCCTATTTTGACGTCAATTTAGAGATACATTCAGCATATCGGTTTTCATGAATGTATTCACTTTATTTTCTTATTTTTCAATATGCAACTTTTTTGTAATCTAAGCACCCTTGTATCTCTTTTAATTTAAAAGATCCCAGCGGGCTACAACGTAACAGTGACCACTGTGTATACATAAGTAACATATAATATATATATACAGGGTAATTCCTAAATTAAGTCATATTTTTTAATAATAAGATAACGTTTTTATTTTTGATTTTATTAAAAAAATGGTATTTGAAAAAATATTTGTTTTGAGCAGGTATTAAAAAATAGGATTCCACGTAGGAGACACCCTGTATATACACAAAGTAAAAGTATGAATATAAATAATAATATACTTGTTTAAGGATTTTTTTTTAATAAAGCAAACTACTCAATTTCTTCAAAAACTTATAAACAAAATTGAAAAATATGTAGAATGATAAAGAAAATGATAATAAAAAAAAAAACAAAAAAACGAAATCGTAAAAAAGCGTTTTTTTTTTCAAATTCATGTCGAGGTATAATCCCTTAACGTTTAGAAACCTAATCTGACAATATCTTGGGACGGACATAAAAACGGTACATATTTATTAGACTGGCAGTTAATTTTGAAGAAACGAGTCTCACACCCCGAATGTCTTCGTTTTTATGCAAAATGAAAGGTGAGGTGGTTTGGAGCGAAAAAAAGATTGTTGTGTTGTTGATTTTTACGAAAAAAACTCATATCTCTATACTATACGCATAAAAACCTTTCGAATTTCGACATAATACTCTTCGATATTCGTACTTTCACCTGATACCAGTTAGAAATGTGTACTCCTCAATCCGAACCGAATTTCACAGGAAAATAAAGTTAAAACTGCTGAATTTCTGCATGAAGATCTAGCTTACTTTATTTCTCAAAAATAGGTGCATGCAGTGATAATATAAAGCTTTAGGAATCCGGCGACACTGGGCGAGAGGTGAATCAAATAATAAAACGGTAACCAATATGAGATTATTGTACATAAACTTTTGGTAATTTTTATTTGAACAAACTATCAGTAATCAATATAGATCAGTAACTAGTGATGCTTTCTACGGTATTCTTTAACCACCTGGAGAATGCAGTATATTCTCTGCTCTTCGTCATTTGTCAATATATATTGTAGTCACTCATCAATTTTATAGCCCGTTCATAGCCCGTTACAGCATTACGGTCAATTTTAATTTTCTTTTCTAGTGAAATTCAGTTCTGATTGAGGAGTACACATTTCTAACTGATATCAGGTCCAAGTACATTATATCGAAGAGTATTCTGTCGAAATTCGAAAGGTTTTTATGCGTATAGTATAGATACTTATGTTTTTTCGTAAAAATCGGTTTTCCGAATTTTCCGGGAAAATTTGATGAAATATTGCAAAACTACTGGCGGTATCGTGTTTCCCGGAAAATTTTACATCGGGTTTTCTCGGCATTTTTTCGGCTATGTGTCAATAATATCGAGGAAAGTCGTTTTCGACAAATCCGGTGCCGGAAAATCGTAAAAACACTGAAATCCTCGTACAGGGACGGTTGAAACAATTTTTTTCGCTCCAAACCACCTTACCTTTCATTTTGCATAAAAAACGAAGACATTCAGGGGGTGAGACTCATTTCTAATATTTATATAGAAAATGCCACTGGCAATGAAAAAAAAGACGATAATTGGGCACGAAAGTTGAAACTGGACTCTCAAAAGTTAAGTTACATGCTAAAACATACAAAAGTAAATTGTTTTCCAATGAGTTGTTTCACTCTACGATAACTTGATACTGATATATAAAAAAGTCATGTATTTACTGAAACCTTTATCTCTTTTATACCAGTATAACTATGTAAATAAACTATTTATTTTATTTATTTGCTTGCAATGTTATGTATTTAAGTGTAATCGTTCAATCTTTCTCAATTCAAATCTTTATACACTATAGCCTTGGTAACTAAACATAATATTATATCGTCTGCCTTCCTCATCATAAGTAAATAAAAAGTATTCTGGTCAGTACCAATACGTTAGTGTAACAGCAATTGGTAGGATGACAATTACTAATAAATAAATCCATCGCCTGTCATTAGAACTGAAGTACATACCAATAACTGAGTTTCATGAAAGATCAACCTACCTTCACAATTCTTGCCGTCCGAATGAAGTTCATATCCAATCCTGCATGTGCAGATGTAACTGCCCAAAGTATTGACACACTGTTGGGCACAGCCGTGGTCTATCTTCGAACATTCGTCGTATTCTTTCATAATAAGAGCGGAAAATCCCCCTTTCTGCACAGATCCATCCGACACGAACTTCACCAGCATCTGATTGGAAGAAGATATGACGTCCGGTGGAACCTTGTGACCGCAATATACTTTTAGGATGGGGCTCTCCAAAGTTAGGCCGTCTCTGATCTCTACGTAGTCATACACACAGCTGTCGTGATTTTCTACGTCGAACGACTGGAACCGTAGGGCTACTTGATGATTTTCCGTTACTGTTATTCTCCAGATGCATTCCTTGTTCGGCTGGTATTCTTCAGGATAATTGGGAGATTCTAGATGACCTTCGGCATCTATACCAAGGTCTCCTCCACAAATTGCTATGAACAAAAAAAAGGAGCTTGGTGGTATGTATATATGGGACATTCCATGTCAACCACGACAGTGGCCTGTCCAAAAATAAGGGCAGTGGAAAAACTTTTTAAGGTCTCAAAATGTTCATATGTTCAAGAGTTTTCGAGTTTTTTTTTTTTTAATTCAACATGGCGGCCATAAAATGACGCCTACACATACATAGATATTTCAAGATGTAGCATTTTATTTGCAGCTATTAGACAGCTTTACGTTTTATGATCCGCTGAGCTCAAATTTCGAGGTCTCAAAGTTTAAAAGTGATCAGAAAATGAGTAACGGTAATTTTTTGACCATTTTTATAATCTTTGCAACATATTACTCTCTGAAAGGCTTTTTTTGACTAAATTAACTAATCTAATGTTTTCCGATACACTGAATTCCATTTTTGGAGTCCAGACTTAGAAAAAATCTTAGGGTCAATGACCAATATTTGACTATAATTTTCAGTTAAAAAAGGATTTTTTTGCTTCAGGTAATTTTTTCATGTTTATTGACATGGAAAATCCGATTTTTTGGTTCTTAAAATAAAAAAAATCAAAGGGAGATGAGAAAGGGCCAATATTTGCCATTTTTTGGCATTTTGTGACCAAAATTTGCAGTCTAAAGAATTTTTTGTATCAAAGTAACTATTTTTCTGTGTATTGACATGGCAAATTCGACTTTTTGGTTCTTAAAATAAAAAAATCAAGAGCTGATGTGAAAAGGCCAATATTTGACCAAAATTGACAGTCTAAAAGGATTTTTTGTCTCAGAGAAACTATTTTTATGTTTATCGACAGGGTAAATTCGATTTTTTGGTTCTTGAAATTAAAAAGTCAAAGGATGATGAAATAGGGCCAATTTTGGCATTTTTGGCATTTTATGACCATCATTTTCAGTGTAAAATGATTTTCTGTTTCCGAGAAACTATTTTTATATACTCCGACGTGGTGATTCCGATTTTTGTTTCTTTCATGCAATTAAATTACACTGACTGCCACTGACACGTCATCCACGTCCCACAAAGTGCTTTAGTAGTTGTTTTAACTATTTTGTCCTTGCTCTTTTTAAACATTTTTTTTTACTTTTATTGACTTATGTTTTTGTGACATGTAAATAAAACAAAATAAAGAAAGTAAGCAAAAAATGTATTGTCAAAGTACTTTGAAATATCTTCTTACACACAAACTGATAATATGTTCTCTATTTGTAACATTGTGCAATGTAATAATATGTATTTTTTACATAATGTACTATCCTCCCCAAAATACTAAAATTTCCATTGTCAGTATTTTCAAATTTCTCTGGACCACCATGACTATTAACATTAGGTACATTTTACTCTAGACCAATAGGCTGTGCTGTTTCTATTTTTGTGCCTCAAGGTGTATGGTTAAAATTCTGTACCAATCTGTAATTTCATTGTAAAAATTTGAATATTTCATTATGTGTTAGACAAATCAAATATATTCAATTTCAGTAGTGTTATATCTGTGTTAAAGTTTAACAGTTTATACAATTAAATATGTGTTAACTGTATTAAAAAACGACATTTACTTGAATTGGATTTTTTTTATTTTTTAACGCTACAAGAAATATTTGCGTCATCATTTGTTATGCGGAGATGAAACATTTCATCGTCAGTAATTTATACATTTTCTTGGAAACAATTAAGTAAACTCACTGAAATCTTCTTGTTGACATCTTTCCTACACAATTAATCAAACTACGCTCACATAGAGGTACAACTTGTGAAACGTTTTGTACCTACCTAATATATTTGAAACAAACTAGTTCAAAACTCTAAAGTTATTTGGAATTTGTAGATTGCGAAAGTTTAAGAGAATAGTATATAAAATATCTCTATAAAGTGATACATATGAAATATGGAACAGTCGTTGTTAAGGGTTAATATTAAAGTACACTCAAAATATTTCGAAAGGTTAAGGGAGTTTTTAGGTACCTATACATACGGTGATTGGTTTATCTTGACCACCTATTTTTTTCTTAACCACCTAAAAATCTCGGTGGCTCAAATTTATCAATAACTTTATTTAGTTGCTGTAAAACTATGCAAATGAACACAAAATATTTTATTTTAATCTTAACAATACCATAACGACAAAAACAAAACAAAACAAAAACTTTTTGCACACACCAAAACAAGTTAAAATATCTCAATTTTTAAGGCGTGTTTCACTTGTCTGAAATTTATTTTACTGTGCTCTCTACACATGAGGACGTCAGGGAAGCTTTTCCAGACGCAGTTATTCATTTCGATCCTTTTAGCCGGTTTCACTTTCAGTAAAACAAAAGCTTCTACCTGCAAACTGAAAGCTTCAATCGGAAACAAAAAAAATGGCAGACCCAGAGTAAGGGCAGAAGAAAACGTTGAAATGGATAAGCAAGTGATAATCGTGATAAAGCGAAGGATAATCCTAGAATCAGTTAGCCATCTGAGGGAAACATTTAATTATTTAGGCGAATTTTTCGAAAATCGTATAATGAGTTTGAACACGCAAGCCATATCCCCCGCCTAGATCTTCCAGTGTTAGAGAAAGAATAATTTTCACCGTCAAACGAATATTACGGTCATTGTAGCGTTGGCCACAGATGTCAGTTAATAATAAATGTTTTATTATTTAGCGTTCTTTGTAACGCGAAGCAAGATGGAAAAATCTGCATTCCGAAAATGGGCGATTTTAGTTTGGAAATGTTGATATTTTCGGAAAATAAAGAGTCGTCTTTATCGGAAGAAGATGCAATAAAGATGCAATATTCTCAAATTTTTAAAAATCTGACAAGGAAATAAGCAACGTCTCTCGTTCATTGTTATTCGTCATCGGATATATCACACCGACGAGGTCTATGTTTATCGAAATCTGAATCTATGATTTCTAATAACGAATGACAGTGAACGGGCATTATTCTCATTCTAGATGAGATACGAGGGGGTCCCCAAAAATAACCGGTACAGCATTGCCGTGGGCGGAGCTTGTGTAGTACGCATTTCTGGCGCTAGGCGTGAATAGCGCAACTCGTTGCCAGTTCAGTGCCGCCTGTGTTGTCGACCTGGTTTGTTCTGTTCATCTGCAGTGATTTTGCTGGCGCTGTTTTGTTCTTGTTTCGTTTTTGATGATGGCAAGTTTAAATGAACAATGTGCAGCTGTGAAATGTTGCTTTCTACTCGGTAAAAAATGCTGCTGAAACTGTTCTAATGTTGAAAACAGCTTACAAAGATGACGCTATGGGAAAAACTCAAGTGTAAGAGTGGTTTGCTCGTTTTAAAAATGGCGACATGTCGATTGATCACAAACCTCGTTCTAGACGTCCATCAACTGCCCCAAACGACGAAAATGTTGAAAAATTCGAGAGCTTGTGCTCACAGACCGTCAACAGACAATTGATCAACTGTCAGAGATTAGTGGGTTATCTTGGAGCTCGGTTCAGCGAATTTTAACTGAAGATTTGGGAATAAAAAGTGTTGCTGCCAAGTTTGTTCCTCGGACTCTGACTCCTGCCAAGTTGAAACATGTTGTGCTTTGAAACAACAGCTTGAAACTGATCCAGATTTTCTGTCAAAGGTGATGTCCACATTTTCTGTCAAAAGTCAACTGGTGATGGGTCATGGTGTTATGGTTACGACCCAGAAACAAAGCAACAGTCAAGCCAATGGAAAAGGCCAATGGAAAAGGCCATTGTCACCCCGTCCAAAAAAATGTCGTCAAGTCAAATCAAACATCAAAACAATGTTGATTTGCTGTTTTGTTGCCAAGTTCATTCAGAGTTTGTTCCCCCAGGTCAGACCGTCAATCGAACTTTTTATTTGGAAGTTTTAAGAAGATTTCGCAACAGTGTTCGTCAAAAAAGACCCGATTTGTGGCAGACAGAAGACTGGTTCTTCCACCACGACAATGCACCTGCACACAAAGCCATCTCTGTTCGCCAGTTTTTGACTAAAAATGGCATGGTTCCCCTGCACCATGCACCTTACTCACCTGACCTGGCTCCGTGCGACTTTTTCATATTTTCACGCATGAAAATGGGTATGAAAGGACACCGATTTGGCAACATTGAAGAGGTCAAGAAAAAAAACAGGGAAGAGCTGCCAGCCATTTCTAAAGTTGACTACGAAAAATGTTTCGAACAGTGGAAGCACCGGTGGGACAAATGTATTAGTTGTAACGGAGAGTATTTTGAAGGGGATAATAAGGTTATTTTGTAAAAAAAAAATTATTTTGGTACCCCCTCATATATTTTATTTAATACTCCACTTCAGATTCTATTTTTACGAATCTAATATTTCCGACTTACCTTCGTAGCTGGCAGTGAAGCCCCTGTGCCCTTTCGGGCTCTTGGCGACGTACGCAACGAGCATCCGACTACCCTTGGAGATAATGTGATGAAACTGGCCGGTGCCGCAGAAGAGGCCGAGTATCGGGGACTTGTGCCAGTAGCCGTCCCGAACTTCGACGTAATCAGTTTTGCAGTCCGGGGACTTTTCGATATCTAAATTCGTTATGTTGAGGACGATTCTTTCGCCGTGCGTCGCGGTGATTCGCCACTCGCACCTGACGCCCTCGTCGGGGACGTTCTCCGAGTACATGGGCGGCGAGAAGGTCGCCGAGTTCGCCTGGTACGTTCTGCCGCATGCTGGAAAACACGCACAAACGAATGAATAAAAAATTTCAGAAGAACGCCACAAAGGGTCGCCTCAAAAATAGACCCGAATCGAGCCCGAATTAGGCAGCGTAAACACCATCAAAACAAAGTGACAAATTAAGTCACGGCAACGGGACGTTACGGTGAGCGGTGTAATTCAGGCTGCTCGCCACCTGTCTGCTTTTTCTCATACGTTCCACATTGCATGCAAGTAGGGTAAACTAGCGCATTGTCCAAATACAGTAAGATACGAAAATTACTGCGGATAAGATATTCTGACCATTTCGGCTTTTAGGCTTACAGTAAATATTGTTTTTTTTTTTGTACACTTTAATTGTGATTACATAATATTTATAAATAAAATAAATGTGATTGCATTTCGTCAGTTGGAGTAATGCATCCGTTGCTCTATTTGCCTCTCACTTCATTAAACTGGGGCAAATAACATGTTTGCTTTGGTGTGTTTTAATCTTCAAATAGTTTGTGGTTCAACAATACACAGTGATTGTTTTGTCTTGACTACTACAGAATGAAATTGTAATCTGAAAAATGTATTATGTTCCAACCATCTGAGACTAAAAATTGGCCGAAAGAAGGAATCTGAAACATCCTTTTGTTTGTCAAAATATTTAACATTACGCCATATTTTTCAATGAAGCGATGGAAAAAGGTCACAAACTTTTTTTTATCTAATGGTTACTCAAAATTAAGGTAGAAACAAAATGTAGGTAATCCTGCATATTATCTTATTAATAATTAATTTCCAATAAAATTTATTGTACCTACTTAGATATTTTCCCCATTATCAGACTCTGCAAAATTATCCACGTTTTGTTTCTACCTTAATTTTGTGTATCAATAAAAAATATAATATTTTTTTAATACCATTTGAGTATTACAATTTTCTTTGGCAGTTTACGAATAAAATGGAGTGGTTAAGATACAACAATCACCGTGTACAGCATGTCCCAAATTCGAGGGTAACAAATCAGAAGGTTCTTGAAAACTATAAAAGTTGGGCAATTTTTTATTCTATTGAATTTCCTTTAAAAACTGAGGAAAATGCGAGATACCCGAAAAAACAAACAAAATATTTAAAATTGGTTTTTAGTTTCTCCTAAATAAATTTGAGATTTTTTTAACCGAATTTCAACTGCTACTTTTTCTTTTCTACAAAATGACATTATCAGTTCTTGAATCTGACGCAATGTTTCGATATTTTGGGTACATCATCAAGTTCTTTTTTTTTAATACGAATCTAGATGTTATAATTTCGGATTTCGAAAGAGCTCAGCTCATCATTCTAAAAACATATACCTACGAGTACATACATAGGAAAGTGCAAGATGTCAAAGCCGAGCATTAATAAATAAGAAAAGAATAAACTCTGACAGATAGAGGAACTGACAGAGAAATATTATATCCATAGTTGCCAGACTAATATGTCATTTTAAATCTCTATGGGCGTTATTCTCTGTCTTTCGTGATAGGGCAGCAATAAAATATGTAGGCGGGACGCCCCGCCCATAAATTATAATGCGCACGTGTAAATTGAATTATTATATAGTTATTGGTCTACGGAAAAAAACACTTGAGTATTCCTTGCGTACGCAGTTGTTATTTTAGGCGATTCCATCGTTGGGCCATTTTTTATAAACGGTTCCTTAAATGCAAACAAATATTTAACAAATAAAACAAACTGTTTATGGACATGAACATGAAAGACCACGAAATTTAAATGATTTACGGGCCAGAATTGTACAAGTCCTAAATTGTTACGCTTAAGAAATGTTAGAACGCGTAAGAACTGAGTTTTACGATAGACCAGGGTTTTGCGAAGAACAAAGGGGCGACATTTTGAACCACTTATTCAATAGGCATTTTTTCTTTCTTTCGTCTTATAACCGGGTTGATTTATATTTATATCTTTTTTATTTTTTATAGAACTTCAATTTTATTTTCTTGCAGACCGGTTAGTTAAGCAATACAAAAATTTGAAAATAAATACAATTATGTTCGTACACTTCTTTTAAGTGTATGGGATAATTTTAAGTCAGAATTACGTAATAATTTCGTTTCATACAGCTAAGTCGATGGGCACTCTCGCCGCTGCGAAAAAGTACTGAGAAGTACTCACTCAAGTTCGTTAGGTGATGGGCGGTGTCTATCCACCTCCACATTCCAGTTTCTGACGCGCAGGTAACGTTTTACATCATACGTTTCTAATAAGTACACAAGCGTGAAACACTGGTGCATCTAACTCTCTTTGTCTGTCCTTACTGGTGTCTTTTAACTTATTCTCTTCTACACATGTATCGCCAATATGTAATGGTGCAATTTCCTACCCTAGTATATATGACACTTGATATACAGTGTTCTGTAACTTTGTTATACTTTTTGTAATACTATACTTGTACCTATTTTATACTCATAATCATTTTTTAAAAATGTAGAATTAACTGTCCTAAATAATTAGGTTACTATAATAAATATAATAATCTGCATACATTAATTAATTTATTTTATTTTACTATGTACAGGGTGTCCCAATGTAACGTGTTGTTTGGGTTATTTTCGAGCTAAAAGAAAATTCAAATGCTGAATTTTTCAACGTACCTGAATTTGGGATTATTATACAGGGTATTATAAAAAAAATATTTCTAAAAAAACTGAACTTTAGGAAAATTATTGAAATCGAATTTTACTATGGAATATTATTAAATTGTATAAGAAGCATTATAAAAGTGTATATTGTCATATTCCACTTCAGCTTGTACACCTTATATGTTATGCATTTGTTTAATTACTCTCGTCTTTACGAATTCAGCAATAAGTATTTTGTCGTCTTCTGTCTAAAAATCTTTGAGTTTGAGATGACATTTTTTCTTTTGTTGTAGTTCAGAAAATTGTTCGTTAAATACTGAAAAGAAATTATATGCACGTTATTTATAAAGATAACTATACAAAACTCTATCTGCAGATTCACGAAGACGAAAGGACGTCATTTTTTTGGGAAATATCCTTTTAACAACACCTTGAAAAATTCTGCATAACTTAAACGTTTGATTTTTTTCTAGCTCATAAATAATCCAAAATACCAGTAGTAACTCTTTAAATTGGAACACCCTGTACCTAAAATCAATAAAAATATTAAAAATATTATTTTTAATCAATAATTAAACAATTCTGAGAGCCGATCTAGCACGAAAGTAACCATATTATGTTAATTAGTAACAGTATTATATTAATTGAAAGAAAACTGGAGGTCATTAGCCAACACCGTAATAAATCACATAGTTTTTTACGCGACAATTTGAGTGCCACTATATTTATCACTATTATATAGTGATAAATTCATTTTATTACCGCTAATAATGACAACACAACAAATAATATCCCATATCTAAATACGACCACATACAAGTAACGACTGCCTTAATTCAATTTATGTCCCCCTCGAACGATTTCGGAACTTACTGGGACACTTATAGAGAAGATTGGTTTGTGCGATGTCTCCTTCGCTGAGTCTCACTCGCTGTCCGATTTCCGGCCTCTTTTTGCCCGGCACGTCGATGGGTTGAATGGTGTCGAGGTATGTTCCCTTCGAGAAGGTGTTCCTGGCGTAGTGCATGATGGAATCGTAATCGTAAATGAGTCCCAGGGAGTTCACTTCCTCCTCGTTGAGTTTATTAAAATTATACTCTTGACCTGCGAAGTAAGTAATATTAAGAGGCGTGTCAAAACAGTAAGGCTAAGGCCATGTTTGCAACCTACACGCCGCAACGACAGCTACTGGTTTTAAAAACGCTCTGATCTGCACTCAGGTAGTAATAAATTGCATCTACAATAGCTGTTGTTACTGCTACACAGGCACAATAAATTCAGGGAAGCGAAAATGTTTATTGATTGAGTTATTCATTAACGAAATTGAAACCTGACCACAACTGTAATGTGAAATTCAAACAATATTCTAATGAGGACATTAAAGGAAAGTTATTGATTGAAAGTGCTAGCGTAATAGTTTGAAGATGAAACTAACTCAATAATTCTGAAAAAAAGATGGCAGGGAAAAAGAAATGCATTCAATCTCAAGTCTCAAAAAGTCTTTTATTTTAAGTCCCCATGTGAATCTCAATATCTGTGCATTATTTAGATGACCACTACATGTTCTTTTCCTCCGTTGTTTTTTAGCATCAAACATTCCACCCCAGAAAAGCAGCCCCCGCAGTACCACCCCCAACTTTTTTTGTAAGCCATACCTTACTCATTTTTTTGTCTTACTTACGTCTGTATGTTTTCTACTAAATACAGTGGCGGTCACATAATTAGAAACGGCATTGTTTTAGCATAACTTATGCACATTATGTCATTTAGTTTTTAAACCGTACCAACAATTATATATATACAATAAACATGCGTTCTAAAGCGAATCAATTCGTAACTTATTTTGTGCTCCATCCGTCTCAGTTCAACTTGGTAGGTAAATAAATAAATGGTAGGTAAATGGCAATCCATTTACCTACCATTTTTCGAAGGACACATAATTAGAAACGATATAGAAAAATGTTCATTATTCAAGAAACTATGTAACATACATTAATATCTTGTTGGATAGTCATGTTTCTTTATTACTTATGTGTATCTCCTACCCATAGATCTTATCAAAGTTTGACATAACTCTACGGGTATCGCGTACCAGGCCTCTCTAACAGCTTCATACAATTCATCAAAATTTTTAAACTGACGCTGACAAACTCGTTGTCTTACTTCACCCCATAGATTTTCTATGGGGTTGAGGTCAGAGCTACAAGATGACCAGTCAATAATAGATACAAGGCAATTATAAATATAAAAGTTGAACTGAGACGGATGGAGCACAAAATAAGTTACGAATTGATTCGCTTTAGAACGCATGTTTATTGTATATATACTCGTAATTGTTGGGACGGGTTAAAAACTAAATGACATAATGTTAAGTTACGCTAAAACAATGCCGTTTCTAATTATGTGAGCGCCACTGTACATGCTTAAAATTTAAAATCGGACCATAAATAACAGTGCTATTTTAAATTACATTTTTTTCTGTGAATAAATATAATTTACTTAAAAAAAGTTCAGTAGGCCATTCTAATGATTCACACAATATTCTAATGAGTACGTTAAAGGAAAACTATTGATTGAAAGTGCTAGCGTAATGGTGGAAAGATGAAACTAACTCAATAATTCTGAGAAAAAGAATGCAAGAAACAAAAATGCATTCAATATCATTTTTGTAACTTTTATCCACAAATTTCACATGTGAATCGCAATCTCTGTGCATTATGTGGATGACCACTACATTTTCTTTTTCTTAGTTGTTTATTAGCATCAAAAATGCCACCCCTGGTAAAGCAGCCCCCTCAGTACCACCCCAACTTTTCTTTTCGTTTATTCTCTACTAAATAATTTTATTTATTTTTTATTTTTTTAAATTTTTTAAATTTAAAATCGGTCCATAAATAACCGTGCTATATTAAATTACATTTTTTGTGTGAAATAAATATAGCTTACTTAAATTAAAAAAGTGTAGTATGCCACATATAGTTGCCAAATATAATATCAAAATATAAATATTTAATATAATATTTATTTACTGTTACCAAGAATGCTACTGCTGTTATTATCGGAACCCTGTTGGTGAGTTGTTTCCTTCATGAGGAAGTTTCTTTGTTAATGCAAAGATTTTTGATAAAGTAAAGTAAAGTATGATTACTGACGAGTTGCTATGTAAATCGTCAAAACCTAGAAACCTCCTGGTGAAGTTAGTCGAGCTCCTCGAGGTCACTAATGCACCATTTAGGTATTCCAAAAGAATATATATTTCTGTAACAGCCCATATGTTGATGGAGTTGATAAGATTTGCTCCAGATAAAAGCATATTCACCAACTTTGTCAGGCGGTTCTTATATTTCTCCTGGAAATCTCATTTCAGATGTGTGTGGATCTTTCAGTGACGGTCCGGAGTTTTGCCTTGGCACCACTGAATAGTTCTAAATCATCCAGTAAGTGTTGTTTGGATGCTTATGTTGATCTGTACCCGGCTGTTGTTTTATTCAGTGATATAGATAATGGACCCAGTTGTCAGATCAAAAAGAACCAAAACTATGAGATTGAATAACCTTGAAAGATTATTTTCTTCATCTTAACTTGACATGTGTTCCCTCCAGAGATCTAAAGTTTATTTTCCATGCGTAAAATGCGTTCGATATTCACTCCAGAAGAATATGTAGATATACCTCACATTTTTGGCGATTGTGGATGATTTTCTTGGTAGCACTAAGATGACATAGTTGATACACACAAACTAAAGACTTAACTTTGAGACTACGGTTGTCATTTCTTGTGTATGGTCTACTAACTCTTTTTTAAGTGTCATTTGAAAACAGAAAGTTGGGCTTGACACTGCAGGGACGACTTTACCATTTTTAATACTGACTAATACTCCAACACCAAATTGACGTTGCTTTTGTTGCACTCACATATGTATCTTTATTAGAGCAAATAGGCGCTATACCTTATATAACTCATTCTGGGCCACCAGATATATATACAATAGGTTACGTGTACGTGTCATTACAATACTTACCACTCATTATATTTTCTCTGATGATATTTACATGGTTGTCACGATCGGGTCTCGTGTGTTCATGCCAAAATCCAACTACATGCCCCAGTTCATGAACGACGATGCCGAATTTATCACAGTTTTTTCCGATACTTATTGCTTGACCACCGTTTCCTCTTTTTCCCACGAACGAGCAACACCTATATAATTCCAATCGTTTATTTTAATTTAGTAAACCGTTAGAAATAATACAGTAATCGGCAAAAATCTGGAATAATGCCAATACTTTTTTTAACTACGAGGTGTGTAAATTAAATAATGAGACTGGCATCGTAGCGCCCGATTTAGCAACACTGCGGAGACGGGACTTGGAAGGGCAGTAGGTTAATATGTAATACAGCTTCAGTACACGTTTGAAGTCATTTGTTTGTTCTTTGTGACTGTTTTTTCTAGTGCGTTTTAAAAATGAGTGACTTTAATTTTGAGCAACGGTGTGCGATCAGGTTTTGCTTCAGACTTTGCAACACTTTCAGAGTTTTGCAACACGACTACGAAGACAGTGTTTTTTCAAGATCCCAGATTTTTCGGTGGTTTAAGTCATTCTCAGAAGAAAGAGCGTCGATTGAAGATGAACCACGCAGCGGAAGGCCTTCATCTTCAAGAACCGAGGAAAATGTCAACAGAATACGGGATCTTGTGCGTTCAGATCGTCCGTTTACGACAAGAATGATCGGGGAAGAGTTAAAGGATCACACCACTGTTCAACAGATTTTGACTAATAAATTGGGGATGAGAAAAATCGGCCCAAAAATGGTACCAAAAAACCTTTTGCAGGAACAAAAAGACATCAAGAGAGAAAAGTGTATTGGCTTTTTGGAATCGACTGAAAATGATCCCCGTTTTATGGAACGTGTCATTACTGGTGATGAGACTTGGGTGTTTGAGTACGACCCGGAAACCAAGCGCCAAAGTATGGAATGGCACTCAAGCTCTCCAAGACCCAAAAAATAAGAATGAGCAAGTCGAAAATCAAATGCATGCTGGTTTGCTTTTCTAATAGCCAGGGAATTGTGTACAAAGAGTGTGTAGCTTCAGGCCAAACAGTAAATCAATACTTTAACAGAGAGATTCTTGAGAAACCTCGAAAAAGATGCGTGTGAGACCAAACATCAAGAACAACTGAATGTTGCATCACGACGATGTGCCTTGTCACACAGCCATTTTTAACGTAACCAACAGTAAACGAGTTTTTAGCCAATAAAAACATTCATGTGGCTCCTCAGCTTCCTTATTCGCCTGACTTGAGTCCTTGTGACTTTTTTCTCTCCCCGAGATTGAAAAATTACCTCAAGCGACCATACAAATCATGCAAACGGCCGTATCCGACCAGCTGAAGGCTATTCCAGTATATGAATTCCAGCACTGCTATGAGGAATGGAAGAACCGTCTCCAGAGCTGTGTGGCTTCCCAAGGAAGTTATTTTGAAGTAGACAATACTGAACTGTAAATCTATTCGAATAAAAAAAATAAAAAATTAAGTCTCATTACTTAATTTACACACCTCGTATTTGTCTTACAGGAGAGGTCCAAATAAAAATTGTTTGACTTATTTCTTTGCATGTTCTGGCTATTTTAATTTTTTATCCAACCATCTTGTTTTTTAAATAGCACTTTTCGAGGTATAGTGTTTTCGAGGTACAACATTTTTTTATATTCACTGAACCAACAGATTGGCATTACATAACAGAGCATTATTTGCTTTGTTTTCCAAGTCACATTAACGAAGTTAGATAACATGGGCTAAAAATATAGTCAGTTTCTCGTCAATAAAAGCCATTAAAAGTCAGTTTCTTTGTTAAGAATTGTTTTGTTAAAAATTAACGATATCTTAAAATGCCAATCATCTTGATTTTCTACAGAGCCGTAACACTTTTTTTTATACATTTCTGAAGGTGATAACCCATATCTCCACCCCTGCTAGCATAAGAAGTACTATGTACCCAAATTTGGTACGAATAGTTCTGTTAATTAAATAAATTAATTAACTGTTCCGTTAATTAAATTAATTAATTAATAAAAAAATTCCTTGAAATTTTAAACACTCTGTATCTCGAAAAGGAAGCGTTTTAAGAAAAAAGTATACATATGTACAAAACCCTACCTATTTTTTGCAATATTCTCTCGGGTCCGACGTTACATCTGACTTACGCTGTATAGTAAATAATATAAACTATAAAATCACTTACCCGCAGGGCCTTTCTGTAAAAATAATATAATTTTGGTGTTCGTCCCTATTTCTCTCGACGAACTTAACACACGTGAAATTCTCCCAATGTCTCATTGCCTGTTTGAAAAGCGCTTTGTGCATTCCGCTAAAATTTCCGTCTATCTCGTACGGAATGACTCCGTAGTCCCACACTCTCTCCTTTCTGGCGGTAGCAGCTCTGGTCACTCTACTGTGGATGCTGTGAGTTTTATCGTAGACCACGGTGTTTTTCCGCTTGAGATCGAAATTTGGTTCGAACTCGTGAATGGGGGGCTCTCGAAGCAGATGTTGTCTGTCAGTGAACCTTTTTGGCCTGAATAAAAAAATATATTCACTAACAAATTTATAATAATTATAAATTTTAAAGTTATAAACTCATATATGATTAGAGTCGAAAAATACGTGGACACAAGTGGAGTAAGACAGAAGTCACACGCCAGTCCAGCAGAATGGAACCATCTGGTACACAGATGGGTCCAAAACGGAACAAAGCACTGGAGCAGGTGCAACAAATAGAGACCCAGGGTGCGAAATCAGCATAAACCTGGGGAACTTGGCAACCGTATATCAGGCAGATATAACTCCATTATCCGCTTGCAAATAAGAGGATCCAGATCATCTCTGACAGCCAAGCAGCACTATTAAGAGAAAAACATATATCGCACTGAGCGATAGTCCCAGGGTTGAGACACTCGCGGATGTTCATTGGCGAACCATCCTGGTACAAGTCAAAAGACTTCATAAAACTGGGTAGAAACCAGCTGAGATGGACAGTAGGACTGTTTACGGGACACTGCCCACTCATGCGACATCTTACGACAATCGGGGTAACCGAAAATAACCAAATGGTGCTCTTACCGATTTCTTCTTTTGCGTTTGTTTTGGTGCCGTTTCTTTCTCTTATGCGCCACTCCTTCGCCATCTTGCTGTTTCACTTTACGAACGACAGCGGACGATTCGGTAATGTTCGATATACTGGTGGAGTTAACCGGTTGACCGAAACTATAACCGTCACTCTGGTTCTCAGCGTTCGTCTTCGTTTCAATTGCACTAGAGGTCTTTTTACTTATAACGTCACTGGAGCGGGTCGGCTTTAAGATCTGCCCGTTCTTATGCGACGGACCGACGGGCGGACTGTCGAAGGGGTCGTTGTAGTTCTTCGGGTTTACAGGCGGGGGGTTGCTTTGTTTTCTTGCGGAAGAAATCCGTGAGGCCCTCTTCCTCTATCTGAAGACCTTCGAGCACTTCCTGTTTATACTTCTCGACCTCCTCCTGTAGCGTGGAGTACTTGATCTTCGGTTTAGAGATGGGGTCGTACGGTATCGCGATGTCTCCCAGAAATCCTCCTGTGGAAGAAAAGAAGAATATATATTTTGTATGAGCACCAAAATAACACAAGCACACAAAAAGAAACAAAAGTCTAGAGCAAGAAGTCAGGTCTTTGTATCCCCATGCATTTTGACCCGCTGAACATAAATCCAATGTCCACTTTGTCTGATTGGCTCTTGCATTTTTCCTAACCTCAATAAACACATTAAGAATGCCCCAAAAATCTCAAACTAATAAATAAAAAGCTTAAATGAGCTGGCCACCATTTCTATACGTATTTTGGTGCACTGCGACCGAATCTGAGGTCAGAATTGGTTATCAGTTATGAATTTTGACATAACCTCAAAAAACACCTTAAAATGTCCTCAAAATCTCAAACAAGAAATAGAAAGGTTAAATGAGTTTAAACCAATAATTTTAAACCTAACTTAACCTAAGGCAAGAGCTTTACACCAAGAACTTTAAACAAATAATGCTTAACCTAATATAACCATAAAGAACTTTAAACCAAAAACTTAAATCTATTATGAATTAAGACAAGAACTGTTAAATTCCTAAGGCAAGAACTATTAAGGTTTAGAGTTCTTCGTTTAGAGTTCTTTGTGTAAAGTTCCTGTCTTAGAATATGTTACATTTTATATAGTAAGAAATCTTTTATTATATCGTTGTTTTTTTTTCCGATATTTCGTAATATCGCATTTACTAAAAACAAGGCTACAATTTTACGCAAAGAACTTTAAACCAAGAACTCTAAATCTAACAACATTTAAGGCAAGAACTTTGCACCAATAACTGTAAACATTAATAGTTCTAGCCTTAGGAACATAACACTTTTTGTCTCAATTTATAAATTAAGTATAACTAAGTTTTTGGTTTAAAGTTCTTTCTCAGGTTGTTAGGTGAAGAATTCTTAGTTTAAAGTTCTTGGTGTAAAGCCTTAGGTTATGTTAGGTTTAAAATTTGGGATTTAAGCTTTTGTTTATTTTTTTTATTTTTGGGCATTTTTAACTGTTTTTCGAGGTTATGTCAAAATTCCTAACTGATCGGCTACTTTTGTTATTAGTTGTGTACCCTTTACCACCTAAGTAATATTTGGGAAGCAAAACCATGAAGCTAAAAGAAAACCTTATCGCTAGCTACAAGCTCCTATGACTTTCAAAATTTTATACTAATAAATAAAGGAACTATCCAGAAAAAATATCTATGTAAAAATACATAACATAACGTTGGCCACAAAGGACCTACGTATGATTATGTAAAATGACATAGAGTAGCTATGTATATATATCCTGCTCTCCCGCAACGGAAAGTACCACTGCGCATATGCGAGTCCCGGCGCGTTGTCGGGGATGGTCAGTGGCGTACAAATGTACGGGCAAGCAACACAGGCGTATATAATTTACAAGGCGCTTAAAAGATATGGTTTATACTTTGATTATCATAGAGTTGTATTTGTAAAGTTGTAGTTTGTATTTTTCTAGTTTTGCATTACGTGTATGGTACATGTGAAAACTCCATATTTATTATGTTATTTATATACTACCTATTACATTGTGATTCTGCATATACATACATATTTATGAAACTACACGTGAAAGTTTTAAAATCACTTTCTAATTTTACAAAACTTTGCAAATTTACGCGGTAATTTCATAATACATTGTACGTATAATATGTCAAGAATCTTTATTACATACGAAACAGCAAACTTTAAAATTTGATTAACTATTCACTGATTTTCAAAACACAAAGATATACATATGTATACACATAAATTATTACGTTACATATAAGTAGGTATTTTAACACACAAAATACATATAAATAACCAGTTGCAAAAAGTACCGGGCCAAAATAGCAATCAACTATTTTTTACTTACTGTACTTTACTACATTTTTGAAGTTCGCTGTTTGTGTTTGATAAATCCAATTGGCACCGAGAGGCGAGAATATATGCGATACAGGCATCATAAAACGTAATCGAATGATAGTTAGATACAATTTATTCAATTTAATTTGTAAACGTAGCTGTTTAATGGTAAATTCAATAATTGAGTTGGATTATAGTAACATCATTAGGGGACATAAATTGGATTTGGGTTGTTTAGCGAACCATATTAATGTGATTTAGCTGAAATAACGCTGCAACATCAACACATGAATCGGTTTTGTGCTCCGAATATGTAATGTCATGGGTAGTTATGATTCGACATGTGCGAATGAAAAAAATTACAGATATAGTGGTATGCGTGTCGATATTACAAATACATTAATGTTCTATGTACGCTGCAGCAACTATTGTTCGGAAAATGGAAACGTTGGTGTATAATAATAATAATAGTACCTAGTAATAATAATGTTACGGCTTGCTTCGTATTGGAAATATTTTAACCGCTTAGGTCCAGTACTTTTTGTAAATGGTTATTTATATGGTTAAATAACACTGGTTTCTTTAATCATAGAAGGTTAACAGCAGTTAGCAGTTAACTGTGTACTTTTACAACAACAAAAATTAATAAAAACAATGGAGAGATCAGCTTATCATCTGTTAATAAATGTAAAGTGGTTTAAATTGTACTTTAAAAATCATTACCTAGATGAATTTGAGAGTGGTTTTATAAATTTAATCTATTGGGGCGAAGCAAATTTCAGGATAATCAAAACTCTACTCACACTACTAATACGGGACATGGAAGGGCGGTAGGTTAACATGGAATGCACCTTCAGTACAGGTTTGAACTTGTTAGAGTCATTTGTTTATTCTTTCTGACTGGACTGTTTTCGTAAACTGTTTTTTTTTTTTTTCTAGCGCGTTTAAAAATGAGTGACATTAATTTTGAGCAACGGTGTGCTATCAGGTTTTGCTTCAGACTTGGACACAGCGCAACGGATACTTTTGCAAAACTTCAACACGCCTACGGAGAGAGTTTTTCGGTGGTTTAAGGCATTCTCAGAAAGAGAGAGAGTCGATTGAAGATGAATCACGCAGTGGAACGCCTTCATCTTCAAGGACCGATAAAAATGTCTATAGAATACGGGATCTAGTGCGTTCAGATCGTCGGTTGACGACAATAATGATCGGGGAGGAGTTAAATTTGAATCACACCACTGTTCAACACAAATTATAGCACAACACAAAAGTAGTTCAAAAAAACCTTTCGCAGGAACAAAAGGACATCAGGAGAGAAAGGTGTCTTGACTTTTTGGAATCGATTGAAAATGATCCCCATTGTATGTAACGTGTCATCACTGGTGATGAGACCTGAGTGTTTGAGTACGACCCGGAAACCAAGCGCCAAAGCATGGACTGGAACCTTTCAAGCTCTCCAAGACCCAAAAAGCAAGAATGAGCGAGTCAAAGATCAAATGCATGCTGATTAGCTTTTTTGATAGCCAGGGAATTGTCCACAAAGAGTTTGTGCCTCCAGGCCAAACAGTAAATCAACAATTTTACAGAGAAGTTCTTGAAAAACTTCGAAAAAGGATCATGCATGTGAGACCAAACATCAAGAACAACTGGATGTTGCATCACGATAATGCGCCTTGTCACACAGCCATTTCAGTAAACGAGTTTTTAACCAGACTTTTATTCGCCTGACTTGAGTCCTTGTGACTTTTTTCTCTTCCCGTGATTGAAAAATCACCTCAAGTCATTTTGGGACCACAGAAAACATTCAAATGGCTGTAACCAACCAGTTGAAGGCTATTCCAGTATATGAGTTCCAGCACTGCTATGAGGAATGTAAGAACCATCTACAGCGCTGCGTGGTTTCCCAAGGAAGTTATTTTGAAGGAGACAATACTGAATTGTAATTCTATTCGAATAAAAAAATTTAAAAAAATCAGTTTCATGACTTAATTTACACACCTCGTATAATTAGAGGAAATCGCGAAATCGAAATAAGAATGCACTGGAATTTTTTTCAAAATTTTTTGAGCAACTTTTTTGGTTTTGCACAGTCAATTTTTCCAAAATTTTAATTCCAGTGCACTTGGATGGTTTTTAAGAAATTTTTATTCTTGACAATTTAGAGTAAAAATACATTTTTTTCGAGAAAAAAAATTCTAAATTTCGATACTAATTTGATTTTTAGAATTTTTTGTTTCTCGAAAACAATGCATTTTTACTACAAATTGCCAATAAATATTTCTTAAAATCATTCAATGAATGCACAGGAATTTTTTTCAGAATTGTTTAAGCAGTTTTTTTAAATTTTGCAAAAATTGACAATTTGCAAAATCCAATAAATTGTTCAAAAAATTTTGAAAATGCATTCATTATAATGCATTCATTGAATGATTTTAATAACTTTTTATTCTTGACAATTTTTTGTAAAAGTGCATCATTGTCCAATAAAATATTCTTGAATTTGTACGCAAAAATTTTGCAATTCAGGCGCCATTTTTAACACATAAGCAAAAAATCGATCTTTAAACCACGTATACTTAAAGTTCAAACATTTATTCCACCGGTTAGTGAGGTTCCAGGTCCATTGCAGACCGGAAACCCCTTAAAAATTTGATTAAAAAAAATGTGCAAAAAATCGTGTTTTTTTTAAACTGCTTTTTTTTCATAATTATTAATTTTTTGGAGGAATTTCATGGACACCATCGGAAAGGGCACGTCTTAAACCTCAAAAAATATACCCCTGTCAATTTTTTCTGTCGCAAATAGTATTAGTTATGAGGCGTTGAAGAGCGTTGTACCGGGAGTGGCGTTTTCGGCCGAAACGGGTTAAATAGAACGTACCGTATAGGACGTGGACAATAATTTATTAAAATGACTAATGAGAAGATACAAATATGGCATAAAAAATGTAGTGTCATTTAAAATAACGAAGTTAGTATTCACTTTCAGCTCCGTATTATTTTTAGTTCTCCCAAAACGTTCGTTGTATCAAAACGTGAATCGCCCTGTAATTAATTTAAATAATGCAATTTTATAGAGAAAATTGCAAGTGCATGATGCTGTCGTACAAATGTCAGTTAAGTGACGGGTTATACTAGTTATTGTAGACGCTCAAATTACCCAAATTATTTATTATTACCAAAACCCAGGCAAAAATTCCCTCACCAAATTGCCTCTAAGATTAATTTACGTAGTACCGGATGATATGCGCTATTAACGGCCGTATGACGTATAATTATATTAGCTGTAATAGCGTGTCGACAAAATGAAACCCTTAAACGGGGTAGCGTTTTTTTTTTAATCAAATTACGAATAGGGTCCGCTACAGCTTTTATCTTTTAAATCCTTCGTATAAATTTATCGGGACGAGAACGTACACACTGAATTAATCAGTCTTCCTCACCGTGGTGCTTACAGACTAATGAAGTATTAATTTGAACGTTGCTACAATTTGTAAGGTCCCTAATTGTGTCATTTGGAATCAGGTCTAATGCCCCAAGTTTAATGACATGTCTACGACATAGCGCGGCAGAGGATTAAGTTTATACCTTCTAAGAACTTCCCCATGAGTCAAATTCCGAGGATTATGTCCCCTCAGATGGGTCGATGATAAGAAATGAATGTACAGCCCATTATTTTCCGGAGATTCCGATGGAAAATAAAATAATTATTTACCATATTCAAATACAGGGTGTCCCATAATTATGTTAAAACGTTTAAAGGGCATGTTCTACAGGTGATTTGAAGGGGGTAAATACAATTAGGTCGTCAAAAAAATCTTTTTTTTTTCTCCAAAAAGTTAGGAAATTTCCCGTAGAATACGCTCGTGAAAGTTTCAAAGCGAAATTCGAACTCCTTATTTTTTCGTCATTTTTCGAGAACGCCTTTTTCAGCGCGCAGCAGGTATACGAGAACGGTCGGCCCTAGTGAAAGTGTTATCTATTGTATCTTACTTTGAAATACCCAAGGCCGGATTTGTATACCTGAGAGTATTATAGTATCGTATACACATATATATATAAATGTTTATATATGGGGCATTTAACGCCAACTAAGTGAGGTCAAAAAAAAATTCCGTTTGAAACATATCACAATCGAAAGTACTTGCTAAAAAACTAACTTCCCTGAAATTTTAGATTTTTTTGAGCCACAAGGAGAGGGATGGTGAGGGTGAGAGAATAAAAATTTTTATTTCGACTAAAATTTCAATCTTTCTCGGTAAGAAAATGAAAAAAATTAAATAGAAGGTTGCAATGGTTTTCGATGTGTTTTTTTTTTGGGTAGAATACGATAAAAATATTTTCAAAATTATTGGGGGTAGTTTTCACCCTTATTTTGAGGATTGAAAGTATAAAATCGAAATTTCGAAAAGTATGACACGAATTTCTTTCAATTTTTTTTAATTTCTTTATTTTTTTTTGTACTTTCGATTAATTTTTAATTCATAATGGGCGTCGACCAGGAGCTGGCCCAAAAGACGGCCCAAAGGTGAAAAAAACGTGGTTTTAGCATATTTTCTCATCGTGTGAGATAGTAAATGGCAAGTGAATAATATATTCCAAGGTTTTTGGGGTCGCTGATTACGAATCTAACGTCAGATTTTCAAAAAACAAAATGGCGGATCCAGTATGGTAGTCAACTTTTAAAAAATACCATCGTAATCTACGGGAAATTTTCTACGTTAGATTCGTAATCAGCGACCCCAAAAACCTTATAATATATGATTCACTTTCCATTTACTATCTCACAGGATGAGAAAATACGCTAAAACCACCTTTTTTACCTTTGGGCCGTTTTTTCGACGCCCATTATGAATTAAAAATTAATCGAAAGTACAGAAAAAAGAAAGGAATTTTTTTAAAAAATTTAAAAGAAAATCATACTTTTCGAAACTTCGATTTTAAACTTTCAATCCTCAAAATAAGGGTGAAAACTACCCCCAATAATTTTGAAAATATTTTTATCGTATTCTACGCAAAAAAATACATCGGAAACCATTGCAATCTCCTTTTTAATTTTTTTTCATTTTTTTATTGAGAAAGATTGAAATTTTATAGTCGAAACGAAAATTTGTATTTTCTCATCCTCACCATCCCTCTCCTTGTGGCTCAAAAAATCTAAAATTTTAGGCAAGTTAGTTTTTTAGCAAGTACTCTCGATTGTGATACGTTTCAAACAGATTTTTTTTTTGACCTTACTTAGTTGGCGTGAAATGCCCCATATACATGCCAAGTCGTAAGTACCATTTTTTTGGCATTCACTTTGGCACGATTACTCAAAAAACTACTCGGCCGATTTGGCTGAAACTTTCAGGGTTTCTTCTTTATACTCTTAGCTTGTCTGTAAACTTTGTTTACAGACAAATGTTTTGGCATTTTAAGTTGCAAAATTTAATTATCAATGCAAAAGTGTCTGAAAAAAATACGGAAAATCACCGATTTTCTTGATAAACGTATGCCAAACGTAGAATTTTTTTTAATTTTTTGAGGTTTACCGACAAATTATATGTACTTTTAACATACATTTTATTTCCTGGACTGTTACAGATGAAAATTACGACGTCCAGAGTAGTTGCCGTTTTTTATGTATGTTCACTTTGGGACAGCTTGCAGCCACCATTTTATTTTGTAAAATAAATATTTTTTTTTTGGAATTCTTCATTCTTATCTTAATAAATATACTTACAAAGTTTTGTGATAAGTAAGTAAAACCTTGGTAAAAAAAATGTTTTTTAATGCGTAATTTTAGACCGTTCAAGGATTCATTCATATAATATTTTCAATTAGAGACAATCCTACAAAGTTCAAAAAGGACAAGAAGGTCAAAAACACAGTTTTAATTTTAAAAAATTGAAATATTTGGTGTGTGTTTTACTAACAGGAATACGAAGTGTGGGAATTAAGTAATGATTTTTTTAAAAATCTTTTATTCGAATAGAATTGCAATTCAGTATTGTCTCCGTCAAAATAACTGAGGTCTCTTGAGGCGATTTTTCAATCTCGGGAAGAGAAAAAATCACAATGACTCAAGTCAGGCGAATAAGGAGGCTGAGGAGCCACAGAAATATTTTTACTGATTAAAAACACATTGTCGTGATGCAACATCCAGTTATTCTGGATGTTTGTTCTCGCATGCATGACCTTTTTTCGTTTTTCAAGTTTTTCAAGAACCTCTCTGTAAACGTGTTGATTTAATGTTTGGCCTGGCGGCACAAACTCTTTGTGGACAATTCCCTCGCTATCAAAAAAGCAAATCAGCATACATTTGATCTTCAACTTGCTTCGAATTGAAACTATTAGTTCAACTTTGCATGGAGGGCACTAATCGAAGAAGTTTAGACGAAAGATCCCTTTTAACCTCCTCAGCTCAGACCTATCACATATGATAGGTGTGAAATGTATTTTATTGAAATGATTTATTTGCTGAAATACGGCTCAATTCCATTCATATCATATACGATAGGTTTAATACATGCGCACAAAAATTTTCTTATCTTATTATCAATTTTTGAACAGAAACGTGTATTATCAGTGATGTTTTGAAAAAATTAACCATGCCATTTAGCGGCGGGTCTGAGGAGGTTAAAATTATCTATAGAATACACCCTTTAATAGTTTTAACATAACTATAGGACACTCTGCAGAAGATAATATTGAATGAACAGTGAAATGTTCTTCAGTAGATTTATAACAGTCTATTGCAACAATTTTATCATTTGATGTAAATTAGAATCACTGGGGTAACCTACATATAACTACCACCTGTGTAATAACAGAAATTTCCTGAATTTGAACAGCTTCCACATAAAAAAAGGCCATCAGCCGCCAGACACGTATTTTTTCATACTTTTGTTTTAAATTCAGTTCTAAAATTTACGTTTGACTTTATTATATATTACACTTTCCAAAAACGCACTGTTCTAAACCGTAGACATAAAAACATGATGGTATCATCGCATACACATTTTGTCGTTTATAATTAAAACGTTTCCTTCTTTGCTTATTTCAGCAATTCAGAATACACAAAAAATTGCCGATATGTATTTTACTCTCACGCAATTATGTGGATAGGTAAAAAATATATATGATTTAAGAGATAGTTGCTTTAATTGGCGTACGCTATATCGTATTTTAAAATTGTAGTCACGAAATTTCAGGCACCCCTCTATTCTTTGAATCACTTATACAGATAATTGAAGTGACTAATATGCTTATTAATCCATACCCTAAAAATGTCTCACAGGCCATAAATGGTAAGGTGTGTTTTCATATGTACGTAAAAGATGTATCAGAATCATATTATGATGTGTACATATGTAAATTATTTATCGATATGAATATTTTTTATAATTTGCATGATAAACAGTGGTAGCCATGAAAATAGAGGCATTGGCAACCAAGAGAATAATTCGTTATCATTGCTCTGTTGCCTTCACAAAATGATATTGCCAACTGTTAGCCATAAATAGTGTGTACTGATTCTCAGAAACAAGCAGTAAAAAGACAACATCTCAGGTAGAGCACAACCCCTTGTACTGTACAAGATCTTCAATACGGTCAGAATTCCCCAATCCCAAGTAGTATTCGGTAAACTACAAATTGTCAGAATAATAGACCCAAACATTAATTCATGAGATTATTGTGGTGGACCATATTTGCTGGTAAATTGTGTTATTAAAGGGTGTCCCAAAATTTACGCATGATTTGAATGAAATGAAGTACATAGGATAGGGTTATGTATGGAATAGCACATCGGACAAATGACCTCCATGGCTTTGCTGTGGCTGAATTTCATTGATTCAGCGTTGAATCTCCTCCTTCAATGCAAGGTGGATGTGGGCTTGTTGGCATAGACCTTTGACTTCAAATAACCCCACAGAAAGAAATACAATAGTGTTAAATCTAGGGGGCCAATTCTGATCAACGAAACGAGAGAGTACAAGACCAGAAATGTCTCATGCAGTAATTAGATTGTTTCACGGGCTGTATAGCATGTCGCGCTGACTTGTTGAACCCACATGTCGTCCACATCAATATCATCCAATTTAGACAGAAAGAACTCGGTTATCTAGTCGCGATATCGAGCACCAGTAACAGTAACTGCTTGACCAGCCTCATTGTTGAAGAAGTATGGTCCAATGACGCCTCCAGCCCAAAATCCGCACCAAACAGTGATACATTGTGGATGCATTTGTTTTTAGACAATCACATGTGGGTTCTCTGAACCCCAATGCGGAAATTGTGCCGATTAACGAAGCCATCAATGTGAAAATGAGCTTCATCGTTTAAGGGTGATTTTGCTCGAAAAATCAGCATGCACGTGTTGTTACTCAATAATTAATTCAACGAACTCTTTTCGCGGTGCATGGTCATTTTGCTGTAGTTCTTGGAGTCAACTGAACTTTGTAAGCACGGAGACGCAAATCTTTAGTGAGTATACGCTGTAGAGAGCTTCTTGAAGTTTGCAATTCTTGTCCACGACGCCGAATCAATGTTCCTGGACTTTCAAAAACACTCTCACGCACTGTTTCGATATTATCATTCAAACGGCTTGTTGTTGGCCGGCTAGTGTGTGTTTAACGTCCCCAACTGATTCAGTCTCTCTGAATTTTTCAATTACTCCCTTCACAGTTGATGAAGTTAAATCAATGTTCCGACCATATTTTGTACGAAATTTGCGAAATGTAGCAGACAAACTTTCATTATTTTTGAATTATTGTTCAACAATGAAAACGCGTTGTTCTTTCGTGTAGTGTAACACTAAACTGTTAGCTGTCAAACTGTTTTCTTTTTTTGTTGCCAACGCTTTACCGCACACATGGCGGCAAACAAATTCAAATCTTGCATGAATTATGGGACACCCTTTATATGTCACTAGTAGACATCTTAATTGTTGAATTCTAGAATAAGGCCAATATTCTTGGCCTTATAATCTAATGTGTTTATGATAATGATTATAAAAAAAAAAAAAAAACTTAAAATAACAATAAATGCTAAACACAAAAAAAACTAAAAGGAATTAGATAGTCTCTACGTCCACGTCGTTAGATCTCGATAATACTAAAGGAGATAATATACAGTGTGTAACAGGACGAAACAATTGCTTTATAGTTCAAACAGGTTGCTAATTACATATTTCTAGTTGATTAGCTCAATAGTAATAAATAAATCTATAAGAAACTCGGTCCCATTTATCAGAAATGATCCAGATATGATAATCATTGATAAGCTAGTTGTCCAGGTCAGAAAAACTGTCTCAGACGTTAGAAACCGATGCCAGAACCCCCCAGGACATCTGCAACTTGGTTGTCCAGTTCAAGGAATTCATTACCATTAAATTAGGCTAAACGTCTCGGAGATGACCCCCCAGGTATACCCGTCATCGGCGACCTGGATGTCCAGGTTCTAACATAACCATGGGATAGTGTATTGTCATCGAATATAAGGCTCTGAAAAAAAAATTCAGCCCTCTAGGACATCTGGCAGAGTTAAATTACCCTTTTTTTGAGCCAGTATATTGGCTTTCCAATACTCTAAAGGTTAAATATAAAGGTCATGCGACAAAGTACAAAGCATGAACTGTCTGTTAGCTACGACAAAAATTGTAGAGTAAGTCTATTTACGTTATTTATATTATAATTTGTTGTAATGGTTCTATTTCAATGACCAACCGCTTTTATAATGTTTTTGCTCTTTTGGCTTTAAATCTTGGAGTTACATAATGTCAATATTTATTTCTATTCGTTACCTAGAATACTACTGTAATATAACAATATTGTGCTCACTCCAGGTTTTTTTTTTGCTAATTTTCATATCTTTCCGCGATGGATCTATATTAATGGCTGTATATACTGAAGTAAGTCTATAATGCAGTGGCGGTGCGTGATATTTCAGTTAGCCATATCTTGAAAACGACGCATGGGACCCACTTCACTTTTTAGGTGATGACTATACACATCTTACAGAAAGAATTTATAGTGAAAAAACCGTCAGCAAAGTTTGCGAAAAAAATTTTCAAAAACACTGGAGCACTCCCTGGGTTCTCAGTAACGCTCTGTGGGATATTTACAGTATATTTTTTTTTCATAATCTAGAAACAAATATAAGGAGACGTTTTTCGATTTGTTACAAAATTTTTTTGTTTCAAAAAGTTATGGCCATTTTAATTTTAATTTTATAGGAACATTTTGTTTCCCAAAATTAAAATGGCCATAACTTTTTGAAACAAAAATATTTTGTAACAAATCGAAAAACGTCTCCTTATATTTGTTTCTAGATTATGAAAAAAAAATATACTGCAAATATTCCACAGAGCGTTACTGAGAACCCAGGGAGTGCTCCAGTGTTTTTGAAAAATTTTTCGCAAACTTTGCTGACGGTTTTTTCACTATAAATTCTTTCTGTAAGATGTATAGTCATCACCTAAAAAGTGAAGTGGGTCCCATGCGTCGTTTTCAAGATATGGCTAACTGAAATATCACGCACCGCCACTGCATTATAGACTTACTTCAGTATATACAGCCATTAATATAGATCCATCGCGGAAAGATATGCCATTTTAATTTTGGGAAACAAAATGTTCCTATAAAATTAAAATTAAAATGGCCATAACTTTTTGAAACAAAAATATTTTGCAACAAATCGAAAAACGTCTCCTTATATTTGTTTCTAGATTATGAAAAAAAATATATACTGTAAATATCCCACAGAGCGTTACTGAGAACCCAGGGAGTGCTCCAGTGTTTTTGAAAATTTTTTCGCAAACTTTGCTGACGGTTTTCCCGCACCGCCACTACTATAATGCATACTGAAATTAAAAATAATTTTATGCAAATATCACTAACTCTCTTCAATATTTCGTGCACTACCTTCCCTATTTCAACCTAAATAAAAACAAAGAGTAAACCTATGGTCCCATAACGTCATTCTTGCTTTTATTTTAAAACATCTGATCCTTTCCGTCGTAAAATGGTGTTTACAATGGGCGTGCGTTTACTACATTCTATCTAAATTGCATCGACTCGACTAAGGGTTTTACGGTTCGGAACTTAACAAGTTACGTTTGCACTTTTTGTTTCACGCGTTTGCAGACGAATTGCACTCATTCTTATTGCGAAACAATGAAAATTGTAGTCGTAAAATGTGTTATCTACGTAAAGCATTTTCATTAAATAATAGACACTTAAAAGTTACTAAAGTAAAACAACACCAGCACACAAAAAAAGGTCATTTATAATAGGCTAAATCACCATAACCACAAGTTTTTTTTGGGTCTTTGAATACGAATTTGCTGTCGGCTTAAGCATATTACTTCACAATTCGTCTCTAACCTCAAAAAATTCAACAAAATTGCCAATTTTGATCATTAAAATAGAGTCATCGGCATCCAAGCGAAAACTTCGCTATCATCACCCCCGTTGTCTTCACGAAATGATATCTCCAACTGTTAGCCAACTGTCTTCTGATCCTCAGAGATATGAGATAAAAAGAGAACCTCTCCGGTAGAGTACAAGAGGTATGCCATCAGTAGTAATCGGTACTCTACAGCTGGTCAGAATAACAGAGCCAAGAATTTTTCGTGAGATTATTGCAGTGTCCTCTATTTGTTGGGTAAATTTTGTTAATATAGAAACTAGTAGAGTTGTTATTCTTTGAATTCTAGAATAAGGGTAATATTTTGATCAACAATGCAACGCAGTATCCATTTCTCATCAGTTATCATTCATCAGTTATCATCAGTTCATACTTACGAAATGAAGGAAAATCCAAAAAGGAAATAGCCAATCGTATAATTAATCGTTCAAAAACAGTGATCGAAAATCATTTAAAAATTGAAAAGTGTAACAAAACTTGAGGTGCTCATATAATAAAATGGAACCCTTTTTATTAGAAATAAGTTCTCATACCATCCGACAAGGACTTCAAAGAACATGCAGCGTGGGCTAAATTAGCAATAGAGTGGTGAAAAATATTTTAAAGATTGGAAAAATATCTTGTGGAGTGATGAGGGGAAAATCAATCTCGTGGGTTCTGATGGTTATAAGTATGTATGAAAGCCACCAAACCAAGACCTGCTTCCGAAATTTACTACAAAGACGGTAAGAAGTATGAAGAACAAGAAGACTGCAGATATGATGGTGGAAACATAAAATCATGGGAGCTTGCTCATGATACGGCATTGGACCGATTTATTGTATAAAAGGTATAATGGATCAAAATGAGTATATAAACATCCTTCAAAATGTGATGCTGTCTTATACACTTGATGAAATGCAATTATTATGGCTAATTTAAAACTACAGTGATCTCAGCTACACTACAGTGCAGTTACAGTACAGTGATCTCAGCAAAACTACAGTGAGCTCAAACTGCAAAGGAAAATAAATCTTTTTGAGAAAAATAACATATCGGTGTTGTTGATCAAGTTTGTGCCACGCTGCCGCAGAACACTTTGTAAATAAACTTAACGCTAATACGAAGATATGGTATACTCAGGTTTACACCGTTACAAATAGCTTGGAGTATTTTAGCGTTTCATTCATTTGTTTCATTGCCAACTAGATTAGAGAAATAAATGGGAGCTTGGATTTTTTTAAATGGGACACCCAGTATATTTTGAATCAATTTCAATTTACAAGTCAATATATATAAAAAGGTATCAAAATAATCGGTTTTTGTTAAACATTTTTCTTTCAAAATTTCAGTTTCTACTTTTGAATCTCAAAGGCCCCAAAGTTTGTGATCAAATATTATAATTCATGTGAGATTAATACAATTAGGTATACTATTTCTAATGTGAATGTGAAGACATAAAAGAAAAGCAAGGTTGTCAGATATATTTTCTAAAATTGCTAAACTCACTATACAATTATACTTCATACTTCAGTAAACTGTTAATTCGTTACGTTCTTAGAAAAATAATTTGGAAGTATTAAAAAAAAATACAGAGATATAAATTTATTAGTTAGCATTAAAATAAGGCGTTTAAAATTGCTGGAAAAAATAATTATAAATTAAAACAACTTTATGTATATTATAACTTAAGAAAATTTTGAAGAGCCTGCAACGCTTAACACCGTCCTACGATCCATTAGGCTATTGCACTTTGCATCGAATACGTTCGTTAAATACTTATTCGGTCCACTGTGTCATAAAATGTTTTACGACTTCGTTAAAATGATTTACGACATTAGGAATTCTTACTTGTTTCCGCCAGTGACCTGTATTTCAGCTAGTTTTATTAAAACAGACAATTTTTTCAGATTGTCTGGCTAAATGAGCATTATTTACAGAAAATTATATTACAAATATTAAGAGTTTTGTATGCAGGCTAATCTCCTATATTGATTTGAATGAAAAAAAATATTTCACAATTTTCGAATTTATAAAAGATATATGCACGCCATTGGGCGGCGTTAGCCATCAAAGGAATTAAAAATAATATCTCTTCACATTTAGAAGGACTGTGCCCTCTTAAGCTTGCTATCTTTAAAGAGAGGAATTCAATGGTTTTAAAAATATAATGGCACATTTTTTAAAAACTTAATTGGATTAAAATTAGTTAAATAAACTTAAAATTAAAAATTGCTAATATGGCAGTTTATTGAATTTAAAAAAAAACATTCTGCTGCACTGTTTTGCAATGACTTGTAAAATAAAATTATACCAAAATATACGGGATGTTCCATATAAAAATTAATAGCCAAAGTTCATATTATTTCTCCCATCTAGGTAGCTACGGAAAAAATGCTAAAAGAATATTTGTAACTTATTTATATTTCGTTCCATTAAGGTTAAGTTTTCCCTATATTCGTAAACACCCTGTATATTTGTACCTCACACACCAATAAATGCAACCTTCCTATCCTATTCATCATCTATGTTTACGTCGAGACAACAAACGATTATCCTGATCCTGCAGGGTAAAGTGCAAATTCATTTATAATCCAAAATTTTGCTTAAGTCTGCTCGCACTCGTTCCTAAACGGAGACCGGGCCGCCCTTGGTGGAGCCTTATCTATGATTTGTGACCCCGGAGACCCACTACTAGATGTCAGATGTCACCATGTCACAGTAGCGCACATGTCGGATAACAAATCGGAGGATGGCGTACAGGATGACTTCGTGAAAATTCCCACCTCACCTTTCTCCGTTATTTATTTAGTCCAGTTCAGTCCAGTTTTAGAGACTTTTATGTGTTCTTGAAACACATAGGGCTAGCTTTGACGGTTTCCTGTGTATTTTTTTGCGTGGAATATAAAGCGCGTGGTCCGTAGAGCTGAAACCGTCCGCTAATTTTTTAAATTAACAATTTGTGAAAAAAAAACGTCTTTTTTCACATTTTCGCTTATATCTCCGTTCCTTGGCATCATAACATAGTATAAAACAAAGTCGCTTCCCGCTGTCTGTCTGTCCCTATGTATGCTTAGATCTTTAAAACTACGCAACGGATTTTGATGCGGGTTTTTTTTTAATAGATAGAGTGATTCAAGATGAAGGTTTATATGTACGAGGCGCGTTCATAAAGTAAGGGCCGTTTGGTCACAGAAGAAAATGTACTCATAAGAAACAAATTTTATTGTCATATTTAGTTAGGTACAATCTTACTTTACTTCTCTACATAATCGCCGTTCACTTCTAAGCATTTTTTCGTACCGCTGCACTAGCTTCTTTAACCCCTCTGCATAGAAGCTTGCCGCCTGAGAGTTGAACCAGTTGACAACGGCGTTTTTGAGTCCCTCTTCGGTTTCAAAACGTTGTCCACCGAGTCACTGTTTAAAATGCAAGAAGAGGAAGTAGTCGCTAGGTGCAAGGTCGGGACTGTACGGTGGGTGGTCAAAAAGTTCCAAATGAAATTCTTGAATTTTCTCATTGGTTTTGGCAGCAGTGTGAGAACGCGCGTTATCGTGGAGGAGGATTATGCCAGATGACAGTTTCCCGCGGCGTTTGTTTTGGATCGCACGTCTCAATTTTTGAGCGTTTCGCAGTACACGTCAGCTGTAATTGTTGTCCCACGTTCCAAGAAATCAACCAAAAGAACACCGTCTTTGTCCCAAAAAACTGTAGCCATCAATTTTCGACTTGTGTACTGAGTTTGCTTAAACTTTTTCGGTTTTGGTGAAGATGAGGTGACGGTCGCCACTGCATCGATTGCAGTTTTGTTTTTGGGTTGGCGTAGGATACCCACGTCTCGTCCCCAGTAACAATGTGAGAAAACAAATCATCTCCATCTTGTTGATAACGGGCCAAAAACTTTCGTCCACTAGACATTCTTTGCTCTTTGTGGTGGTCGGTGAGCATTTTTGGTACCCACCTTACACACAATTTGCGGTATGCGAGGTTTTCTGTGACAATATTGTAAACAGTAGTGCGTCCAAGTTGAGGAAATTTGTTAGCCAGGCCACTAATCGTCAATCGACGATCAGATCGCAGTGTTTGGTCCACTTGTGAAACGATTTCATCGGTCTGGATACTGGGCCTGCCACTCCGCTCTTCGTCATGGACATTTGTTCGGCCATTTTTAAAATCACGGCACCATTGTCTAACCTTTCCTTCACTCATAACTGTAGGTCCGTAAACCAGGCATAACTCCCGATGAATTTCAGCAGCCGACGATCCTTTTGCACATGAGAAACGAATCACAGAACGCACTTCACAGTTGGCGAGATCAACGATTTTCGCGGCCATTGTTCTTTGCATTCACGGACAACAATACGACTTCAGAATCAAAACAAATGACGCTGTAGCTTCGCAATGAGTCAGTAGATGGCACTGCAGTAGTAAAACTGTGCTTCGAAGCGCCAATATTTATATATAAGCAAACGGCCCTTAGTTTATGAACGCGCCTCGTATAATACATGCATAATATAGTAGATAAACACTGATAATTTTAGCGGTTTCTAATGTGATGTAGTAAACCGTGCGAAGCCGGGGCGGGTCGCTAGTATTTTATATAGCAATATGCTTTTATGAAGTTGTAGCTTATTGAATTTCCAAAATTTTAAGCCTAATCCAAAGTCTCCAAGTGTGATTGTTAACTTGCAAATGACTGCTGAAGTTGAAAAAGTGCTTTTTTTCACTATTTTTTTTACTTCGAAAATAATTATATAATTAATTATGATCATGAAAAAATTTAGCTCGATCCGTTAATAACTTCTCAAGTAATTAACGATCGAATTTTTTTGCAAGCATTAATTAACAATGACGCCATTTCCTTGTTTATTGTACGATATTGAATGGGTTGGGCTAAAGAAATAAATCTTCAAGTTGGCGAGACTTTTTGAGATTTTTGAAAAATATTAATTTGGGCCAGTTTTATAACATTTTCTACGCGACTACCGTTTTTGACGCTTTTTTATAATATCTTGAAAGTACGCTTCAAGGCGCGTAGATATTTAATAAAAAATGAGCGTCAAGATATTATAGTCACAATTCCGAACATTTCGAAGCTAAAACAATATACTTATATAACTTATATAAGTATATTGTTTTAACGTTGCCCCTTCGAAATTTTCGGAATTGTGACTATAATATCTTGACGCCCATTTTTTTTAAAATATCTACGCGTCTTGTAACGTACTTTTATGTCGCGTCAAAAAAAGGTAGTCGCGTGGAAAACTTTTATAAAACTGGCTCAAATTAATATTTTTCAAAATCTCAAAAACTCTCGCAAACTTGAAGAGATTTATGATTTTTCTAGCCCAACCCGTTCAATAAACAAAGAAATGACGTCATTGTTAATTAAGGTTTGCAAAAAAATTCGATCGTTAATTACTCGAAAAGTTATTAACGGATCGAGCTGATTTTTTTTTGTAACTTCATACTACAAATAGCAGTCCCTCCAAGAAATTTCATGATCATGGGAAACCGTCGAAACTAGCCCTATATGTTTCAAGAACACTTTTTTGGTGATTTTAGCTCCCTGCCTATTGGACTAAGACAAAAAATACGTTTACAGGGGTAACCTATTTTTTCTCAAAATTCAGAATATACTGTCAGAAAAACGATTAAAACAAAAATGTACCAACTAAAATATTTAACTACATAATTTTGTATACAAGTGGAACACCCTAATTTTTTGTATTTGTTGAATTCCGCTTATTCTTCTGTTTACAACTATATAACATACATATGTCATACTTTCTTCTACAGGGTTATGAAATATTATATGTGCATACATCGAATATATAAAATAGGGGTTGGGGCTTTAATAGCGATAATATGCTTTTTCTTTGACTCTGACGAAGCAAGATATGCACTCAAATTTGAGATACGAGGAGAACATAACAAAGTCTACAAACGTGAGTAGTTTTAGCTTAACAGTTTTTAGCTTTTAATATAATTAAAAGTCTTACCCTCGCCACCTCGTTACTTCCTCATTCTCAAGTCAGGACGGCAGTTTGGTTCACACCAAGAAGCTCAGAGAAGATGAATGGAGAGGTTAGTTGGTCCAACAGGACAAAAAGGACAGGTATTTAAGGAGGGTAAGGAGGAAAAATAAATAGAGGTCAAGGAGAACAATTGGGACAAGTTTATCAACGAGTATTAAGGAGGGTAATTAAGAGGACAATTAGGACAAAAAGAGATGAAACTACAAGGAGGATGAAGTATTGAATGACAAGAAGGTGCAAGAGGACAATGTGATGGTTCTTATCTTCTTAATTCAACAGGTTAATGAGAGAAAGGAAGATAAATCGAAGAAAGTAAGATAAATGGAAGTTAAGAAGACCAATGATAATGAAAGGTAAGGAGGACAAAAAGGTTAAGAGGACACTACAATTAAGGAGGGCAAAAGGAGGACAACGGCAGTAAAAAAGACAAAGGAGGGCAGAAAGAGCACAAAAAGAGGACGAAGAACGTTACTTTACTACAATATTTAACTCCAATATTAAAAAAAAATCACTTGTCAAACTTTTTATATAAATCATAAAAAAGTATAAAACGCAACACTCCAAACAAGAAATATTGTAGCTTATAAAACTATACGTGAAAAACGAATTTCTCACGTAGCAAAAAGAGCCCATGATAAGTTTAGTAACAAGTATAGCAAAGGAATTTTTATGGAATTTTCCTACGCATTAGTGTAAATTACACGGAAAAATGAAAGGAGAGAAGATAAGGAGCTTGTTGATTCAGTTTAGACTTAATGTCTCTTCTTCAACGTAGTTCATTAAAAATTTGTGGAGCTTATCGGGTTATTTTATTTATTGGCTTCTTGAACAGCTGTAACCTATTGTAGCTCGAGCGTATTGGAACTAAAATAAACAAGGTTGAGAGAGATTACAAAAATATATTTCGCCATAAAACAAGAAATGTATATATACAGGGTGAGTCAGAAAGAATGGGACAAAACTAAACTGGAGATACTAGACACCAAAATATTATTATTGAGCTCAACATGCCTTATACCAGTGGTCTGCAAACTCATTAGGCAAAAGAGCCAAATATCAGAAGTAGAACGATTGAGATTTATTTTGAGAGCCTAATTTAAACTTAAATTATACAGGGTGGTCTTCCGGGAACTGCATCGATCGATTATGAGAAAACTATAATTAGCAAAAATCTGAAAATTTGGTGACATACAAAAGTCGATGGGGGACATACGATTAAAATTTTCACGTTAATCGCACTTCCGGTTATACCGGAAGTAGATGTCAACTTTGTTATTTTAAATAGAATGCCCTGTATATTAATACATTTTTAGGTTCTAAAACGTTTTGGTAAATTCTATCAATATTTCATGTATAATGTCCTATACCTAAGTTTAAGCGATTTTGATATATTTAAGTTTTTATGTCAAAAATGACGTCTGCAGGCCCTAAGATAATTACCAAATTTTTCCTATAAGAAAGCCTTTATTATTCAATTTGAGTCGGATTCCTTGTTGAAAAGGATCCACTTTATTAGATTTTATGTAATATTCTGATAACTGTAATTACAGGGTGTTCAAAAAATGAGATCAAAAATGAAATTGAGAAAAATGCCAAAAAATCATTTTTTTCAAATGAAAACCCCCAATTTTCATAATTTTATCTTATTTAACATGAAAAATAAGGGTAAGTTTGTATAAGGTTGTTTATTCTAAAAATTTGTAGTTTTGAAAATATTGACAATTTAAATTTTTACATGTCGATTTTGCTGCGGATTTTAAGTGCAACTACTCTTACTTGGCCAACTATAAGTACGTAGAATTTTATTCTGAAATTTCTCAATAATTAAGAAAGTTTTGTTAGTATAAATCTGAAAATTGGCAGTTTTATGTTTTTTGGTGTGAGAATTACGAATGTTAAGCTTATTTTGACGTTACTCCTAGAGGGTGCTAGTTTCACCGTATTATCTAGGTAAATTAAAACATTTTTTTTTATTTGTTGAGTCATACGTAAAACGAGAATCTAAAAGAACGCTCAATTCTGCAGAGAAAAGGTACTCCTGTTTAGGTCGTCTAAATCTATCGGTTTTTAAGTTATTTGCATTTAAAAGTTTCAATGTACTTTGTTGATTTTTTTTCAGGCGCTGATATTGCTATATTTTTTCTAAGTAGACTTTTGTCGACATTTGCCAACAACTAAAACAGAAATGAGGGCTCTATCCTCATTTCTGTTTTTAGCCTGTTTTTTTTTAACGGAACGATTTCTTTCTAAAATATAGTTTTTGAGAATATGAAGTTAGCAAAACAACTTTTTATGAAAACAAAAAAATGTATCGCTTTTTATTTTTAAAAAATGTTAGGTGTTGCTAGCTTCATTAAAGATTAACGAAACACCGCAGGCAGTTGTTATTAAAAATGATGTTTAACAACAATTTGTGACAAAACCTCCTTGCTCACATGTCACAACTAGTGTTCTGATTTTCAAAAAGCAAAGGTTCTATAGCATTTTATAATGTGACATGAAAATCGATAGAAAGATCGCAATGAATGAACGAATACACATTCATGGTGATAGGTCATACTTTAAAATTTCAAATTGGATGGTATCTGTGATGTATGAATAATAAAATTATATCTAATTAATTAAAAATTGAGATATCGTGGAAACGATGTCGTTTTTAAAGTAAATGACATAAACGTTAATCTTATCTTAAGTATAAAATACATATTTATATCCATTACTACTTTAAATAAATTAGTTTTAATAGTCATCAAATGTCAGACTAGAAACAAGCAAGTTAGGCCAGAGTAAAGCATTTTTAATAACTACGCTTATTAGTAGTAAAGACAAATTTTTTGTCAACATTTTTAACAAAAATAACCTACTTAATTTCTAGAAACTTCTTGGACTTGTACTTTCCCAATGCTGGAAGCATAGGTAGTATTCATAGGTTTAGTATGAAAATTTTATATATCATAGTAATATTCACATATGCACTATAAACTAATAGAATTTGGCAATTTAAAACAATCACTATACACCCTCTCTTCTAAAATGCTTAGTTCCTACATTGATTTGGGTGAAAATTAATACCAGTTATTGAACTTTGACGCAAAAACTTAGGCTTAAGCATTTCGTTACAAAAAATATTATTCTGTCTGTTTTCTTGTGGTGGTAAAAAGTTGACAGGACGTTGTGTATTCCACTTATTAACTTTGCTTTTTGCCATTTTGTGAGCTATTAGAACAAGTTGTCGGCTTATGTCGTGGTTGCTATTTCTCAAATACAAGGATCGGACTCAGAACCGGTTTAAGACAGTTAAATTTAAATCATCGAACTAAATTGCATAAAGGGCTATTCGTCATGATCGGTATCCGTACGGAATATACAGCATCCACTAAAAAGTCTGCAACATAAGGATTTTTTTTTATTATCTACCAATTTTTTTTTTTCAAAAATAATTGACTCCGTCATTGTTGAAAGTTAGAAATTTTAGAGGCTCTATAAATTTTTATATCTATATGTAGTATTTAAATTTATGTTATTCATAACAATGTTATAGTAGAAAGCATATTATTACTAGGGTACGGAAATTGGTGCGGCAACGCAGAGCTCGGAACTATAAAACTCTATGATAATGAAATTATAAACCGTATTTTTTAAGCGTCTTGTACATTATATACGCGTGAATTTCTTGCCCGTGCTACATACGGCATTGACCCTTCCCGAAAACGCTCCAGAGCCCGCGTATGCGCAGTAGTGCGCCATCCCGCCGCGGAAAAGGTGTTTTAGAGCATAGTCCAACTCAGCACTAAAGTTAATTGATCCGCAAAAATCTCCAGAATTAGAGGAAATGATGGCTGAATCGCAGCGCTTTGCAACTTTGAGGGTTTTTGGGGACACTTTGAGGTTAAAAAATTACCGACGATATCCTTCGTTCATCCGCTATATCCAAAGTTATACCAAATTTTCCAAATATCCTTAAATTCCCAGTTTTTTAACTTTTTTTCGGCCAACATTATCGCTTAAAAAAATTATCAATCGCCCCCGATTGTGTTTTATAGAGAATGTTTTGCAGTTTCCAAAACCCTACCTCCATTTTCTGTACGACCATTAGTTCCCGAGTAATTGATTGTCAAAGTTGAAAAGGACTTTTTTGCCTTGATCGACGATAACTCCGCGGCAAATCTTCGTACGGAGCTCGTTAAGAGGTCCAATTAAAGCTGATTAAATTGTTTAAAAGAGCTTTATGCTCGCATAATGAAAAATTTGAAATCCACAGACCATTTTAAAGACGAGGAAAAATTTGGAAATTTTTTTTTTTGGTTTTCGGATGATTACGTGCGAACCACTCCCGCTAAAAAAATTGTCCAAAAGCCCAGATCTGAAAACTAGACACTTGAGGCTACAATTTCCTTTTTTTTTATTTTCTGTACGACCATTTTTCTCCGAGTTATCCCTTGTTGAAAATCACCCAAACATTTGGAATTTTTTTAATATCCTTTAATTTTTTCTTACTAGTTAAGTTTGGAATAGCCCGATCGTCTGAAACAGATCGGCTACAGAACGGTTCAAAAAATCAATTTTTATTTACAACGAAAATTCGCACGCGCACCCACACACACACACACACACACACACACACACACACACACACACACACACACACACACACACACACACACACACACACACACACACACACACAAGCGATACTCTCTACTTCACGGCGAAACGACAACTGTCTGCAATGTATGGCGTGTTTTTAAACAGCTAGCCAGTACAGGTATAACAAAATTAATGAATGTTTCACAATTGTTTTGTTTCTAAGCTGAGACTATTTAACACCCGTTGAAGGAAAATATATATAATATATACACATCAGTACGAGGTGCGGCTATTAAATAACCGAACTGCTGTCATAACACTTTTTATTCGTTACCAATTACAATAATAACTTTTTTCGCCTTCAATGTACTCCTCTTGGCGATCTCTACACCGCTCCATACGACTTTTCCATGGTTGAAAGCAGTGCTGGATATCCGCTTTTGTCAGCTGGTTCAGAACTTCCGTCGCTTTTGCTTTAACCGCTTCCACACTTTCGAATCTTCAGCCCCTTCAGTGCCGATTTGACCTTGGGAAATAAAAAGTCACAGGGGGCAAGGTCGGGCGAGTATGGTGGATGGTTTGCAAAAAAAACGCCTTCACAGACAAAGCAGGATGGGCCGGTGCATTGGCTTGGTGAATCTTCCATGTTTTGGTGTTCCACAAATCGGGTTTTCGTCTTCTCACATGCTTTTGAAGGGCCGTCAGAACCTCGATGTAATAATTTTGATTGACTGTCTGACCCTCAGGGACCCAGGTTAACCCGTTGCTCCATCTGAACACTTAACATTTTTTCGACACGTCACTGGTGCGTAGACTAATTCAAACGACTGCTACCGTCAAACTGAACGACCCACTGGCTTGTCTAGCGAGCTCAGGGTGGGGAAAGTATCGCCAGACACAGTTCTGCTCAAACTTTGATTTATATTCCAATTGGTATTTAATAGCCAGACCTCGTATATTTTAACGGCTAATCAATAGACCAATATTTTTTGGAGAGAGTTTGATTTTTTATAACTGCCTACTCATTTCAAATTATGAGATTCTTGAAAAACCTGAAAACTAAAGAATGAACAGAGGGTGTATAGTGATTGTTTTAAATTGTCTAATATCCAGGAGTTTATAGTGAATATATGAATATTAATATAATATATCAATTTTCATACTTAACAGTTTTTTGGTTTTGTACTTTATTCTTAATATAACAATTTACTATTTACTATTCTTCATTTCAATAACTTTCATTTTTATAATTTGTAATAAAAGAAATTAATCAGTATAACAGAAAATCGCGATGAAATAATCAGAAAGAGTTGAATGACATGTAAATAGCAAGATAAGAAAACGACATATGAATTACATATGGTATATATGCATCAATACATCAAGCGATTGTAAATAATATGTAGATCACAAATAAATATTCCATGTGCTCGTCCATTGCGTGATAGGTAGGGAATTTTACACAAGGCAGTGAAGTGAATGAAAGATTTTGGTAACGTATGTCTCAAAAGTTTTCGGAAAAAAGTAAAAGTATTTTTTTTACATTTTAACAACAATATTATTGTTATATACTCTAAATTCAACTAAACATAACATTTACATGACGGATAACGGCCCATGCTCGTCTATATTGCGTAATTTGGTTCTTACATAGCCTATCAGGCTTTGGACGGAAGCAACGTCGACGAATTTTCTGAAAGATTCTGCGTCTTAAATGCTCCTCATTTTGGGTTTTCCAACCCCCATCATATACCTTTCTGTTCAAATGAGACCAAAATTCCTCAATGGGTCTCTCCTGGGAATCATTTATCTGTCTTCGGAACAAAATTGATGCCGTTTGTGGCTAACCAGTATCCTGTTCTTCTGGCGTAATGGCACAAGACTCAGTCAGGATATTTGGTCGTTGGGATGATATGTGTTTATAAAATTTCGAAGTTTTGTGAGGCATTTTCGTATGTAAATGTATGCATTAATGGCTTCACCTCGAAGACGTCCAACATGCGGTCGTGAAACACTAACCTCTGATATGGCACACCACACCAAAATTGTATCTTTAAACTTAACTTTGCCTTTGAATATAACTTTGTCAAGGGCGTCTTGTACAGTGTCCGCATAGAAACCGTCTTTACCTTTGATCTCCAAATTGGACAACGTGAAATATTTTTCATCATCTATAACGATAACTTTTTCATGAAAATGAATGCATCTCAAAGCACGGAAACACCTGGGAATTATTTTCAACTGAGCGACGGTGTATTTTGGAGCCTTTCTCCGTTTACGATAACTTAGATTATTTCTGACTAATGTTCTACGAACAGTCGAGCGTGAAATATGGTGTCTTTGAGATAACTTGTTGATAACGCGTTGACATTCCCAATGTGTTTTTTGCTCTTTCAATCAACTTTCGCTCATTAAGTCGGCTTAAAACTTTGGGTCGTCCACTTTTAGGTAAATTGATACGGGGATACCCTCCTGGCAATCTTGTCTGATAGGCTGACGAAACCGAAATATCTTGCTCTCTGTAGGTCCTAACAATATCGCGTTTGGGTACTCGTCCCACCAACTGATAAATACCTCTACGAAGATCAAGCTTGTACGACATTGTATTCACCTTTATTTACAAAAATAATAATAAGTCATATTAAACTTCGAACAATTTACTATATTTTGTTTCCAACGGCAAATTGATCGGATCGTGTTTACTATAAATTAATTTTAATGGAATTTTTTCCGATAACTTTTGAGACATTCGAGTATGTACATTAGTTGTAATTATTTAGTTACCATTAGGTGCCTGATTTTAAGTAACCGAGTGTTAACAACGTCCTTATCTGTCGCAGTGTTAGAAAAGAATATAAAGATTATACAGGGTGTTCCACCTAAGGCAGTTTCTACCTTAACTCTAAAGTTGTTCAGAATGATGTGGTGCATATTTGTAAAATATTTCTAATGATATAGGGTGTTCTATTCCCCATAACCGCTACGCAGCTTCGTTATTTTAAATGGAATACCCTGTGTATTTGTACATTTTGTTGGATATTCCACGGTCGACTTTATTAAAACTCACCGTTTTGGAGATATTCAAATATTTCTAAAATGTTTAAAGCAAAAAAGTTACAGAGAAAGTTTACAATACTGCACTAACAACTAGAGAAAATATAGGTTAAGGTATCTTAATACTTTAACAGTAACTTTTCGAGGAGTTTCTCCAGAAATAATAATAATAATATAGTTTATTTGCAAAAGAACTGTAAATAATTCGTTACATAAGAAAAATGAACGATGTGAAACAAATAAAAGGATGTTAATGTACATACTGAAAAGTATTGGTCCCAATACTGTGCCTTCTCTAGAAATACTAGTGGAACTGTTTAAAAATGGGACTCGTTCATATGTTGATCAAAACAGGTGAAATTTCGAGCTTTGAATGTAAAATGGTTTATGTGTGTTTAATATTTTTTATTAAGTTTATTTATCATGTTTTGGTATACCTATATATTAGGGTGAATAAAAAAAAAAAAAAAAAATATTTTTTTTTGCAAACAGGCTTAAAAGTTCCGTTTTGGTGGAAAAAAACGTCAGTTAAAATTTGAGCCCTTAATATTAATATTAAGATAGTCCGCATCGCACTTTTCTATTTTCCATAAGAATAACATGGGAACTTTTTTTTTGGCACCTTCTGATTTTTATTGCTTGCTAATAGTGTACTATATGGAAAAAAATTTAACATATTTTTGTCCAGAATTGAACGCTCTATAAAAAAGGTCTCATGATTTTTCGCTAAGTCTACTGGTTCAAAAGTTATTCGAGGCCAAAGTTGAATTCACCGAAAATTTGACCGTTTTTAGTGTATTATTACAACAAAATGAATGGTTTTATCGAAAATATGTAGGCAAAATTTTATGTAAATTTTAAATTTGGTCTTTTAAAAAATGTTAGTTAACAATTTTTCGCTATGAAAATAAAAATCAAACAAAAAAATGATTTCAGTTGAAATTATTAAAATTTTTATATTTTTGAAAGAAAATTGCGTCAAGTAAAATATTGCATTTGATTTTTCTCCAATTTATTCCGTACTCTGAGTACATGTTTTAAAAATTATCATTGCTAACTTTAAATTTCAAAACTAAAGTTGAACAATTAAACGGTCAAATTTTCGGTGAATTCAACTTTGGCCTCGAATAACTTTTGAACCAGTAGACTTAGCGAAAAATCATGAGACCTTTTTTTATAGAGCGTTCAATTCTGGACAAAAATATGTTAAATTTTTTTCCATATAGACACTATTAGCAAGCAATAAAAATCAGAAGGTGCCAAAAAAAGTTCCCATGTTATTCTTATGGAAAATAGAAAAGTGCAATGCGGACTATCTTAATATTAATATTAAGGGCTCAAATTTTAACTGACGTATTTTTCCACCAAAATGGAAATTTTAAGCCTGTTTGCAAAAAAAAAATAAAAAAAATTTTTGTTTTGAACCTACCATATATACATATATATTTTTTATTTTATTATTTTTGTTTGTTTCAATCTGACTACGTTCTCTGATCATTGTTGTCAGTAAATACAGTAAATAATATTAATAAACAAACAGATATATAGTGACATCCAAAAAAAAAACGTCATCAACTCTGGCTATGAATGAGAGAGATGGAAATAGCGGTCATGTCGAAGCTTTTCGGTTGTCAAACTTTTGACAAGTGACTGTCACAATTTGTAAAATAAACAATGGCTGTCATATGATGTGACAGTCTTGACAAGTAAATAAGGTTATAAATTCGATTAAGAATAGAAATACGTCTTTTTTTTCTCGGCCAACTTTGATGACATTTTTTTTATGTCTCTATATATACATAATATTAATAGACAAAATAATATCAACAAACAATAACAAAAGTTATTGCTGTTGGAGGATCATCAGATTTGACAACTGATATTTTCAACACAGAATAACGTACTTACAACATTTTGCAACAATGAAGTTGAAAGAGTATTAAGAATTCAACTGTTAAAACGGCACATCCCCTAACTATTTTTATTTAGAGTCTATCTAAAAATATTCAGAGGGTGTATATCATAGTGATATTTTTTGAAAAACATTTGAATATCTCCAAAACAGTATGTTGTAGGTACCATGTATTGTTAATAAAGTCGATCTAAAATTTAATGAAGTATGCAAAAATGTACAAATATACAGGGTTTTCCGGGGTTGCAGGGATTTAAATTAACGAAGTTGTGAAGCGATTACAGAAAATGGAGCACTCTATATGATATAAATATTTTACAAATATGCTCTACATCATTTTAGGAAACCTTTATTTGAAATATTTTTATTATTACATTTACAATAACAGAGTTATAGAACCGCCTTAGGTGGAACACCCTGTATAGAAGAATAATGATGAAATTCATTGTGAAATCTCACTTTTTTTAATACCCCAGTAATGGGATTGCCTGTCATTATTTTCCTTTGTGTTTTCCTTTAGAAAACCATATTTTAAATATGTTTTCTTAGATTTACAATAACAGATTTATGGAACCGCCTTAGGTTAAACACCCTGTATATAAAAATAATGATGAAATTCATCGTGAAATCTCGCACTTTTAATGTCCCAGTAATGAGGCAAGTTTGAGGGAGTTTATAGAATTCCCTGTAATTATTTTCCTGTGTGAAATCATATCAATTCAATCCTGCAAGTGCTTCAAACGTTCATTTTTAAAATGCATATCGCGGTATCTATTCTACTTTGATGGCAATGGTTCAAATTCCGTTAGTTGACAATAACTGAACGTAAAGAGCCATGAAAATCAAATTAAGTAATTAAAAAAAAATGTAACAACGTGACCATGACCCGTTATACAAATTTATACGGAAGATAATCATCTTTACCCTTTATTTAACAAATTGTCTCTTGTCACAACGAACACATAATGTATCGTACATATGAATAATTACCATAATCATACGTTTTCACAATCCCCTGACAAGTAAATGTTGTAAAAAACAAGGAGTATCTGGTTCCTGGATATTTCTCATAACAAATAAATCATCGAAATAAAAGTTAAATTGAGGACTAAGTCCTAAAAGTGATCAAAGTTTAATTGTTGTGATTGGGTAGTGATTTCAAAGACAAAAAAAACTGCTTTCGCTGTTAAAGTGTATCCAGAATCAGGAACAGCTAGATAAAGAGACTTTCTACAAGGAGTCCTCAATATTCTAGCGTTTCCCATCAAAATAAATGCATAAAAATGTGCACTGACTCTACTGATACGAAATCCGGGTGGACTTAACGGAGATGTCATGTAAAGTATGGGTGAGCCCATAATCTTCACACTTCACACATTTAATTGGTATCAAGTGTGTTGGTCGTTTCACTCGTCGCTCTGTTTCTGTCTCATATCTGCATGTTTGTCTACTTAGTTGCTTCAAGATAGTGTCGTGGCACTATTGGATCTTTCCGAGCAAAGTTAGCAATTTGATTCCTGATTAAAAACACAGGCCCACAAAAAAAATATTTTTTTTTGGCTATGGATAAGAACATAGTTTTTCCCTGTATTTTTTGACGCTGAATCCAAATCCGGTGTCCGTTTAACCGTAGCACGTCAGGATCATGGTCATTTCAAGGTCAAATCGCGAAATAAAGACTTAAAAGAGAATAAACCCATATATCTTTATGTTTCTGGGGTCACTGAATCCAAATCCGGTATCCGTTTAACCGTAGCACGTCAGGATCAAGGTCATTTCAAGGTCAAATCGCGAAATAAAGGCTTAAAAGACAATAAACCCATATACCTTTATGTTTCTGGGGTCACTGAATCCAAATCCGGTATCCGTTTAACCGTAGCACGTCAGGATCAAGGTCATTTCAAGGTCAACTCGCGAAATAAAGGCTTAAAAGATAATAAACCCTTATATCTTTATGTTTCTGGGATCGCTGAATCCAAATTAGCTGTCCGTCCAGCGTTGAGTCCAAATCCGGGCAGCAGTCATTCTATATGCACGCACATGCACACAGTCACGCACACATGCACTTACATACGCACGCAAGTACACACTCACGCATACACGCTTTTATAAACACGAGTGCATTAGCGCACGCACGCAAAAGTGTGTGTCTGGTTGAAGGAGTCTAAACACGTTTATTCAATGATTCACTCACTGCTTTTCAGTAAGATGATTACTATGTAGTTAGACGATATTCAGTAAGGTGGCTACGAGAATTAATATCAACTCATCTAATGTACAGGATATATTTTACCTGTAACTGTGGTAATTTTACGTTGTTATAACAACATTGTGGATACCTTTTGATGATAGTGATAGTGAGACAAACCTAACGTTGAACTAGAATCTAACTCTATAGAGTTTAAAGTGTTTGTATATTAACAAAAGTCGTACAACAAAAGCAAATTAACAAAACTTGCTCATACAACATTATATCGCACGATTAGAGCGAAAGTTATTAGAGAGCACATTATTAAAAGAACACGGGTACTGCAAAAGTTTAAACCCCTTTTACCATAATTTGAAAAAAGTAAAGAATTTGTTCCGCAAAAAGCAATAATTAATATTACTACAGAAATTAAAAAACAGACCTCAAAGATATTATTCTTATTATAGAATTATCATAATCCTTATCATGGGTTCTTTCTTCACCTTACTTATGTGTTAGGAAAGAGTTTGTTTGGCATAAAGCAACTGATTAATATTACTCCAGAAATACCAAACAGTACTCAAATACATAATTTGCTTCTATTTTGATATGTTTATAATGTATTTTATATTTACGCTAGTAGGAGAGAGTGACTCAAAATTATCTCTACGAGCAACCTAGAGGCAAAATGGTCCCACTTCTTTTTAATCCCTATACTGTGATTCTATCTGTGATTTTAATATACATATAATTAAAATCTTTAAGGTGCTAGAAATAGCAAAGAAAAAAACTATGGAATGTAAAAATAAATTTAAAATAGAGTTAACAACAAGCTGAATGGAAAAAATAAGCCCTGAGAAAAGAAGGTCAAAATAAAGATTCAGATGATCAAAAGTTGAACTTTCGGTCAATACCGATTTATTAGTGCTTGTATTTTGTTTGAAAGTAATATTTTTTAAATATTTCGAGAGAAACAAAATATAACCACGTCAAATCTTATATCGCTGAATTCTTCTTGAACGGATAAATAATAGCAATAGATGATCAAATATGTATGGCCGCATTTGAAAAAATTCAAGATGGAGGCCTTGAATAGAAACAAAGCAATCAATTTGTCTCCCAATCACAGTGAAGTAGGCAAAAATATATCTAATTATAACATGCCAAAATTGGATGTCATACCTTCAGCCGTTTTTTTTCTTCTATTTACGTAACATAACAATTTCCAAACTTTTTTTAAAGCCCTGTATTATTTATCTTGTTTCTAGCCACTAACTTTGGATTCATAATTATCAACAAAAGTAAGCAACGAAGTGTCTTATTCGGCAACTTTTAACATCAAGAGCGCAGTCGTGTTGTTTTATCTTACGATTCGTACTGGTCAAATCTAGGTGAACAGTAGTAATAATTATGACAATTAAATATTTACAGGAATTATCTAGTCGGTTGCTAAATAACTTTACCGGTGTCTGTCTAATAAACGACAGACCGAGACATAAATTACATTCAGTCCCATTTAAACCAGATCAGTTCACTTGTGCAAATTGCAGTTTTATGTGATTATGTCTTGATGCAGTTACTTCATGTTCAACATTCTAACTAGCAATTTTTAAAAAAAATGTATTGCCTACTACTAATAGACCTAAAATGTTCTGAAAGGTCAAAAGTTTCGGTTTCAGCGAACAAAATTTTTCTGTCGGTCTATTAACCTTTCTCATAGACCATTGGTCGAGAAAGTTTTACAATGTCAACGTAAAATTTGGAACACTTATACGAGGTGTGTAAATTAAGTCATGAGACTGGCAACGTAGCGCCCGATCTGGCAATATTGTGGAGACGGGACTTGGAAGGGCGGTAGGTTAACATGTAATGCACCTTCAGTACAAGTTTGAACTTGTTAGAGTCATTTGCTTGTTTTTTTTGTGACGGTTTTCGTAAACCGGTTTCTTGTAGTGAGTTTTAAAAATGAGTTACATTAATTTTGAGCAACGGTGTGCTATAAGGTTATGCTTTAAATTTGAACACAGCGCAACGGATACTTTTGCAAAACTTCAACACGCGTTTTTTCAAGAGCCCAGGTTTTTAAGGTTTTTTTTCTCAGGAATAGAGTCGATTGAAGAACCACGCAGCGAAAGGCCTTCATTTTCAAGAACCGATGAAAATGTCGATAGACGGTTGACGACAAGAATGATCGAGGAAGAGTTAAATTTGAATCATACCACTGTTCATCAGATTTTTGACTAACGAATTGGGGATGAGAAAAATCTGCGCAAAAATGGTTCCAAAAAACCTTTCTCAGGAACAAAAGGATATCACGAAAGAAAGGTGTCTTAAATTTTTGGAATCGATTGAAAATTACCCTCATTTAATAGAACGTGTCATTACTGGTTATAAGACTTGAATTTTTGAGTACGTCCCGGAAACCAAGCGCCAAAGCATGGAATGGCACACTCATGCTCTCCAAGACCCAAAAAAGCAAGAATGAGCAAGTCGAGGATCAAATGCATGCTGATTTGCTTTTTTGATACCCAGGGAATTGTGCACAAAGAGTTTGTGGACTCCAGGCCAAACAGTAAATCAACACTTTTACAGAGAGGTTCTTGAAAAACTTCGAAAAAGGGTCACGTGTGTAAGACCAAATATCAAGAACAACTGGAAGTTGCATCACGACAATGCGCTTTGTCACACAGCCATTTCAGTAAACGAGTTTTTAGCCAGTAAAAACATTCCTGTAGCTCCACAGCCTTATTATTCGCCTGACTTGACTCCTTGTGATTTTTTCTCTTCCCGATATTGAAAAATCACCTCAAGGGACGTCATTTTGAGTCCATAGAAAACATTTAAACGGCTGTAACCGACCAGCTGAAGGCTATTCCAGTATATGAGTTCCAGCACTGCTATGAGGAATGGAAGAACCGTTTCCAGCGCTATATGACTTTCCAAGGAAATTATTTTGAAGGAGACAATACTGAATTGTAATTCTATTCGAATAAAAAAAATAAAAAACCAATCTCATTATTTAATTTACAACCTCGTATTTCATTTGGATCATGAAGGTCACATAAATCTTAAAGGTCACATAAATCTTAAAGGTCACATGGATTATATTGATCATAAATTCCATAAATTGATCACAAAGTTCGTATTGATCATAAAGAGGTAATATAGGTCATGGATGTCATATGGCTTATGATGGTCATAGAGGGCATTTAGGTGTTACAGGATATTTAGTATAATTAAATATGGAATAATTAGATGTGGAAATAATGATTCTTTGGGCGGCGGTTTTTATTTAAACTATGTGATGGGAGTGCTTGGAAAGTAATTAAGGATGTATTATGTTTGTATGGAAATAAATTGACAGTATGAAAGAAAGAAATGCGAGAATGAGTTTTGAAAACGTGTGCCTGCGTAATTAAGGCCTGCGTAATTAAAATTTTACGAAATCCCGCACTAAATGGGTAATTACTAGATTCTTGTTATGAAGAGAGGTGCAATTAATATTTGCTCCGCGAAATCGCATTAATAAAGGTCTAAAAGCAGGTAGCGCGGCAATTAGCAGGCCATTACTGGGGATGTAAACGAAATGTTTGCGATGCTAACGATAATTGGGCGGTTTGCCGGTCATCTGTACAAAGCGCAGTCGGTACGAATTGACTTCGGCTAGCCGGATTTCAGCGCTGGCCAATAATTAAACCGTGTAATGTTTCTACTTCTTCAAACACAAAATAACTGGGTGCGTTTTTGTGGTACGTTTGAGTTTCCATTGAGAGAACATGGCATGATAAGTCCTCGTCGCCCTCTAGACGTTACTCTAAAAGACCGTTTGGAAAAAGCAACTCGTTGTTTTCGCTGAACTGAATTAGCAAATGTCAAACACGACATTAATGTAATTCTTTCATAAGTATCTAAAGCACTTGTTTTACAACATTTGTTTGATTAATAACACCATATCTAACCAAGAAACAGATATTTGAAGTACCAATAGTGATGCATGTAGAGACCGGTTTAGGACTGATTTGTCAAGGAGTTTTACATTATCTCATTTAGTGTAAAAAGTTTTTCCTACATACAAACCAAAAGCACTACAAAAAATTCAAAACTCAACAATCCTTACTATCGTTTTCGTAAAAATCACTGTGAATAAATGAAATTTTAATTAATACAATAATTTAAAACACAGTGAGTTTTAGGATATATATCCGTTGATTTTTTTTAGTTATGTGTAACGTCTGAGACTTTTTTGAAATTCATGATAGTTTTGGTTTAACTTCTAAAAATTTCTAGGAAAAAAAATTTCTAGGAAAAAATGGCTCAGTTAGTCAGATAGAGACTCTGAAGATTTCCCTCTAATATAAGTCTGAGAACTTTGAAAGGATTAAGTGTTTACGGTGTTTTTATGGAAACATCTTTTTTAGCAATATCTTTTCACACAATCGAGAGATCGCCTCCAACTTGGGTTTATTAAATGCAGAATTTCACAAGCAACAAAAGCAGAAACAAAAAAATCAATACTGAAGTACTCTATTTCCATTCTAAATTGAAAATAGGTAGAAAAAAAGCAAGGTTGTCAGATATATTTTCTAAAATTGCTAAGCTCACTATACAAGTATACTTCAGTAAACTGTAAACTGTTAGTTCGTGACGTTCGTAGAAAGCTAGTTTGGAAATATTTAAAAAAAAAATACATAGATGTAAATATATTAGTTAGCAAGCATTTAAAATTGCTGGAAAAAATAATTATAAATTCAAACAACTTTATGTATATTACTATACTTAAGAAAATTTTGAGAGCCGGCAACGGCGGCTCAGGCGGCTGGCCGCACAGAGTAAAACCACTGGCGGTAACACCGGTCAACGAGATTATTAGACTACTTTGCATTTAATACATTGCTAATACTTCTTCGGTCCACTGTGCCATAAAATTTTTACGACGTCGTTAAAATGATTTACGACTTTAGGCACTCAACTTGTTTAAGACGCCAGTGACGTGTATTTCAGCTAGGTTTATTAACACAGACAATCTTTTGAGATTGTCTGGCTAAATGAGCATTATTTACAGCAAATTATATTACAAATATTAAGAGTTTTGTATGCAGGCTAATTTTAATCTCCTATATTGATTTGAATGAAAAAAAATATTTCACAATTTTCGAATTTATAAAAGATATATGCACGCCCATGGAATCATAAAGTTGCACCGCCTTTTTTGTTCCCCAGGCGTATTTATTATTTTCAATTAAAATTAGAAGGACTATACAATGCTGTAGTACGATGCTGAGTGTACGAGGTATGGTTATTAAATAACCGAACTGATGATGCTACCAGCGCGCTGCGAGTGTGTCGCGGCAAATTTGAACAGAACTGTGTCCGGCGATACTTTCCTCACCCCGAGCTCACTAGACAAGCCAGTGGGTCGCTCAGTTTGACTGTAGCAGTCTTTTGAATTAGTCTACGCACCGAAAAAATGTTAAGTGTTCAGATGGAGCAACGGGTTAATCTCAAGTTTCTTGTGGAAAACTTTTCTGGATCTCGGAGGAAAACTTTTACAGAAGCTTATGCAATGTTAAAAGAAGTGTACGGGAATGCATGTTGATACCGCACACAAATTTTTGAATGATTTAAACGGTTTCACTCCCGAGCAAAAGGAATCAAGAATGATCATTTGTGTTCACATTCTAAACAACATTGACACTGATCCAGGCTTGTTAAACACGGTGATTACTTAAGCGGTTAAAGCAAAAGCGACGGAGGTTCTGAACTAGCTGACAGAAGCGGAGTTCCAGCACTGATTTCAACAATGGAAAAGTCGTATGGAGCGGTGTAGAGATCGCCAAGGTGAGTACATTGAAGACGAAAAAGTTGCTACTGTAATTGGCAACGAATAAAAAGTGTTATGACAGCAGTTCGGTTATTTAATAGTAACTCGAATATATAATATTATTTATCAAGAAATTGTAGTAAGCCATTCTTTTACTTTTTAAATTTCTTGCTACTGTCTATGTAATTATAAAAAAATACTCTTTAACAAAGTATAACAAGAAATATCTTATTCCATTTGGAAAAAAATTCAACACGCATTTTTTATGTAAAAAAAATTAACTTACACTCGATACCCTCTTAAGTCACCTTCGCTTAATTCACATTTCCTCTTATTTCACCACGTTTTTCCCTATTATGTCACGAAACCGTCCCTCTTAAGTCGCCGCTTGTAAAAGCTTTAGAACTACCTTTGGAAATTGGATTCTCGCATGAATATGTACAATTTTTATTGAAAAAAATGATTGTGTAATACATTAAATATAGACACCCAACTTTTAAAATAGGTTAGGTGTCTTTTAAAAATATTTAACCTTTAAAATATTAATTCAAGTGGAAAATTTAACTTTGTCATGCACGACTGATTTGACTGATTTTTTTCGTGCAGCTGGCTCATTTTTCATTATAACAAGTGCTGTGGTATCTAAATATTTATTTTTGCAACTAAAAACACGAAAAAGTTGAGGTTATGATTGCGACTTAAGAGAAAATAAATTTCGCGACTTAAGCGAGAAGATGATGCACGGACATATATGGATCATATATCGATCAACTTTCACTTGAACCATTCTTATAAATATAATAATTGGTTATCCCTGTGGAAACTCGTTTTCGGCATATAGAACACACTGTATATTTATATTTATTTCGCGTATTGTCTTACAACACTTGTACGATACAAAAGAAAATACCTTACGCTTTATTCTTGACATAAAACAATTTTGGACTTTTCCAAGTTTCAGCTTGATCGATATGAGTTTTTAACGAAGTTGCGATTTCGCCGAGACCTCCCTTCGTATCTTGTCTAGACTAATATATCATTTTATTAATTTCAGACGATAAAAGAGGGGCGAAAATATGGGAGTTCTCTTACAAGTTTTAAATTTAAACATCAAAACAGATTTACCTCGTAAAACATCGAAAATATCCATTTATGTACATTCAGTTTTCAATGGAGTTTCGCTGCATTTCGTATTCTGATCAATAAGCAAATAATATTTTTAAGTCTGTCACAGCAGAAGATCTGCGTAGAAAGATTAGGCAATAATGGGAATGTTCCAAAACGAAGAGGGTGATTTTTAATAACATATTTATTATATGAAATTGATTCAGGGATGATTTACAATATATCTAGTAAATAAAAAACGATTTTTAATTTGTTTTTAGAGTTATGATATTACGAATGAGAAAGAATGTTAGAATCCTTATAGTTCCTTTATTTTTCATACAAGCGAAAAACTTTCAGGATTTTTATTTTAAATTCAAATATATGTATTTCACAAAGACATATAATACACAGTGTGTTACAATTAAAAAAATGTAATTTTGTTGAAAAACTAAAAAATGCGTCGTTCAATTGTTTTTTCAATCATTTCGTCTTAATCAGCATCAAAAGATGTAATAGTTTGCTAATTTAACCTACGAGGTGTGTAAATTAAGTAATGATGCTGGCGACGTAGCGCCCGATTTAGCAACACTGCGGATACGGGACTTGGAAGGGCGGTAGGTTAACATGTAATGCACCTTCAGTACGAGTTTGAACTGGTTACAGTCATTTGTTTGTTCTTTGTCACTATTTTCGTAAACTTTTTTTTCTAGTACGTTTTAAAAATGAGTGACATTAATTTTGAGTACGTACGAGTTTTGAATACGTACAATCAGGTTTTTCTTCAGACTTGGACACAGCGCAATGGATACTTTTGCAAAACATCAACACACTACGGAGACACTGTTTTTTTTTCGGTGATTTAAGGCATTCTCAGAAGGAAGACAGTCAATTAGAGATGAACCATGCAGCGGATGGCCTTCATCTTCAAGAACCGATGAAAATGTCGATAGAATACAAGATCTTCTGCATTTTGAATCACACCACTGTTCATCAGATTTTGAGAAAAATCTGCGCAAAAATGGTCCCGAAAAACCTTTCGCAGTAACAAAAGACATCAGGAGAGAAAGGTGTCTTGACTTTTTGGAATCGATTGAAAAGTATCCCCATTTTATGGAACGTGTGGTGATGAGACTGGGGTGTTTGAGTACGGGCCGGAAACCAAGCGCCAAAGCATGGAATGGCACACTTCTCCAAAAAAAGCAACAATGAGCAAAACGAAAAATGCATGCTGATTTGCTTTTTTTGATAGCCAGGGAATTGTCCACAAAGAGTTTGTGCCTCCAGGCTAAGCAGTAAATCAATACTTTAACAGAGAGGTTCTTGAGAAAATTCGAAAAAGAGACATGCGTGTGGGACCAAACATCAAGAACAACTAGATGTTGCATCACGACAATGCGCCTTATCACACAGCCATTTCAGTAAACGAGTTTTTAGCCGGTAAAAATATTCCTATGGCTCCTCAACCTCCTTATTCGCCTGACATGAGTCCTTGTGACTTTTTTCTCTTCCCGAGAATGAAAAATCATCTAAAGGGACGTTATTTTGGGACCATAGAAAACATTCAAATGGCTGTAACCGACCAGCTGAAGGCTATTCCAGTATATGAGTTCCGGCACTGCTATGAGGAATGGAAGAACCGTCTCTAGCGTTATGTAACTTCCCAAGGAAGTCATTTTGAAGTAGACAATGCTGATTATTTGGAAAAGGCAAAATATAAATAATTCGTCTATTTCTTTCACATAGTAGTATAACATTTTTTTTTTATTTATATTGTATTTCGTATAAATAAGTCCTCTTGCGCTACTTAGGTTAATTAGCTTTACTTGGAACCTTTACCAACACGTGAGTACAATATTGCAGAACTAATTGTACCTATAATATTGTAGTAAATATAATGTTGTAATAAACTACTATATAATATTGTGGAACTTTTAACGAGCTATTCTAAAAAAAATAAACGTCAACTCTGGATATGAACGAGAGAGATGGAAGTAGCAGTCATGTTGAAACTCGAAACGAAACTTTGTTGTTGTCAAACTATTGAAGTGACTGCCACAATTTTAAAGAACAGAGGCGTGTTTCAGTAGAAATTTATTTTAGACTTGACAGTGGAATCAATGGAAACTGAATATATTTGATGAGAGCTACATATGAGGACTTCAGGGAAGTTTTTTCAGATGCAGTTAATCTTTTCGACCATTTTAGCCGTTCAGGAAAACGTTTCCTAAATTTGTTCCGGCAAACTGAAAATGTTAATGGGAAATAACGAAGTGGCAGACCCATATTAGGGATAGAAGAAAACATTAAAATGGTTAGGCAGGTGATAATGGACAATCCAAGAATATCAATCTGCATCATACAACGTGGCAACGAATTTTTAAATATTATTTGGGGCTCTAACACAAAGTTCTGCCAATGGTTTATTAATCATTTTAATAATAACGATGCTGTCTTAGAAGGTTATATTCAAGAAGATGGAACTCGTACGAATACTAGGGTAACAATTAATTATACAGGCGGATTTTTCGAAGTACAATAATGTGACGGCCTTGAAGATTCAGTAAGATTATAAACTTAAGATTAAGAATAGAAATACGTCTGTTTTTACTCGGCCAACTTTGAGGATTTTTTTTTTTTTTTGGAATGGCTCATTATTTTTTCTAGTTACGCTTTAGCAATTCAGCAATTCATAGAAAACACAAACAAATGAAGTGTCCGAGCGTTAACTACCAGTTCTAATCTTTCAGTCAAACATTTATATTTAACATTAATTTATCAGAATTGGAATAATGAGTGCTAAGTAAATTGTTTGTTGTCTTAAATTGAGACGAACCGTTTTTCTGGTTATATGCGATTAAGTGATAGCGAATTCCGAGTATCCAATGCTTAGGTGTCATAAGGTAGTTTTGAGAAAATGTATGTTAGCCGAAGATTAATGATTGGAGGAAATGAGTGTTTACCAAAGTCATGTCAATGTTTTTAAAGATTCTGTCTAATCGACGGATGAATTTTGGTTGGCAAGGTAAAACAACAAATTTTGAATTTGGAGTGTGTCATGTAATCGGACAGGATTTTTTGAAATGTGCTTTCTTATCAATGTTTCCATTAGTATTTCTGGAAAACCGTTACTCAAAGCTATATCCTTAATTAATTTTTCACACATTCAAATCTCCCTTTACTAACAAGGAAGCTCAGTACACGGTGTCATAAGTCCAATATCTCAAAAAAATAAATAACAAAAACTTTTAGGCAACCCAAAAGATAAGTTGTGGCTTAATTAATGTTTAGTCAAAAATAATCGAAGTATATACAGTCTAAATTAACACTAAACTGATTTCCGAGGAAAAAACATAACACAACAAACAAAACGCATGGCTTCTAAGTATTAATATTATTAAACCCCATTTATCAATATTGAAAAGATTTATGTTTATTTTCAAATAAATTTAAATTGATTATTTATGATTCATCTTTCGGTTATCACTGTTACACGTGTCAGTGTTGAAGATTATGTTGCAAAATTAATTAATATTATCAGTTGTGGAACAGATGCAGGCTGAAAATTGATTGACTTGACGTACCACCGTTATTTAAAGAAAGATCAAATTTGTATACATACAAGGTTATATTTATTTGTTATTTATAAGTATGTCTTACGTTAGCAAAATTAGAAGCTAGTGACAAGTTTGTAGGATTTGTTGCTATCAACAACAGCAAGTTAATAGGTCAACTTACAAAACTAAAGAGCCATCCAAAAAAATTTCGTCAAATCTGGCTATGAACGAGAGAGATGGTAATAGCGGTTATGTCGATGCTCGAAGCGAGACTTTGTTGTTGTCAAACTTGACAAGTGGCTATCACAATTGTAAAATAAATAATGGCTGTCATAGAATGTAACAGTCTTCTCAATTTAAATAAGGTTATAAATTTAAGAAATACGTTTTTTTTTTGCTCGGCCAACTCTGATGACATTTTTTTATGGCTCGTTAATTTTAATAAAAAAGCTTAAAGGCTTTTTTTAATTGTTTGCGAATCAGTGCATTTTAATAGAGCATTTACAATAATTTAAAATGCAGTAAAGGTCAAAAGACCATGAAGTTCCACTCTAAAAGTGGTTAATAATTACTAACTGAAAATAAAGTCCAACACCAGTGACTTGAGTTGATAAACAAACAGAATTACTTCAAATAGGCACCTAAATAAATATTTAATAATAATACATATAATTCAAGGCACCATAGTCAGGGCCGGATGCACGGCGGGGGCAACCGAGGCGGGAGCCCCGGGGCCCCCACGTTGAGGACCTCCACAAACCTTGGATTCAAAAATTTAATAACGATACAAATTTTTAATTTTTAAGAAAGTAATGAGTAATGAAATATATCCAAACAAGGGATATTTTCATCCTATGTCAAATCTATTCAGTGGTGGAACCACAAAATTTAGACCTCTTGCAAAATTCAATAGACGCAAAATTCAAAGTTTATTTATTGGATACGGGGTAAAATGTACACCGGTTAAGAGGCAAAATGACAGCTAAGTACGAGATGAAATGCAAGCTTTCAAAAGGGCAAAATGCAAAAAGGTTCCAAGCGCAAATTATTGATTGAAAGGGCTGCCACTTTCTTCATTGCCCCGGGCCCCGCCACCCCTGCATCCGGCGCTGCCCATAGTTTACATTAAGGATAAAATATAGAAATAAACACAGATAACGCACTTGCCTCAAGCCCTGGGGCAAGTGCATTTCATGTGCCCTGTAAGGTATGGACGATGTGCCTCCTTACCCTGAAGCACAAAATATTTTCTTTCTTTCAATAAATTAAGTTTAAGAACCAAGTAGTCAACTATACGAAAAAGGGGTCGCACTTTCCCCACTTTACCCTATTGAAAACAGAGCTCTAAAAACAACTAAAAATTGAATTCACTTGGGCGTTAACGGGTTAAACTGGATCATAATAGTAACGGGGTTCATAACCAAGACAAAACTTTAGATTGCTCAATAAAGCTTACCTGCTTTACAGGGATCCAGATCGAGATCGTTCGAAGATTTCTTCGGGAACACCCTGTTGAGAAGTTCGTCAACCGTGTACTTAAAGTGCGGTGCTTGTTTAGTCCTCAGCATCTCAGTCCTCGATAAGATTACAGAGCAATACACTGTCACACATTGCAGGGCGCAAACTATCAGTACGATTCTACACATAATTAAAAACACTATCACAGAAGGTTAATGTAATATCCGTCGTCTCACTTTACATGCTTTTTTATTCGAAATAATTTGTTTAAATATGGCAGTAAGACGCTAATAAATGTTTATAAAACCAACTACATTATCAGCAATGTTTATTGGTTAGAACAAAGATCACTGATTGAATCCGTGGCAGCAGATGCATCCTCTGCGTTCAGTCCTCTGGAAAACATTAAATTTATGATAAAACAGGTCGTTAATATTAACGCAGCTGTAACAATTCGAGACATCAAATGCATTTCGCCAATTAAATGCCAATATAAAAACATCAATCATCGGAAACAAAGTGTGTTTTGAATAAGCGGGAGCGCGAAAAATGCTCTCCAACACAGTTTGCCGTGATTCGTAATTAATTTATGGTCATTCATAATTAATGGATATTAATTGCTTATTAATGTGTTGGTAAACAAGGATTTTTCTTAATGCATCGGAAAATTTAACTACGTGTTTGAAATGAGCCTGAAAATCATCGACTTAAAAAGGGAGAAAATAGCGAACCATTCAAAAAAACCTCATCAAAGTTGGCAGAGCAAAAAAAAACGTATTTCTATTCTTAATCTTAAGTTTATTAAAATTATTTTATAATTGCTACAACCACTTGTCAGTTTGACAACAACGTTTCGCTTCAAACTTCGACATAACCGCTGTTTGCATCTCTCTCGTTCATAGCCAGATTTGATGACGTTTTTTTTGAAATGCTCATTATTGGATATGCGTAAAATTACAATTTCTGTTGCTCTATTTGCGTTGCATTTCAAAATGATATGCTATTTTATAGATAACGTATTCCCTAATTCATTAACCACTAAAATGAGTTACCAAAGCTTGATAGTTTTTAATGCGATTTATTATTTTGATGAAGAGAAGGTATTGAAATAAGTGCCGTATATGTACCTAAATAAACACCGTCCCTTAACTAAGTTATATTAGTAGAAGCTGTTATGTAGTGTCTCTTTAAATCGTTTAATAGGCATTTAGTTGTTTACATATATAACAAATAGTAATCTATTTGTTAGTTATATAATTTTCTTGTTACTAAGTTAATGCCAACCCTATAACATCTTTGTCAAAAACTTAACAATTAATTAACTATAATGGATATTAAACTAAGAAATTATACGGAATATTTTAAATTACACAATTGTTTATGCTGCTCTTAAAAGCCATTGGTATTAAATATATTTTCAAATGAGTATTAAGAGGCTACTTAAAAAAAATAGTACAAAATTTTGATTGTACTTTGAAAAAATGTAGATACTCGTGGTATATTCATTATACATACATGTTTATCTCCAAATGTGAATGAATTAATTTCTGAAATTTAATTAATAAATATCTGGAAGTTTATTATATTGTTTTTGATTGGCTACCTATGTAGTACATACAAAGTTATGAAAATAAAAATGAAACAATGAATGTATTCACTATTTATCTTGAATTATCTTGCTTTGGAAAATCCTGAACTGGAATGAGTGAACAACACAAACAAATTACTAATCAAGCATTAATCTTTTTGTAAACTAAACTTACCGCTATATAACAAACGAGTAACTATCAATGAATTTAGCACTCGCACTGTCTTGTACAAACAAAATTTCATATCATATTGTGAAGCGCGAGTGGCTTAGTGCTTGAACATTCTTTGTATTCCCATTCTTTTACAATGTTTTTATTTATCATATGTCATGACCTCTTCCTAATTTTGGCTTGAGTCCAAAATAATTAACGAAAACATGATAAACAGTTCAGAACTTCAGAATTAAACTAAAATACAGTTACTTGCAAAAGTATTCGTACCCTGAATTGATGTGTATAGAAATTAACAGCATTTTTATAGCTGTAAGGAAAATTTCATGTAATAAATATATTCACAAACACATTATATCAGCAATGCATAAATCAAGTTTTAGCTTCATATTGCATTAAATACCTACATAAAAAAATATTTAATTTTAAGAATGTCAATATCTACGCAGCAAAAGTATTCGTACTGCGCATAACCTCAGTGCCCCAGGTATAACGGTGATACCCCAGTTATTAAGACTTCAGTTACATTCTTCAGTTATACATTCAGACGAGTGTAAACAACTGTATGTTGTGTGAATCTGTTAAAATATTTCTAATTATAATGGGACGTAAATCAGAAACAACAGCACAGGAGAGACAAATGGCAGTACAATGGCTTTTGGAAGGAAAATCAATAAACAAATAGGTGATTTGTTAAAAAGAAGTAAACGTACTGTACGTACAATGTATTATAAAAAGATATAACGAAAATCAAATAGTTTCCAATATGCCTTGAAAGGGCCGTCCAAGACTATTAACTTCTCGAGAAGACAAGGCAATAGTGCGTTAAATAAAAAATGCCCTTCTACAAGTGCCCCAAAATTGGCGGCATTATTAAATAATCATTTTAAAAAGCATGTAAGTGCAGATACCTGTCGCTTGGTTTTAAAAATGCACGATCTGCATAGTAGAGTATCTAGGAGAAAGCCCTTTATTAGTAAAGTAAATCGTCTAAAACGATTAAAATTTGCCAAAAAGTATTTCTGCAAGGATCACACCTTTTTGAACGAGTTTTATTTACTGATGAGAGTAAGTTCAACATTTTTTCAGTCGGACGGCAAACGTTTAGTGTGGCGTTTATTATATTATAAAATTTGTGTCCAACTTTTAAGCATGGTGGCGGTTCAACGATGGTGTGGGGAAGTATGAATGCGAGTGGCACAGGGAATTTAGTTTTTATTGATAGCATTATGACTAAATTTACGTACTTAAACCTATTAAAAAGAAATTTGCCATTAAGTGTCGCAAAATTGAATCCAGGAAATAATTATTGTTTCCAACAAGACAACGATCCAAAACACACTGCTTACGTAGTGAGGCAATGGATTGTATACAACACCCCCCATCAGTTAATTACACCCCCGCAAAGCCCTGATTTAAATGCAATTGAGCATTTATGGTCAGAAATGAAATGACAGTTACCAAATTATGAAATAAAAAGGTAAAAACACTCTTAAACAGGCAATTACAAAGGTATGGCAAAATATGGAACCTGATATCACACAAAAATTGGTAGCAAGCATGCTTAAACGTTTGGAGGCTGTGATCGCAGCTAAAGGTGGACCAACCAAATACTAATTCGACCAATTTCACCAAAAAATCCTGAAGTACGAATACTTTTGCGACCCGTGATTTTGCAATAGAGAATAATTTAGTTTTTATTTTTTAAACAGTAAATTATATGAAGTTCAAGTTTAATTTATGCAATACTTACACATGTATGATTATAATAAAAATATTATGATTAATTATAATACTCACACCCATTAAAAGAAAATTGTGGTTATTTACAATTCCCTGTAAAGTACGAATACTTTTGCGAGTAACTGTATATGTACAATTTGTACATACAAATGTATTAACAGTGCGTTTGCGGAAAGTCTATTATTCGAGAATCATTTAACTGGCACTTTTTATTTATCTTTTGTCTATCAGTTTACGTTAGTACGATGTATTTAATTAAATATTCTTCATACAGACCGAGTAATCAAAAATGCTGGTTGGATAAAAACTTACTTGTCTGAAACACGATGCCGCGTGTCCGACTGTAGTAAAAGAGATCCGTGTGATGATCTGCTTAAAGCCCGCACCAGATTCGAACTGATGAAACTATGTAGAGAAACACCGCGTGGGACAAAACAGACACTCGCACCCTTCCACCGAGGGTGGGCAACTATAAACTGGCAGCAATTGAACCCCGTGTCGTTTATAAATAGTGCAGGTACACACCCCTTGCAGAGGATTAGCCAAGGTAACACTTAATATATACCGAGCATTGTTGTTCGGGCTGTGAATACTAAAAAAAAATTATTGTTATTGTGTGTCGATGCTTGAAAATATATTTCAGTATTGATAACAACGAGTGTTTAATTCTACAAAAAGTGGTTAACAACAAATAAATTCAAAATACGATTTTTTCAGCTTTTTCATTTTTTCAGCTTTTGATTGCATTAAATATACGAATTAGATAAAAAAATAGCTATTTGAGAACTAAAATTTACATAAAAGTACGTAAATATGAGGCTAATCGCTGTACTCCATAAATTTATTGCAAACAACGTTATAAGAAAAATAAGAAACGATGAATTTGACGATGAACACAACTTTATTTTTGAATAACTTTTGAAAGGCAGAATGTATCAAAAAACCGTAAGAGACCTTTTTTGTAGAGCGTTCAATTTCCTACAAAAATATGCATTGCTTTTTGTGCAGCTGTATTCATCAAAAAAAAATAAATGCAAAAAATGTAAAAAATCCCATGTTATTAAAATGGGAAATGTATCATGATTTAGGCACGGGTTAATATGAATATTAAGGGCTTATTTGGGTCTGTTATTTATTTTTAGGTCATAAACTAAAAATTTAAGTGGTGTTTGTAAAAAAAAAACTAACTTGGGAAATAACGGACAACCTAATGTATATAATAAAAGTAATAATAAAATGGATAATAATAAAATCGCCGCAGTGGATATGTTGCTGTGGTTTTTATTTTATGATTTTATAGGTTAGGATTATCAAACAAAATTCTCAATCTATTCTATGTAAATCGTTCCAATAGATCAGTCGATTTAAAACTGTTAAGTTGGATTCTAAGCAATTCTAGTCCTGAACTCCTGTGAATTTTCTGTTGGAACAGACCTATGATGTTTTACTTGTATATGTAAGTATTTTAGACTATTTCTATCGAATTGATTTTTTGTGTCAAAATATAATACAAGACGACATATTACCATATTAAGTCCATATTCGAGATCTCAATTCAAGTTTACTAAGTACTAAAAAGTTATGTAAATCTATTACAGACTTGGTATTTTTGAAATCACGTTTTGTATTTTGATAAAGCCAAGCTATTTATACATATTCACATGGACTATCATGATTCTCGAAATTTAAATCAGGTTTGAAAAAGTATCCCTTAAAGTCCTTAATGTTTTTACTTATATTTAGTTTTTTCTATCATTTATGTTATATACACAGTATACTGGTGATTTTGATCTACAAATGTCACATTTATCTAAATTAAGTTACTATTGAAACATCCAAAAAAAACGTCATCAAAGTTGGCCGAGAAAAAAAAATACGGATTTCTATTCTTAATCGAATTTATAACCTTATTTACTTGTCAAGACTGTCACATCGTATGACAGCCATTGTTTATTTTACAAATTGTGACAGTCACTTGTCAAAAGTTTGACATAACCGAAAAGCTTAGACATGACCGCTATTTCCATCTCTCTCGTTCATAGCCAGAGTTGATGACGTTTTTTTTTTTTGGATGTCTCCATATTTATCGTTAAGAGACCAGCTATTAATTGTATCTACGAGTATGTACTTGTATATTATTTTGTAATTCTAAGTTATCATTACTACCTGTGATGTTTGTAAAAAGTTTAAAATCGTCCGCATATAGAAAAAACATTCCGATATAATAGTTTCAGGTAAATCGCTAATAAAGATGAGAAATAATAGTGGTCCCAGATTTGTATATGTAAGTATCATTTATTTTATATTATTTCAATTGAATTGTTTAACTTTTTTTGTCTCAGGATTTCAGACAAGATATATTAGCATATTAAATCCATATTCGAGATCTCAATTCAAGTTTACTAAAAAAGTTATGTAAGTGTATTACAGACTTGGTGTTTTTGAAAACACGTTTTATATTTTGATAGAGCCAAGCTATTTATATTCACATGGACTATAGATTATGATTCTCAAAATTTATATCAGGTTGAAAAATTAACCCTTAAAGTCCTTAATGTTTTTACTTATACCTAGTTTTTTATAGTTTATGTTATATACACAGTATCCTGGTGATTTTGATCTACCAAATGTCACATTTATTTAAATTAAATTACTATGTATCATTAAGAGACCAGCTATTAATTCTGTCAATGGGTATGTATTTTATTTTGTAATTCTAAGTTATATTTAGTACCTGTGATCTTTCTAAAAAAGTTTAAAATCATACCCATATAAAAAAACGTTCCGATGTAATTGTTTCAGGGAAATCACTGCTAAAGATGACAAATAATAGTGGTCCCAGATTACATCCTTGTGGTACTTCAAGAAATTGCAGTTCTTTGAGACCATTATTTTCTAATTTTTGTTGTAAGGTACATGCATTTAACTATCGATCAACGACATTTTAAATTGATATTGTTTATCTAAGTTTTCTATGTACTGTACAATTACAAGTTATCTTTGCAGTATCAAAGGTTAGACTAGAATTGAGGAAAACTTTTTTCGGTTCATAAATCGGATTATATTTCATTTAGTATTGATTATGTCTCAATACTTACATCGCAGCGTTTGTTCACCTGTCAGTTACACTAAGTACTCCAAGTAATATTATATGAAATTTTCTCTAAATAACACTCAATAATTTTTGAAGCCATAAATTCGGTTAAGGAACTTTGATTCATTGAAAATTCAGACTTGTTAATACCTAATTACCCACTACTGAGAAAGAAAATGACAGTATTGGAAAATGTAACTACCTTTTGTATTGGTAGTTAGTTTTACAACCGAAAATATGTAATGTTTTAATGTAACCGAAACAGAATTCGGTTTATATAAACGATATTAATAATTTGTGTTCAAAAAAAAACTGGACGTTTTCCACGAAACACCGAACTACTATACTTTTCTCGACGCGCGTTTCGCCAACCAAGTTGGCATCTTCAGAAGGAGATTAAAACTAAATTCTAACCTGCACACTTGCATTATTTATACTTAATTGGTTGCCACGGTTCACTGAACCGTAATATCTGTCTTTGTTTATCAGATCAAACAGTGGACTGGTGGGTATCGAACCATTGTCCTTATTCATACTACTGTTACACTTAATGATTTCTAAACTTTCAAAAGCATCCAACTGTCTAATGTTTGTTACATTTCTAATTAATTTTAGATTATTTATGTCTATCCTATGGTTGTTGTCAAAAGCGTGTTGGTCAACACAAGATTTTTCCGTTTTGCCATATTTCAAATGAGCCATGTGTTCTTTAAATCTAGTCAAAATAGATCTTTTTGTTTGCCCAAACTTTGATCACAGTCTTTATAACTTATTTCGTATATTCCTTATTTCGTTATTGTCGATTTTGTCTTTGGGGTTACCCAAAAGCGTCTGTGGTTTATTTTTAGAATTATAAACCAAATTGATATTAACATTTTTAAAAATTTTATCTAGTCTGCAGATGAATTTAGGTTCATATAGTAACGAAACAAATTTCGAATTGTCAGTATCTCTACGAAAAGTCGTGGACTTGTACAGGGTTCTCTTAAATTTATGCTTCCTTATTAACTTATCTATTAAATGGACTGAGTAACCGTTATTCTTAGCTATATTCTTCATTAATTTTTTCTTGAAACGGATTTGCCCTTCAATCCCAGTACCACTTAAACTACCTCAAAACCGCGTGATCCTAAAACCTCATAACCTCAAATATCCCGTAACCTTGTGATTGAAAAACCTTATAGACCAGTAAAAAAGAGACTTATACGCATTCAAGCAATGTAAATCAATATGTTTGAAACGGGTGTGCCCTTTAACCTCTCTTACCCTTTAACCTCTCTTAAAACATCATAACCAAATAAGCAAATTTTGAGGTTGAGTGGTAGTCACGCGGTTTTGAGGTTAAGTGGTGCTGGGATTGAAGGGCAAATCCGTTTCAAACATATCGATTTGCACTGCTTAAACGCATATAAGTCTCTTTTTTACTGAGTTATGGGGTTTTAGAATCATACGGTTATTGGATTTTTGAGGTTATGGGGCCTAAGGTTATGGAGTTTTGAGATTATATAGTGATGGAATTGATGAAATATATGATTATGAGATTTCGTTTGGATTTTTATCAATTTATATAATTTTTAGCTTGAATTTCATGGTTTTAGGCCTGTTTCTTGAGGTTAGGAAAAGAACCGGATCTGATGGAGCAATTTGGATTCGGTTTCAGCGACCCAAAAAAACATATAGTACACATAGTCAGACCCCTGCAAACGAAAAATTTTGTTTTGTGGAGCTGTGTAATCAAAGAGATCAAGATATTTAAAAGTGTTCAAAAATTATATTTATGTTTCCGGCTAAATATTCTAGTTATAAATATCGTTTATAATTTTCGCAAAATAAATAACCATATACAAATTCCTCTAAATGGAGCATGCAATACTGAGTATAATTTATCGACCATGTAAATGCTGAAATTAACCTTTAGTTCAAAGAAATAGGTCGTCTATTTTATAAATATGGCATGCGAAGTATATCCCTGAAGGTTAAAATAAACAGTCTTTAATTAGATATTAATTAATGTAAACAAAAATAGGATCATATTTAATCAAAGTTTAGTATTTACTTATTTGTGTATATTACAAATTAGACAGGGCACATTTCGTTCCTTTATATAGAATGATAGATTTTAGTATTTAAAATTGTTTGAAAATTACATTTAACAATTTGTTACTGAATATTTGTACCCTAGTTTTGCAATTTTAACTTTTTGTACTTTTTTGTGTGAATTTCAGCAAATTCATCCACTTTAAAAAATCAATAATTAGATGTACTTAATTTCATTATAGTGAATATGTATACAAAATTTAAATACATTCGATTTCATTATTATGATTCGGTTAGCATACAGACAGTGAAATCATCTTAAATAAGCGTTTATTAAACCTTTGTAATTATTATTCATGACGGCTTGAAAAAATAAAACAATACCATCACAGTCTGTGCCAGAATATTTAAATAACCTTAAAGAAAATGACAACTATTTTATCTCCTTTTTTTGACGATGATAAAACTTGTGATACTCTAGATTGTAGAACTACAACGAATTTTAAAATTATTATTCATTACAAATTTAAAACTATTCTGTTCTTAATATGTTTTTTTACTGGAGAAGAATTGAAACCTTTGGCGTAAAGCAAACTCACACTTAACATCAAAATACTTTTGGATTAAAACCAGTTTTAATAATCTGATTATTATTTCAGTATTTAAGTATTTCAGTGTTCATGTGTGAATTTAATATTTTTTTGTCAAATTCTAAGAAATATATATTGTTACGTACTTCTCTTTAAATAATTCACTTCTCCAACCCAAACACGTTTATTAAGACTTTACAACTCTTCGACTTCAACAAGTGTGCAACATTCAAATCACAACTAACTTTATCTTAGCAACAACACCACAATTTATAGTTTTTACATGTTCTGGAAGATTTGTTTGACTTCTAGAATGTTAATCTGGCATTCCATACAATTCTTTACTAACAAATAGTGTATAAACTAAATTGACTGAATATGTAAACTATAAAACTTAATAACTGTCAGCTGTCACTAATGACACTTCCCAAATGTCACAATATCATATCTATACACGAATAGTTACGTATTTATTGTACTGTTATTGTAAACCTTTGTAAGGCCATGTCAAGACATATTAACAAGCAGATAAAATGGAGTAGATAAACAATACATTTTAAAAGCAACATAATTTAGGCCACCAAAAACATTAACTAAGGTTATGATATTGTCACATCAATCGTTAAACGTTTTTATCGTAAGTGAAAGGTGCCATTTAAAACAAATACTGTTTTTCCATAAAAAAAACTGTGTTGCATACACGACAACAAGTTACCTTCATGAGTATTATTCGACATTAATCGAATTATCAGTAGTAATAGGTAAGTTTATCACTTGTAGTAGTTTGTATAACATTCATATTATACGAGGTGTGGCTATTATATAACCGAACTGACGCGGCTACCAGCGCTCTGCGAGAGTGTCGCGACAAGTTTGAACAGAACTGTGTCTGGTAATACGTTCCTCAACCTGAGCTCGCTGGACAAGCCAGTAGGTCGGTCAGTTTGACTGTAACAGATGTTTGAATTAGTCTACGCACCAGTGACGCGTCGAAAAAATGTGTTCAGATGGAGCAACGGGTTAATCTCAGTTTCTTGTTAAACTGGGGAAAACTTTTACAGAAGCTTATGCAATGTTAAAAGAAGTGTACGGGAATTAATGTTTATCCCGCACACACGTTTTTGAATGGTTTAAATGGTTTCGATCCGCGCCCCGGACGGCCCTCAACGTCAAAAACGGACGAAAACAGTGAAAAAAACTGGTAAATTAATCCGCGATGATCGTCGTCTAAGCATCTGAGGGCTTGCTGAAATAACAGTAAGCGAGAGAAAATGTGTTTGCCAGATTTTGCATGAATCGTTCAACATGCGCAAAGTTTGCGCAAAAATAGTGCCAAAACTCCTCACTCCCGAGCAAAAGGAATCAGGAATGAACATTTGCGCTGACATTCTAAACAACATTGACCCTGATCCAGGCTTGTTAGACACGGTGACACTGAAGGGGACAAGATTTGAAAGTGTGGAAGCGGTTAAAGCAAAAGCGAAGGAGGTTCTGAACCAGCTGACAGAAGCGGAGTTCCAGGACTGTTTTCAATAATGGAAAAGTCGTATGAAGCGGGGTGGAAATCGCCAAGGGGAGTACATTGAAGGCGAAAAAGTTGCTACTGTAATTGATAACGATTAAAAATGTAGGTACATTAAATATGTAGGTACATAAAGCCCGAGAAAGTCCTGCCTTCTTTATGTACCTATTTAGGTATTTCTTTGTATTAAATGTAAATAATCTAACATGACTATTTTGTCAAAACTACCTGTTGTGGTTAGTTGGTATGTTCTGTTGGTAATATCTTGTAACCATCATCATTCGAAATACCAAAGATATTATTTTCTATAAGAAATGTAGTTTTTACTGTAGTGTATTTCCAATTAATATAAAACGTAGACCCTTCAAATGATTAATGTTTTACGCAGTTATACAGACTTGGTGTTAAAGTACCCACCACTATATGTAAAACTACAACAAAAACGTGCTGAACACTTTTCTTGATCTGCACAATACTTACTCTGAATGTACAGCGTGTATCATTTATATTAAATAGTACTTTAGTTTGTGAAAATTATTGTGAAAATACCCAAAACAAACTAAGCCACCAGTCTCGATTACATAGTGAATTATACATATTGTTTTTAGTAACAATCAGTTAATAAAACAATGACGTGTTTAATAATATGGTAAGAAGACATGTTTAACTTTTAAATTATATTAAAATTTTATATCCGTATACAGTCAAAAATATTACAAATATCGAATACTCTAATCTGGAATCAATCTCGTTTTTATTAAGGTCTGGTAGAATTTGGAGGAAGCTTTTGGAGTTCTAGTCCTATTCGGAGCACTAAAGTCGACATGGTATAAACCAAATTTAAGACTGAAAATTAAACAGAAAATGAGATGAAAATATACAGTGACTTTAATATACTTACGTGTATCCTGAATCCCATTCCATATTGTCCATAATACTCCAAACTGTGTATCTTTCTACATTGCAACCATCCTCAGACACAGCTTGAACGAGAGCCTTAATGAAGAGCTTTCACAAAAAAGAATATTTTTAATGCAATTAAATTAAATGGTTTAAGGAATATCGAACACTATGTGTATTGTATACATTATATATTGTGTACAGTAAGCGGCAACCTAATGCGTACATAGCCGAATGAAGGGCAATTGATAATTTAACTTCTTTGTAAGTAGAGTAAACATGAGGTGAGAACCAATCGCGATCCATCGCTAGCGCAGGCGTATGAAAGGCATCCGGTTTGTCGGTAGGGCTGTTTGAGTTAAAATTTGAAATACCATTTTATATTTTATACTGGTCTAGTGCCTGAATAGAAAAGTGCGTTATTACATACTAGAAGCACTACATACATTTTTGTAGAAGCACTACATACATTCATAAAAATAAAAATGGATATTTATCACATTGACGAAAAAGTTCAAATAATTAAATGACAGACGGTATGAGCGCGGCCGCCGTCAACCGCAGAGATCCGTGACGGGGCAAGGAGAGTGCATTAGTGGGTGGAGCTTAGAGTGAACCATTGGACCGTTCGTTCTGCCTTCGTTCGCTGCGTGCGTTCGCTGTTGTCATATCAACATAGTATTTCTATTAGATATTTTAAAATTGTTTCACAGCTGTTTAAAGTAATATTAACTGTTTAAAATTATTTCACAGTAGTTGGGTTGAAAAAAGATAACAGTAAACTTTATTATACGATACGCAATTGGTCGTACATCAATGCATTTTGTAAATATAGGGTTTTTATAAAGGCTTATTATGCAGAGTTACAGTCAGTTCTGGCAACGTTGCTCTTTAGATATCCGCTAACACCCCCTCTTATAAAACCAAGCCCCCCCCCCCCCCCCGGCCCAAGTAAATTCGCCTAACTATGACATAAAAATGTATCATTTAATATGTATTTAATATCCACCTATGTACGCATTAGGGTGCCGCTTACGTATATAAAAGAAAATGATATATTTAGTAGCAAATAGTATATAACTACTGTAGAGTAAAATGATACCAAATTATGGAGATGAATATTCGATATAAAAAATAAATCATTACATACTTTTCGGAACAATATCCTTTCGTCATCCTGCAGCGTTCCGGTGTTATCTTCAACTCCGTTTTCCGTAATATAAATCAACGGGTTGTTATATCTTTTTCTAACCCAATTCAACAATTTTCGAAAGCCCCATGGAACAATTGCAGGCGATGGCTTCCAGTTTGGATCTTGATACCCTTTGGTACCTTGAAAAATATAATAATTTAAAAATCAATTTCTGAAGTAGTACTGTCCTCATAAACTGAATGAAACGATTACGATCGTGTTCATTGCCACGGAATTTAGTCAGCATTTATCAAAGTTACCTTTATCTTTCTCATATGAAGGCGGCTCATTTTCAGGATACTGATAATCGCTAATTAGCCAGGTATGATAGTGATTAAGACCGAAAAAGTCTGATGTTCCCTTTATAAACTCAATTTGATCTTTGGTAAACGGTGGTAACCTTGACGATGTAAAGTTTTCCATGCGACTGTTCGTTGCGATTCTCTCTTTCATGACAGATGGATAGTCTCCGTCTTGCGTAAATATAGGATTGGCCCACCATCCTATCTAAAACAGAAAAACAGCTTATGTTTCTTTATAACGCAAGATTGCAAGAACGTCACAGTGTTCTCGATACTAACAAAGTAAAACGTTGAAAGAAAAAATCAACTAGAGCGATGGGGGATACAAGATAGAGAGCATACCCCCACTTGTATTTAGTGGATGCGACCATGACAACAATAGTACTCCTCAAAGTCGTTGGTATGCACTGATACCATCAGAAGATTGCCATTTCTACAAGTTGCTACTGACAACATATCTCCCCAGTTCGATTTCGACAAACCTTATATAATTCTTATTAAAAGAATGAAACCAACGTCATCAACCACTTGCATATGAGACATTCCATGTCAAGTCAGGCAACAAAATTTTAGATTTGGCCCAAAATTTGTGTGGAGGTAGCTTTTCGAAAGAAAATACTATTCCCAAAATTTTGGACCCCTAAGGTCAAAAGGTGAAGTTTGGTGAAGGTCCAAAGTTTGGTATGTCTCTTGAGAACTTTAACTTTGAAAAGTTGTCTACTTTTTGCAAATCTTAGAAAAAAAATTATTGGATCTATGTGATAACACTTGCCGAGTAGAATACACTTTATATAATATATTTTTTTAAATTAAAAAAATCGGTCAATACGATTGTTTTTGTTTTTGTTTTTCTTAAAAAAAGTTCATTCATTTTACTACCGATCCCTCCTAGTCCGATAATAGGCCTGAAGTAAGTTCAAGGAGAATTTTTTTAATTATGATAATTTAAAAAACTGTTTTTAAAGACTTTTAAAATTTCTTAATTCATATTCGAAGTAAGATTAATTACAATGATTAATTCGATTTAGTGACGTCAGTTATGATTTTAAACTTTTTTCATTTAAAAATGTTTAATTATTTTCTTCATTTTATATGTAAAAATTGTAAATAATTATTTCTAATATTTTGTTCCTGTAGTATTTAGGTTTTGTAATAAAAAAAAACGATACGATTTATATACGAGCAAAAACGCATTCAGAATCCAAAACATACGAAGATTATAAAATAATTGTATACCTACAATAAAATTCTGATTAACTATTTTAGTTTTTTTTTTTTATTACAAAACCTGAATACTACGGAAACAAAATATTAGAAATAATTATTTACAATTTTTACTTATACATTTATGAAGAAAATAATTACAATTTTTTAAATGAAAAATGTTCTCTGACGTCACTAAATCGAATCGATCATTGTAAATTACGCAAATCTTGCATCGAATACGAATTAAAAAATTTAAAAGCCTTTAAAAAATAGTTTTTTTAAATTATCATATGATTTAAACATTTTTTTTTTCTCCTTGAACTTACTTCAGGCCCATTATCGGTCTAGGAGGGATGGGTAGCAAAATGAATGAAATTTTTTAAAAGAAAAACAAAAAACAAAAAAAAACGAGTGTCGTATTGACCGATTTTTTAATTTTAAAATTTTTTACCCCTAATGATTGGTACAAGAAAACCCAAAAAATGTGAAAAAAAATAGGTGTATTCTACTCGGCAAGTGTTATCACATACAACCAATAATTTTTTTTCTAACATTTGCAAAAAGTAGACAACTTATCAAAGTTAAAGTTCTCAAGACATACCAAACTTTGGACCTTCACCAAACTTCACCTTTTGACCCTAGGGGTCCAAAATTTTGGGAATCGTATTTTCTTTCGAAAAGCTATCTCCACAAAAATTTTGGGCCAAATCTAAAATTTTGTTGTCCTACTTGACATGGAGTGTCCCATATGCATCTCTCACAAGCAACATTTCTGTTTGTTGGATGACAGGTCATGAGCAATGCAAAGACAACAAGCGATCTTAAATGGATATGTAGATCATCGATTTACGCTTAAAAATATCAGACACAAAGCTTAAAAGATGAGAAATCCTACATCAATGTCCAATATCATCTGGTAGAATTACACCAATCATTCAGATTTATTGCAATATAAAGGTTGATTTATCGCGAAAAACAACGTTAGTGGTAAACGCAAACAATTTCCAATTTCAATATAAACTGCTTTAGGGAATGGTTTTGACCCCCTCAGCTTCTTAGATTCTGCGGAAGCAGGTTTTTTAAATCTTCTGGGAAACTGCAACCATATTTTGCAATATTTCGATTAACTCGATTCGATTAACTCGATTAACTCGAGGGCACGGGTAGCCGAGTGGGTTAAAGCACCGTCTTTCCAGTCGCGATACCTCTGTGCGCGTTGTTCAAGTCCCGGCCGGGGTAGCGATTTTTAATTGTCTCGCTTTCTCCGTCAGGGCTTGATATGCAACCACTAATACACTAGTGTATAGGTGTGGATGCATAGATGCCAATCCAACCGCACATGCCCTAGATTTGGTAATGTTCTGGGTTTCTGGGTTTCCTCAGAACTGTAAAGCAAATGCGTTAACGAAATAATCTTAAGTCGCTCTCAGTGCGCCATGGCAAATAATAATAATAGCCACTCCTTCCCGCACAGGTCCCTGAGAGTAATTATAGGGTGAGTATTATTATTATATTATTATTATTGTCCACCGTAAAAGAGATGGATTACTTTGAAATGTTAATTATATGTTAAGTACATCCTATTTTGCATATTGAACGCTCACAATAGTATCATTTAATGCTACAATACAAAACGCAAAATTATATACTGGTGCTTTATTACGTGAATTGAAAACAGAATATTCTGACCTGTGAATGTCCTTGATCATTTTGTTGCAGATGTATGTGCAGATATTACAACTATTGTTAAGTGCCATTGTCCAAAGCAACAATATGATTATCGTTTCGATTATAGTCTAAAAAAACATCGATTCTTCGTACACAGTATGACATATTTGTCTTTACGTATATGGAAAAATGTTATTTCCGTAAATCCAGAAGATATCTAAATACTAACCAGTCTATTATTCATAAATTAGGCATCTGCATACCGTACGATCAACAGATATTCTGGCAATTGAAATAAGGTTTGATTATTGTACATCTCTATATTATTTTCTCAATGGGTTTATATTAGCCGAAATATAAGTAATTTCTAACACCCCTATAAACTGCTGACTATCTGACAATTAGTGCTTCTAATGTGACCGTTCACATATTTATACACACATAATATCGAAGGATTTGCCTTTGTAAACCCTAGGGCTTTACCTGAAATATGCCACCCTAATAAAATAAGGTAATGTAATTATTGTGTGTCAGTAATTTCGACACTTTGTATTGTCAGTAAGATTGGAGTGCACCTGCCTTTAATCATATTTTCATTTACACATTGTGAAAGTGAACAAATCCTGTTGTAGTACCCTAATCCCTAAAGGGACAGGTAGAAAATGTAAAGATTAAGTAATAAAACTAATGGCATCTTGATATCATACAATTCTTAGCTTTGCTTCCCCTTTAACACCACCTGTCGGTTCTCTCAGTCAAAAACAGTCAGCAAATTCGTCGATTGCTTTTCATTAATCGACAACTCATCTCATCACAAAGTCTGTCAGAATAAACCAATTGTAGCCCAGTAATGCTTTCTTCAAAGCTGAGAGATGTTAAATTTTCGATTCTTGTGATGCAGAATTTGTTTTTAATTATCTTCTATAAATCGAGAATTGCCACATAATTTGTGAAAAATTTTCTGGTGCTTGATGTTTAGTACATTTTATTTATTATATACAAGTGTACAGTACATACATAAAGTTACTTAAACCGTTATCAGTTATCAATTTTATGTTATGAATACGAAACAAATGTATAATACTTTACATACATTTTTAATATGTGTCTATTTTGTATCGCTTTTTCAGCATCTTTAACTGATGAATATATCAATGATTATACAGGACCACCTACAAGTAAAAAAAAGGAGGAAGGCCAGTTGGTGTTGGAGCTCAGCCAAATGGTGCAATCGGCTTTAGTTAGCTCACTATATTCTTGGATTATATATTAAAGGTGCTAGAAAGGACGCTCCAAGAAAGGTGGTGATTTTAAGCCAATGGCTTCTGCACAATGATATACGAAGTAGGTAAATTAAGTAATGAGACTGACAACGTAGCGCCCGATATAGCAACACTGCGGATACGGGACTTAGAAGGGCGGTAGGTTAACATGTAGTGCACCTTCAGTACAAGTTTGAACTTGTTAGAGTCATTTGTTTGTTGTTTGTGACTGTTTTCGTAAACCGGTTTTTTCCAGTGCGTTTTAAAAATGAGTGACTTTAATTTTGAGCAATGGTATGCTATCAGGTGTTGCTTCAGGCTTGGACACAGCGCAACGCATACTTTTGCAAAACTTCAACACGCCTACGGAGACAGAGTTTTTTTCAAGAGCCCACGTTTTTCAGTGGTTTAAGGCATCTTCAGAAGGAAGAGAGTCGATTGAAGATGAACCACGCAGCGGCAGGCCTTCATCGTCAAGAACCGATGAAAATGTCGATAAAAGACGGGATCTTGTTAAATTTGGATCACATCACTGTTTATCAGATCTTTACTAATGAATTGGGGGATGAGAAAAATCTGCGCCATTTCAGTAAATGAGTTTTTAGCCAGTAAAAACATTCATGTAGCTCCCCAGCCTTCTTCTTCACCTGATTAGAGTCCTTGTGACTTTTTTTCTCTTCCCGAGATTGAAAAATGACCTCAATTAAAATTATTCTGGGACCTTAGAAAACATTCAAACGGCTGTAACCGACCAACTGAAGGCTATTTCAGTATATGAGTTCCAGCACAGCTATGATGAATAGAAGAACCGTCTCCAGCGCTGTGTGGCTTCCCAAGAAAGTTATTTTGAAGGAAACAATACTGAATTGTAATTCTATTCGAGTAAAAAAAATAAAAAATCTCATTACTTAATTTACACACATCGTATTGTTTGATGTGTTTTACCTACAAGATTGGACACGTGATATAAATATTTGGACACGTAACATAAATATAAATATTTCCAGGGCTACTACTTATACTATTTTTTATCAAACTTATAGGCATACACTCATTGGTTACAGCCCTAGCTTAATTTTTTCTTTTACCAATTCAAATTTCACCATTAGTAGACTACCCGAGGAGAGAAATAATTCTTCTTTCTTTTCATTTTGCAAAAGTTTCTTTTTAGAAACCATGATCTATGTGCTTATCTACTGTTGTTGATCATTGAATGAACATTTTTTTGACGAAATAAACCCCATCGATACCATTATCTATAGTTTTACTCAAGAAGACTAGAACTAAAGAGAACGAACTGCGGCTTTTCGCTGTATAATACGACGGGCTCGAATATGTCCGCCTCCAGAGGCGCTGTAAACAGTTGTGTACCACGGTAGCCACGGTATACAAATAGAAATATATACGTATACCGTGCTTCTGTACTAATCTGTGTGCGTTAGAGGTTAGAGTCCGTGTGGTTAGGTTATGTGAATGTCCGTGGTGCGAATACATGTGGCAGACGCTCGATATTTTTCGTTAATTTGTTTTTATCTTTGCAATTACAAATTTTCGTAATTATTATTATTATGAAAATGTACTCAAAATATTTCATGTTACGTGCTACAACGTTAACGATACAACAAAAGAAAATATTTCATTTCATACATACATCAGTTATTTGAAATAATGTCAGGTTATTCTGACGCTGCGGAACGGTTCTTGTATCACACAATGCAACACAGCACTTTCGAACCATATTTATTTAACATTCGAATTGTATTTTTATTAAAGCCAAACGGCATGTAAGCATACTGTGACATTTGTGAAGTGTCATTAGTGACAGCTGACAGTTATTAAGTTTTATAGTTTACATACTTAGTCTATTTAGTTTATACACTAACTGTTAGGAAATAATTGTATGGAATAACATATTAAATATTCTAGATGTCAAATTAATTTTCTAGAACATTTGAAAACTATAGTGTTGTTGTTGCTAGAATAGAGTTAGTTGTGATTCAAATGTTACACAGTTAAGATCGACGATTTGTAGAGTATTCACATGTGGTCCGCTGCTCATCACGTGACGTCGAGTACATTACTGTTTACAGCGCCTTCTGGAGGCGGACAAATTTGAGCCCATGATACTGAACGAGTTCGGTCTGCTTAGTTCTAGTCTTCTTGGTTTTACTCAATAGTGGCGAAACAAACGATAGTCGTGACTGTCAATAGTTTCCCATCCTTAGTCTCTGGTCTTATGACAACCACAACAATATACTTATTTATCTTACCCCCATTTGCATTTCTCTTTCAGCCGCTTGTATGTCTAAGGTGTTGTTCGTTCTAGGCTCGGCCCATATTGAATCTATTGTTATTCCAATATTTCCTGAAAATATATAAATCTGTTGTAAAACTTCAAATCACATTCGTATGTTTATATTTATTATGCGATGTTTAAACTGAAGGAAAATTAACTTCGCTCTTCATCTTTCACCGTGAGAAGCCACAGATCCAAATTCGACATTATTAGGTCTCATTAGTACGGTGTATCTGATGGTGAATGACAACGAACGAACGTGTTCAGTGGAACATCGTAAACTCGTACCTTTCTGTGTTTCCCTGTACATTTTGTCGTAGAGATGGTAAGCCCTTGCATGTGCTAGAAGTAGGGTTCTTCCACACAAATAATCACCGATTCCTGGCGATTTCACATGTGGGGCTCCATTTCCAGTTCCATAAGTATCTTCGCATATGCTGTTTGGTTCGTTCACGGTAATCCACAGCCGAACTCTGTCCCCAAACAATTGAAAGGCGACGTTGCAATAATCTTCGAAGTATTTGGCTGTGTCTAGGTTTGTCCAGCCGCCGAGATCCTGAATGTTCTGAGGTAGATCCCAGTGGTACAACGTTACCTAAAAGACAAATCGTGTACCTTGAGAATAAAGCGCAATGGATGCCTAAAAAAACTAAGCTACTCTAGTCGAACACAGATTTATTTTACATATAAAAAAATATTTAATAACATAATTACATTCTCATTCTTTTAACTTAACCAAGTTAATGTCCATTATAAACACCTCTATTAATTTTGAATGTAACTTTTTACTTTTTTGGGTCCCTTTTTATTTTGTAGCTAACACTCTAGGAATTTGGTTGGTACTATATTTGTTTATAGTAGTTGTTTGAAAATGCTAAGAATTTGTTTTTTTTTAATACACCATACTCCATTCCATACTCCAATTGCTTCGCTACCATATTCGCCTGATTTGACGCCGTGCGACTTCTTCCTCTGAGGGTGAGTAAATAACAATGTCTACAAGACCCCAATAGTCAATATGAATATTTCTCGACAAAGCATTGAGAATTTTATAAATGCTTTTAAACACGGTTTTAGGAACACCGAGACAGAACACATTTAAAGACGTTTATGATTTCAAAATACGACAAAAGCAAAAGCAAAAGCAAAAGATTATTGCCTTCAAGAGGAAGGCAATAATCTTAATCTTATAGCCACTCCAAGCTGACACTTTCACTATTGAAGTAATAAGTACCTTATGAAATGATACGTAAATATTTTTATTTTCAGATATCAATATCATGATTTTTTTTTTAAATATAATCATATGTGTATAAAATGTCAAGACACAGCCGTAAATAATTGATATTTTTTGATAATGAAAATACGGATTATTATTAAAAAAAAGTTTTTAACTTAAAAAAATGAATAAAAAGTGAAAAACCAATCCTTACATTGATTTTTGGCACAAACAGGGTTTCATCGGGGTTTCTTTTGAGGTACTTTGAGGTTGACAAGTTGTAGTCAATTTCATTAGTCTATCCATTATTTGCAAAATTATGCCAAGTTATGGAAATATCCCTAATTATGCGATTACCAAAGTCAAAAATTACTTTTTCGCTTTGAACGGCGATAACTCAACGAAAAATCATGGTACACAACTCAAAAATAGGCCAAATCAAAGAGAATTAAATTACCTCAAAGAAATTTATGATTAAATTATCGAAAAAAATATGATCCTTTAAAAGATAAGCAAAAAATTTCGAAAAATAGTTTTCGATGGTTTTCTTATGATTACTCAAAAACTGCTGACGCTAAAAAATTTCAAAATCAAGATCCAAAAACTATAAACTTGGAGCTTGAATTTTCTTTTCTTTTTCTCTTTTTTTCCCCAAGACTTTTTCTTTGAAGACCACTTTGAAGACCACAATTTCTTTTATTTTTTTATAAAAGTGCCAAGAGTATATACCGCGCGGTTGCCTATACATATCGATAGCTTCCCTTGATCTTAACACACTGTAAAGCAGTGAGTGAACCAACTGTCAAGGGAATTCAAACGTGGGCGTGGCCGAACGGCCGCATCGCAGGCGGTTTTGAGACGGACATCATATTACATCACAGAAGCCACCATCCAATAAGATTATCGCTAATCATAATCACTCCTATTCACTGTTATTCATCGGCTAAGATCAAGGGACGCAGTTGGACGCAATTTTACCACTTTTAGTGCATCCTGCTACTTTTGACAAATTGTACATAATAACAAATAATAAATTCACCTATTAATGAACAATTGAAAAAATGTTTAGAAAGTAAACTTGCTAATTCCCGCATTTCTTCAAGCATGTTGCCATCATCAGGAGACGATTAGTTTTACAACTGTTTAGTTATCTCCTGACGATGCCAACATGGTTGGCGAAACGCGCGTTGTGTGCAAAAAGTTCGAATATAAATTTGTTTCTACCCCGAAGGTCAATTCTTCTCCAGGATGGTCGGAATCTTGTATAACATATCTGTCCTTAGTAAGTTTCATTACAACAGTCTACTATTTGTTTTAATTTGCAGGTTGTTGGGTGTCAAAAGGGAAAAAATGAGTTATTTAAAAAAAAAAACGCGAATATGAGGAAATACTATGATGTTACCCTGATGGTATCGCCCTCTAGTGCATTTTGTTGGGACCAGATACTTCAGAGGTCCGACAAAGTCAGCAACTGTCTAATGTCCTTCCCAAAGCACTCTAACGATAAAACCATGGAGTTCAAATGAAGCGAGAAAGATTCCTCATTCGCACGTCAAGCGTCAATATTCTGTCAAATGTGTCACACTGACAGATCTAATGAGATCGGAATCCGGATCTGTGACCTTTGACGTTCGAGTACCAAAGAACGAAGATTTTTTCTCGCTTAATATGAGACGAAACAAAATAGAGATCAATACAAACCATGGGTTCGATATCATTCTTCAAGAGTTCGTCGATCAGAGCGTTATAGTAACGTACTCCGTCTGGGTTGATTGTATTCGAAAATCCACTGGGCAACAATCTGGGCCATGACAAGGAAAACCTGTAGTAGCTCACACCTAGGTCTTTTATTATGTTTACATCCTCCCTCCACTTATGATACGAGTCACAAGCTACGTCACCTGTGCTGTGATCTTTGACCAGTTCTAGGTAAGTATGCGTAAAGTGGTCCCATATGCTCTCTCCTTTTCCTAAAATCGGAAAATATAATTGCATTTTTCTGCGTTATGAATTCGAAATGCAACATAATGGGATGGAACTATACAATACTGTTTTAAAAAAGGCCTACACTTCTTCCCACACCACTTAGTTTGCCACCAAGAACTTCTTAAAGTTGATTGGCCACGTAGGACGACATTTTGCGAATGGTATTTAAACAATATTAATGAATAGCATCCTAATAAAAACAAATTTTCTGATGAAGCCTGGTTTCACTTAAATGGTTACGCGAACTCTCAAAATATGAGAATCTGGATGGTTCGATAAAGCAGGAACATTTTTTGTCGAAGTCTCTCTACAACCACAGAAATTCAATGTTTAGTGTGCTATTAGTAGAACAAGAATATTTGGACCATTTTTTTAATACTACTCCGACTAAAATTTTTAACACATTTTCTTAACCAGCTTGATGATAAGAAATATTTTCTAATATTTGAACCCTTACGGCATTGAGTTTGAAAAGCAATTAAGTATAATTACACAGCCACACAAAAAAACAATAATTTTCGGGTTCGGGGGTCAAACCATGTTTACTACATGTTTTTGGAATGTCGCTGAATCCGAATCTGGGGGTCAGAATAACCCCATCGGGCTAGGGTTTCCCATAACCTAAAAAAAAAAAAACATTTTTGAGCTATATACCGATAAACCATTGACATCAAACCCCTTAACCCCTTGAAACCATAACACAATAACCCCATGATACCTCGAAACCATAACTCCATAATCATATAACCCCATAACACCATAACCCCATAACTCCATTGCCCCCAAATCAAACGAAAACAGTTCATCTCAGGCAATTTGTATTAATGCAAATTTTCACGGACATTCAGGATACGTTTGAACAGTGAAATGAAACGTAATAACCCCATAATATAACCCAATAACCCCCAAACCCCGTAACACCATAACCCCATAACCCCAAAACCCCATAACCCCATATCAAACGACACCTGTTCATTTCTGGAATTCTGTATTAATACATTTTGTCACGGATAATCAGAATAGTTTTGACCAACGGAATCAAATGTTATAAACCCATAACATCATTAAACAATGATAGAACCGTCGGCATTAGCGTTACTCGATGTACACCGGGGGAAGGTTGCACGATCGGATTTTGTACATCATATAGCCCTATCTTATGAGACCATGACGGCATCTAAGCCGCAATCCAGGGACTCGGATAACGGGCTCACTCCAGTGCCCGCCGTCATCGCCAGGAGGTGCCCTGGATGCAGACCCACGCAATTTTGGGAATGCCCTTTGTAGTGGTGTTATGGGGTTATTACCTTTCATTTCACTGTTCGAACGTATCCTGAGTGTCCGTGAAAATTTGCATTAATACAAATTGCCTGAGATGAACTGTTTTCGTTTAATTTGGGGGCAATGGGGTTATGGGGTTATATGATTATGGAGCTATGGTTTCGAGGTATCATGGGGTTATTGTGTTATGGTTTCAAGGAGTTAAGGGGTTTAATGTGAAGGGTTTATCGGTATACAGCTCAAAAATTGTTTTTTTTTTTTAGGTTATGGGAAACCCTAGCCCGATGGGGTTGTTCTGACCCTAGATTCAGATTCAGCGACCCCAAAAACGGATAGTTAACATGGTCTTACCCCCGAAACCGATTTTTTTTGTGTGGCTGTGTTATTATTAACTGCCAAATAATTATAGAATTATTTCGTAGTTAGCACTATACAATAAAGTACCAATAATTAAGTTCCATGCTATGTTCTCATCGCCGTAGCCGTCTTGAAAACGTAGCAAAAAAAATATAAGAACAGTGAAAACTACTGAATGCTTCTGGTTGCTTTGTCTATTGCTTGAGAAGCACCTGTACGATCTTGGTTGCTGACAGTGATGTTCTTAAAAGTCATAGAGGATGACAATCAACCAACAAGGCTGAAGGATAGATATGTCGAGGAAAGAAGTGGTAGTAAAATTACACTCTCAAAAATGGCGAAACCTATTTGGTCAAGCATTAGACATATCCAGAAAAGGTTCTAAAACTGTCATGAAGTAAGATTTCTACAACTACGAAAGGAAGAAGTAACATCGAAAGATCTCTAAATTAAGGATGTGTATTTTTAATAGTTATAGTGATAATTTGTAAAATAAATATTTTCAAATTCTCGAACTGTGTTTTAATGACAACATTATTAGGTAGATAAGATAGTAATAAAATATCAAAAGACATACCACTAGCATTCCATCCTCCTTCTATTTGGTAAGCAGCTGTGGCAACACCAAATTTTAGTCCACTAGGAACAGGGGTATCTGCGCAAACTGAAAACGGGAATATCACAAATATGACTTTATACATGTCTCGAGTTTTCATGATTGATATAATGACTTTAGTACGAACATCTCCATAATACTACAACGAGAAATAGCAATTAAGGTGCACTTATCTTATGTGATATTAGATATGATGTGTGCACTATACCCATATACAAATCTTTGCATATTACAAGTATAATATGCAGAAAACGATAGTGACATGTCCATCCTCTATTTACATAGGAGTAGGAGGAGGTTTTATACTACACAGGCTTAATAATAGTAGTATAATTAAGTTTAATTTACTTATAACCAGCCACATAAAGTACATTTGTTCGGTTTTGGTCTTTTTTTACTGCACGATTAGAAAATCCACTTTGTTAGTTGTTAGTGGTACTTATAATAATTAGAAAGTTAATAATAATCAATCAACTCAAAATATACCTACATAATATGTATCTCATCGTAACGCCCGGTCGTTTTGCCTAAATTAACACATTGTTTTTATAAAAATTTCGCTTTGTAATTCGGACTTGGTCGATTGACTCGGCCCAGATCAAGAGCACTCCAGACTAATACACAGGTGAGCTCGGGAGTGAGGTCGGAGTACAGATTTTATTTTTATGATTTTTGTGTTTTGTGTTGTGTAGCATAATATAGTGACATTTACTGGTGACATTTGGTTTGCGGTTTATACAGCGTAGTGTCAGTGTTATCAGTAAATTTGAAATATGGTGTTGCCCATTCGCTCATCCCTCAGTGTGTCTTTCTGAACCATCGGTTCGTGGTGTATTTGTGGGATTTTTGTATATCTTCTATAAGTTTAAGGTGTAGACCTAATATACGTAAGTATTGGATTATCTACATAAAATAAAGGTATTCTACTAGTTGCCAATTCTCTCAGACGGGACCAGAACCCGCTGATAATGAGTCTGAACGACCTAGATTACCACTTCTGCTGCTACCCACTAGATGTCATTACACGGTATAGTAGCGAATGCATCTTGATATCTCAATGTAGTTTCTGTCGTTATCTCGCCTAAATATCAGTAACTCTACCTATTATATTATGGTAGTAATATTTAGCAACCGAACATTTTTTTCACCAAGACGCAGTATATTCTAAAGTGTTTATTTGGTTTACATTCTCTACCCCAAAAATAAAAAAAAAAAAACAAAATCTATAAGATATAGGTAAGTAAATACCAGAAAATGTGGATTACTAATAATAATAATAATTACAAACGCTGAATACAAAAATGATATTAAACCAAAATACCCCTGGAACCATGAACTTGGTGGAACAAATGAGGACGTTTCAGTGTCACCTAGTGTTCTCCATTATTTTATATGAATCTAAAGGATTGTACACAAAAAAAAGCAATATTAACACTATTGGAAATTTCTAATTATCCACATAGAGAATAGAAAATTCAGAAATGAGTCTTTATTTTTTGTGTATAACCTTTATTAACTGTATCGTACAATGCAGAATACGCTTTCCATCAACTTCATTTTTTTTTAATTTGCCAAGACCCGAGCTAATTATTTTTTTTCTGTCAACGGTGTTTTACTGCATCAGATTGTATTAATTTTTCATTTTCCGCTTCGAAGGAACCGCCGCTACTGGTATGATTATAAGAATACTTTTTGCTATAACTTATCAATATAACAGTGATAAACTCTCAACTCTGGTCTGAATTAATTCGAGTTTGCCCCGTGAACTTTTGAAAGCTAAAAGTGAGCAGTAGAAAACTACAGATATAAATATAGTATAGGTAAATAATTTAATGTTCGCTACTGAAACATAGATGGCAACTCCGACTAGTCTACAAAACCGGATATACATAATAGTCAAATTAAATTCATTTTGTCCAATGTCAGTTTATGAGTAATATCCCAGCTTTTTTGGGGAACTACAGTACAAAATGAATCTCATAAAAATCTAATTTAGCCTTTTTAATTTACGCTTTGTTGTGCAAATAATAATTTCGATTAACTAACGATTTTTTATTCGCCTATTTCATGAGTTACTTCACTAAACATTTTCAGGGTGTAAACTTTTTTTAAAATAAATTTTTAAAATGTTTTATGGAAAGTGTTAATATGCGGTATTTTAGGATGAAAAGTACAGATCCATTTAAGAGGATGCTAAATATAGTGAACTATATAGTCACCCAAAAAAAATCACTAATACGATATCTCGAATTTTCGTTCCAAATAAATGGAAAGTAGGCCTTGATTTTTGTGGTAGAAATCTACCAATTAGCCATAAAATGCACTTTTTCATGAACAACAATCTAAAAATAAAGTATCAAAATCGGACTAAAAATATCAACTTCACAGTGCAACAATTCCAAAGGGGCCACACTATATACTAGTATTCCTGCAATAATTACAAATTGTGCATACCTTCTGGTTCTTCCTATATAAGTAGATACATATAAGTAAGTATATAATTTATTTACCTCACGACATTTGATTTTGCAAATAATTCCAAATTTTGCTCATGCATCTAATTTTGAATCCTGACGCTATTAATAATAGTGACAACTTGTAATAGTGATTACAACCGTTTCTCTCTCAATTTTTTCCAAATATACAGGTAGGTATAAGGTAATTATTATTTATATTTAGTCATTTTTATTGCAATTTTTGGTAAAACTAGATAACTATCACTTAAATAAAATAATATGATTAAAAAGAAATCACCTTTATGTGTCAAGTACAAAAAATAAAAATAAGGCACTTCAAAAGTTTTCTGTACAAGTCTGGAGCCAACATTATTTTACTTCAACACTTGACAAGGTAAATACATTTGCCTTAAGTAATGTGCCATTGAGGGTATATCACAAATATAATGCTATTACGTATTATACGAGTGTAACATTGTTTGATACAATAGCTAAATTAATGTAAAAAATTTCTCGAAGGCACTAATTGCATATTGCTTTAAAAGCTACATAGATACCATATCAACCAACAGCTGCTCATTTTCGTGACAACGGTGTTTAATTATCCATAAATTTATTTTATCCTACGTTCTGTACCTACTGGTTTTTTACCACATGGACAGTGTCAGTTCCAAATTTAAGTACACAGGTAAGTATTTCTACAATCCTAACGTTTACAAAAACTGCAGTAGTTTTATATAAACTTTTAGACATTCATTTTTATAAGCTGTAATTTACTTGCATTCATTAGTAATTTCGTTGGTACTTTCTTCAGTATCTTCATCTTCAGTACTCTCGTATGGACGAATATGTGGAAAATCTAACGAGATACAACACGTATTAAATTCATAAAACCAGACTTAAAACAATGTAGACATTGAAGATAGATAAAGTAGCAAATATACCTATTTAGTTTTGGACAGTTTTGGACACTTCCTATTTTTCATTCGCCTGGTTGGAATAAAAGTACAGTAAGTATCAGCAGTTCGTTTTTCCATTTAACCTCTTCGTTTTCAGATGATTGCAAACACAGTTAGACATTTGGCATTCTCTCAAATGAGGAGAAATTTTTTTCTGAATGCTACTGAAACGGGCATCAGTCATGAACTAATAATTCAAGACATAGAAGGTAGAGGTGTTATTACCTTAAATCGTCCTGACGTGTTAAACACAGTTAACTTACAAATGATGAGAAATATATACTTCACATTGAGGGAATGGAAGAACAACAAGAGGTTCGTTTTAATAAAAGGGGCTGGAGATAAGGCATTTTGTGCTGGTGGGTATCTGCTGGACCCAAAATATAAACTACTGGAATTCATTAAGTACCATTACCCTATATATGCAATCATCGGGTCGTATGCAATTCCTTATATAGCATTAATTGACGGAATTGTCATGGGAGCTGGTGTAGGTCTGTCTATCCATGGACGTTACCGAGTAGCAACTGAAAGAACCGTGTTTGCAATGCCCGAGGCAAAAATTGGCCTCTTTCCTGACGCTGGAACAACATACTTTCTACCCAGGTTAACCGGACGACTTGGTTGGTTTTTAGGTCTCACAGGGCATAGACTAAAAGGGCCGGATACTGTTAAACTCGGCATTGCCACGCACTATTGTAAGAGCGAGAATTTGAAGGATTTGGAAGACGACTTATTACGTTGCTCCAACGAATCAGATATTAAGGCCGCATTAGATAAATTCCATATAGACGATAGAAGTGAATTTACGCTAGCGCCAGTTCTTGAAAAAATTAATTATTGCTTCTCGGCGGATACAATGGAAGAAATTCTGTCTAGGTTAGAGAAAGATGGTTCTAAGTGGGCCGAAGACACAACAGATACATTACTTAAGATGTCTCCTACTAGTTTGAAAATTACCTTGAAATTATTTGATCTGGGACAACGAATGTCACTGCCTAAATGTTTGCAGATGGAATACCGAGTCTGCTTCAATTGCATTGTAAATGATGACTCAGATTTTTACAAAGGTAGGTTTATGAATTTAGTTCTTCATAATCTATCTGCCTTATCATAATCATAATTGTAATGTAGGATTAGTGACCTGTTTTCATATAACTATATAGTTAATTAGTGGAATGAGGTCAAATGTTTTCAAAAAAAAAACTAATTTTCACTTAGTCGACGTTTCGCAAAATTTATTTGCATTCTCAGGACTTTAAAATATGACAATCATAATCATAATATTGAAAAACATACAATATCTATCTACATTTGAGTTACATAATTTGTCGTAGTAGTTGAAGTTGAAGAACAAAAAAGAAGCGCAACATCGTGATACAGGTTTCTATCAAGCTGAAAATATATTAATTATTGTACAGTGCTAGTTAAAAATCCCTCCTCCTCTCGTATCTTTTGAACTGTTATACTTAGCCTAATGAAGTTTGGAGAGTGAAAGTAAATGTAAATAAGTTTTTCTACTAGTGGTAACAACTACCTAAGGTACCTTTCCATTGACGTAGAAAGTACTTCCGTCACTAAAACAAATTGTTTTTACATAGTCTGGCTGTTTTAGTGGACATATTTTCACAGAATTCCAGTCTTCGGGCGGGGGTCGCCATCTGAAAGTTGATACACCATTTTTAATGTGTTTTTGAGTGAAATTTGTTTTTTGTCAACACCGTGTGTACTTTAACTGACTTCACAGGTGGATGCAACTGAACTGTGGAAGAAATAGGGTTTACTACCAGTTATGCAACTATATCAATTTTTTTCATCAGTAATTTTTGGTCTTTGCGATGCGAAATTCTTTTGCATCATGAACAGTACCTATTGTTTCAAACTTATGAAGAAACTCACCGTTCACTTGATACGATGACAGTAGGGGACTTTTCGCTAGCACTGTATAATGCTTATTTTTTAAATCTTCCACAATATTACAGTCAATACACAAATTATGCTATTTTTCAATCACGTATGTAATATTTCAATGGCCATCCTAAATAATTGATGAGCAGTACAATTTTAAGTATATTAATGATATGATAATAGAAAGAATCAAAGTCTTAAGTCCAAACGTAGCTTGTTTGAAAATTTCAAAATGGATATTTGTGAGCTTGAAAGGTTATTCAGAGAATAACTGTACCTATAGGTAGAGAGGGGTCCCCTATTCAATGGGGGTTTCAACCATGAAAGAGCTCCTAAATAAGGAGTTCGAAAAGTAATGGCAAGAAGCCCCGGGTATGAGGCAGGCGAAGACCCATATTATTGGGCCTTCGCTCAAATTAACTCAAAGTCTCCTAGGTATGAACCGAAGAGACATTAGAACGGTGACAGGACTCCTTACAGGCCACTGTCACCTTAAAAGGCACCTCCACATGATAAGGGTCATAGATGATCCTGAATGTGGATGGTGCATGGAGGATGAGGAGACTGCATCTCACATCCTCACAGAATGCCCTGCAATTGCAAGGGTCAGAGAACGGCACTTTGGGAGCTGTGTTCTGAACCCAGAGGATGTTAAGAGAATTCACCCCAGGAAAATATGCGCCTTTGCTAGAGAGGTCGGCATACCTGGGTGAATACTCATGGAATGTGGGTGTACAATGGGCCCGTCAGGCGGCCTAAGTGCATGGGTCTTCCCGCCCACTTTTCTTATTCATTCATTCATTCACCTATAGGTAGAATCATAAAGTTAATTTACGTTATAAGCTAAAGAATAATAATTATTCGCCACGCATATGCATTTCATTAAAGTGGAATTTACATCATTTGCTTTTCTCAAAGTTATTATATGCGAATAAAGTGTGTCCCAAATTAGTTATGCATGCATCGGTGTCTCAGCTATTGTTGGAGATAGAAAGATTAACGGGAAAAGTTTTAGAGGATTTTATGTCGATTTAACTATAATAGTTTTCGAGATAATTCCAAAAAAAACTGCTCTTGTAATATTTTCGCGAGTACATTGTTAAGACACTTTTTTATGATGCTTTCGCTGACGTTATCAAAATATGTGTGTCATCATTTGTGTCTGAGTAATGCTATTAACTTTATTTTTTTTATGAGCGCCATATTGGATTACTAAATGGTTAAAATGTGTTCAATAGGGTGCCTCAGGATAAGATAATCGAATAGCCCCATGAAGCTTTCCTAGGTTCGTGGTTACATACATGTTGCTGGTGCTAAAAGAAAAGTTTAAAGTTTCAGCCTCCTAACTTCTTTCCTCTCATCCCTACCACGTAAAATACGCATTTTTATGGATTTTAGGGAAGATTTTTTTAAATTTCCTTCTACTTTATGGAAACTTTCTAAAAAAATAGGCTCGTGTAAAACATTGTTTTGAACTACTAAAAAAATATTTTGGTCTCCGGTTTTTAAAGATTTTGAAGGTGACCCCCACTCCAAAAAATCTGAAAAAAATCACATAAAATGTGGTTTAAATATATATATAAAAACAAATTGGCGTGGCATAACAACAAAAAAATATGATGAATTTTGTTTTTCAATATTTAAAAAAAAAAACAAGTATGGGACTCCGGAGACCAAAATATTTTTTTAACAATTTTTTACATAAGCCTATTTTTTTGGGAGGCCTCCTTATAGTAAAAGATTATTCATAACTAAAATACCACAAAAATACGTAATTTCTATTGTAGAAGTGAGAGGGAGGAAGTTAGGAGACTGAACCAGTTCTAAACGTTTCTTTTAGCACCAGCATATAACCTCGAAATTTCCAAAAAAATATAGATATATATATTTTTTTCGAAGTAGGCAACAATTTGCAAATTACAAAGAAAAATCAACTGAATACGATGAAAACGATTACAGATAAATCGAGTTTGAAGAAAGTCGAAGAGATAATAAAATCCTCTGAGCCTTTCCCGAGTAACATTTCCAACAGTAACCGAAATACCAATGCATGTATAACCAATTTGGGACAAACTGTATGATTGAGGTCCATAATATCAAATGCGCTACTTGATGTTAGCATTACACTCAACTTTCGGAACAGTATAATAATACCAAGTCTTTTAATATAGTTTTATCTCGTATGGTTCAGATATTTCACTTAACTATCACTGACTCAATTGCAAACGTAAGTAATATTATTACTGTCTTCAGGAGTAAAAGCGTTACTAATCGACAAAGGGGGTGCAAAATGGAATCCACCTACTGTGGCTGAAGTTTCAGAACAACACAGAGATGACCACTTTTCCATGTTACAACAAGAATTAGACTTGAAAAACAAACTATGACAAACATTTTATCCAGTATTTAAGAATTCAAATGATAGCTGAATTAATGTAGGTACTTCTAAAATAGCTTTTTCATGTGTAACTTCAAATTTCAAGTTGTTTTAAGATAAATGACAATCGACGTTTTCGACAAATGATGAAATCAGTTTTAATTCATTTATCTGTAGCTGTTAACGAACCTTGAAGTTTCATTGTCTCCTATAATGATGTACGTAAGTATGTAATATATATGTGCCAGTTTAATGATAATAAAGATTGAGAGGATTAATACAATTTAAGGAGAAATTCTAGTGGTATACAGTAAAATATGCAGTACGTTTTTATATTTTCTGCGAGTATTTACCATGTAAAATAATTTTGTCGTGATATTTTTCGTCGATTCCTAATACTTAAGTAATTACAAACGCTTGAACATACGTGCATGTGCATGTACGTGTAATATTTGTGACATTTAAAGGTCCTGGAGTGGGTAGTGGAACCTTCGGCGTAGAAACAAAAAAACTGGACGTTTTCCACCGAACTACTACACTTTTCTCGACACGCGTTTCGGCAACCAAGTTGGCATCTTCAGGAGAAGATTAAAACCGAATTCTAGCCTACACACTTGTACTATTTATACTAAATTTATTGTCACGGTTCACTGAACCGTAACTTTCTTCCTTCGTCTTTGTTTATCAGAGCAAACAGTGGACTGGTGGGTATCGGACCATTGTCCTTATTCATACTATTGTTACACTTAATGATTTCTAAACTTTCAAAAGCATCCAACTATCTACTGTTTGTTACGTTTCTAATTAATTTTAAATTATTTATGTCTATCCTATGGTTGTTGTCAAAAGCGTGTTGGGCAACACAAGATTTTTCTGTTCTGCCATATTTCAAATGAGCCATGTGTTCTTTAAATCTAGTCAATATAGATCTTTTTGTTTGCCCAATATACTTTTGATCACAATCTTTACAACATATTTCGTATATTCCTGACTTTTGGTTATTGTCGATTTTGTCTTTGGGGTTACTCAAAAGCGTCTGTAGTTTATTTTTAGAATTATAAACCAAATTGATATTAATGTTTTTAAAAATTTTATCTAGTCCGCGGGTGAATTTAGGTTCATATGGTAACGAAGCTAATTTCGAATTGTCAGTATTGTCAGTATTAGCTTTCGAAAGTTTAGAAATCATTAAGTGTAACAGTAGTATGAATAAGGACAATGGTCCTATACCCAACAGTCCACTGTTTGCTCTGATAAACAAAGAGTTAGGGTTCAGTGAACCGTGGCAATAAATTTAGTATAAACAGTGCAAGTGTGTAGGTTAGAATTTAGTTTATCTTCTGCTGAAGATGCCAACTTGGTTGGCGAAACGCGCGTCGATAAAAGTGTAGTAGTTCGGTGTTTGGTGGAAAACCAGTTTTTATTTTTACATTTAAAGGTGCTAGATGGAAGATCGGTATGAGTAATAGGGATACTCCCTTTGTGGTCCAGCCAGTGGCCGACTAATTCGGAAGCCCGGGGCAGACTTTCAACAATGGGCTCCTATTTTGGATAACAAAAAATACCAAACAAAGAAACGACGTAAATCTGGAGGAAATGTAAAACACGCAAATTTCGCTGAAATTTTCTCTACTCCTCAATTTTTGAGTTTGTTAACACGAATTCGAAATTGTCAACATTTCCACTGAATACGTAAGTGTATTACCATACCTATGAATAAAAGCTGTTGTTTCTTAAATCTTAACTGTGTTAACCGATTCGAATTATCACAGGTGTGCAGTGAAAATTTTTCATTTGCAGCAAAATTTCATTTTTTCGAAACTAGGACCGCCCAATATCGGATTCGATTCCAAAAAGCACGGAGCAGAGACAATTTTTATGTTTTTTATTACTCTCCACGTTTATCAAAAACGAAATAATATATTTAAATGCTGTAGAATTTATATTAAATTGACAAAATCATAGTTTATTACTTTTTGAATATGTTTTCTAGTTTTAGTTTCGTAAATGAGCGTAAGTATGCGAGAAAGAGAGCTGTCATAATATTTGTATATGGCATTCCTTACCTTACAATTAGTGTGAGTGTGCTGAATATAGAAGCACAATAATATTATGGAGACAATTTAAGTGAATTGATCTGTTAACACTGAAATGGTTAGCCCAATGCCCCCTCCTTAGTCCGCCACTGGCTTTAGCCATTGCATATGGGTAACACAGTTTGCACCGAAGTGATGTGTTAATGACATTTTAAACGCGTCTTACCCAAAAACATTTTAAACGCGTCTTACGTTTTTTGAACAGGTGACCATGATATGCCAAAATGTATTGTCATTTCAACACATTCTTGATTATCGTTTGAATTATAAATAAAGTTGATTAATCAGTTAGAATACAAGTAGCAGAAGATTTCGTTTTAAATAAATGTTGAAAACATCGACATTATGTGCAAGTCGTTATACCTTAGTCCGATGATGCACTTATGTATAGATACAGAGTCCGAATACAAAATTTCCAAGCCTGTTTCACAATTTCACAACAACCTACCTGTTTCACAATTTAAAACATACCAAGCTTTTCACGTCAAACAAGGGAAACGGCAATGGTCTAATAACACAGGCCGACAAAATTAGGCCGACCCTCTAACCCTGAAACCAGACTCTATTTTTCCGAAGGTTTTTGATGCGCTGAATCCGAATCCGATGTCCAAATCTGTTTTGGCTTTGGTTTTCGAGATACCCTAACCTAAAAGTGCAAAAAATGCGATTTTGGCCTATATTTGAGGTTATGTAGCTTCGCAATTTTTTTTTTTTCTCAAAAACTATGAACAACATCTTAAAGTACATGCCTTGCCTTTTTAAATGACGTTGAGTTTCCGCAAATATCTTCTTTTTTTCGCTGCGATATCGCATTTTGAAATTTTTAAGTTTGTGAATTTCTCTATAATATCACAGGCCGACAAGATTTTAACCCAGAAACCAGATTATATTTTTCCAAAGGTTTTTTATACGCTGAATCCGAATCCGAGGTCCAAATCTCTCAATTGGCTCTGGTTTTCGAGGTATCCCAACCTAATAGTGCAAAAATAATGATTTTGACCTATATTTGAGGTTATGTACAATCCTATTTTTTTTTTCTCAAAAAACTATGAACATCTTAAAGTAAAAGCCTTGCTCCTTTAAATGCCGTTAAATTTGCTCAAATATATTTTTTTTCGTTGAGATATCGCATTTTGTTTGTGAATTTCTCTATATTTGAAAACCCATTAAGGACCACGTGTACTTGCTGTACACGTGGTCCTTAATGAGTAACAGCTGATTGGTTTTTTGATTAGGAAACACTGAAAATATTTTAAATTCAATAGCAGGTCAATGTAAAAAGACCTGCTCGATCAGAATCAAGGTTAGATTTCCAAAATTTTCCTCGAAAAAATTTTGAAAATCTGACCTTGGATTCTGAACGAGCAAGTAAGAGAATTCTTTGTCTATGTGAATTCTTGTTACGAGATTTACTTGTGTAGATAAACAAGAATGTAATAATTATGTAACTTGATCTTGACGTAAGAAAATCTAAGAAAAAAAAAGTATGTATTTTATAAAATAGGTAAATGCATAGTAAATACAAGTAAATCTCGTGACAAGCTTTTATATCATATACATTATATAATGTAATAAATTGATGGGCTTGATTCAATTTAAGGTTTATTTTCTTCTTTTTTAGAGCATTTAAATAAAAGCTTGTTTTTAATTTTTTTTTATTATTAATTTATTTTTGGGTCACAGATCTTGGTATCTCGATCGTGCGTGTTTTCATTAGCTTTCTTGACATGTTGGATGCTTATGTGAATTCTTTTGCATATGTGAATTCTTTTACATAAGAAAACATTGACCTGTTTTTGAATTTCAAACATTTTCAGTGTTTTCTAATCAAAAAACCAATCGACTGTTTGATGTACACGCAATCTTTAATAGGTTTTCAATTATAGAGAAATTTTTATATATCATAGTTTTTTAAGAAAAAAAAATTGCAATGCTACCTACATAACCTCAAATATAGGCCAATATCGCTTTTTTGCCCTTTTAGGTTAGGATATCTCGAAAACCATAGCCAATTGAGAGATTTAGACCTCGGATTCGGATTCAGCGCATCAAAAACCTTTGGAAAAATATATTCTGGTTTCTGGGTTAAAATCTTGTCGGCCTGTGTAATTAATCATTTATTTCGAAAACCGTAGTTAGAAACAAAATAAAATGAAGGTAATAAAAAAAATGAGTTTAAACTATTGTATCGAAATTTACCAAAGTAGTATCCGTGAGGCCTATGAATCCTATGAATCCTGTGAATCCTATGAACCAAAAGTATTTGTTTTCACATTGAAGTGGGAAGTGGGTATTGAAGGACGCCATCCAAAAAAAAAACGGCCGTAAACGAGAAATATAGACATCAAAAAAAACGTCATCAACTCTGGCTACGAACGAGTGAGATGGAAATAGCGGTCATGTCTAAGCTTTTCGGTTATGTCAAACTTTTGACAAGTGACTGTCACAATTTGTAAAATAGACAATGGCTGTCGTATGATGTGACAGACTTGACTAGTAAATAAGGTTATAAATTCGATTAAGAATAGAAATACCTCTTTTTTTTTCTCGGCCAACTTTGATGACGTTTTTTTTTTTTGGATGGCTCTATCTGAACGGTTATGTTGAAGCTCAAAGCGAAATTGTTGTCAAACTTTTGACAAGTGGCTGTCACAAGTAAACGCGGTTATTTCATTTAACAATCGAATGAGGGTATAAATTTAAGACAGAATAGAAATACGTCTTTTTTTGCTCGGCCAACTTTCATGACTTTTTTTATTGCTTAATACGATTTTCATTCTGATTTGATAATAAAAACGGTGGCTTGGAAACTTTTAAGACTATATCTCAACAGGGATGCAAGTTTTGGACTAAGATATGTTTAGTTCAATCGACTTATTTTGACGTCCAAATACACTGGTATCATTTAGGCTACTTCATTTAGAACCACCCTGTGTAATAGTTGCATTTTTCTTTAAATTCCTAGTTGCGTATGGTTCAATAAAAAAATGGTGAAATCCTTGAAATGTGCCAACGCCATTGACAATGAAACTTAGCTTGCAAGAATGATATGTAAATGAAGAGTCCTTGATTTATTATGAATCTGCAACTACAAACACCGATAACACCAATACATAACGTCACTAAATAATAGATTACTTATCACTAGGATATTATATTCAAGTACGAATATATTTTTGTTATGTAAATATTCATCAATAGATACATTCCATAAGACACGTGGCGGTTAATGTTTGTGTTTTGCAACTTTATCACATTCAAATTGTCACCATTTTCAATAATTTTGCATTCAAAATTAGAATTATTTTTGGCTTAAACAACCTTAACATTCCTAATTATTACATTTTCATTTTACGTGAATTAATATTACACAGAAAACTATGTCCCGATTTCTATGGACACTGGGATATACGTGTATACTTTTGAGAAATGTATAGATAGCTATATTTAGGTGACTACGTATATTTAAGTCGTTGCTGTCGATTATGCAACAGGTAGATACATGAAATCAAAGGTTGCATACTGATATACAGAGTGTTTATAGATGAAGTAGCATAAATAAGAATCTGTCTTGAATATATATTTTTTACCCATATATTTTGTCTTTGTTATTTTTATTTGTCACTACAATTTATGATAATCTATAATATAACAAGCCATCCTAAAAAAAAAAAACGTCATCAAATCTGGCTATGAATGCATACAAAACTGTTACCCGTGTTTTGGGATTAATAAAAAACAAAAATTGTCCGTAATTTTGAGGCCATCTAGTGGCTAATTGCAGCAACTTTGGTTATATCCAAGTTGACCTAAATCGTCTTCTTTTGGGTCCAAGTCGCTCTGGTATTACGTTATTCATTCAATTCCTGGACACTCTGTATGACTAATTATGGTTTCAACGGAAATGCTAACAACTTCCCAGACTTCAAATTGTCTTGTCAATTGTCTTGCAAATTGTCTTAATTTTCATTGCAATGAGTTCAATAATTCCAAATATGTGAGTTTTTAAAAACATTCAAATATGTTTTTAATCGTTCTCTAATTTCTAATCCAACTGTGCTATGACTATTTACACTCTAACAATATTAGTAGGTTGAATGATTTTAGTGTTTGATGGTTTGTTGGTCCAGCTATTGTTAAAATAGAGAGTAAGGTAGGTGACTAGATATAAATTAGATTTCAAAATTTCAGAATTATCATAATAATAATTTATGAATTTCACTAATACACTAATGGAAAAAATGAAGGGGTCAAAAACATTTTCAGAATTTTTAGTGATTTTTCAGAATGCTGTATCTCAGTGAAAAATGGTCTTATCGAGGTCTAAAAAAAGCATTTTGAAGCTTCAAGTTTCTAGTTATGAGATATTTCGGCAAAAAAATGTTTAGAGCTACACGTTTCGCGCAATTTTAGGAAGTAGTGTGAGAAAAAAATTTTTTCCGATTTTGCGAAGTCCACGAGCTTGAAAAAAAATGTTTCTAACTTAGCCATGGTATGTACCGGATAGCTTGTTTATTCAACTTCAATTTGCTTTTTTCAAATCTCGATACGACCATTTGTTGCTGAGATATCGAACTTTAAATCAAAAAGGACCCTTTTGTCTTTGATCGACGATATCTCAGCAACCAACGGTAGCACAGAAAATCTAAGGGCAGTTCTGAAAACTGGAATAAAACCCCTATAAGGTTCTGCTGCGATTTTTGAGGAGAACATTTTTTTTATCCTTGACATGAATTTGAAAAAACAGGAAAAAAACGGGTAATTGATGGTTTTTCAGAACATCAACGGCTGAAATTCAAATCTTCATGAAATGACTAATGTTTCGTATGCCTTTTAATAGGCGGAAACGAGCGTTTGTAAAAATTAAATTTGCGTAAATTTTGTTCTTTGGGACCCTAAAGAAGAGTTCCTCAAAGTTACAGCAAAATCTAAAATGGGTCGGAAACGATTTTCAGACGATTTTATATGGAATGACTCTTACCCGATGTTTAGAATTAGTATGCCAAAATATGTAAATCACGAACTAGACCTACATGATCTATAGGTCCAAGAATGAGTCCATCTGTTTATGAATTAACTGGGTACTACTATGTATAAATTAATAGTTAATTAATATTATTCTGAATAAACGTGAATGAATTAATTTCAACAGGATGAAATAAAAATATAGGTACGTTAATGTGTAATACAATACCTTGTTTAATTGCAACGCATTATTTTATACGATGGCAGCTATCTTTATCATCTTTGAGAACATACTTTATATCCAGATCAAATGCTAAAGATCAACATATATCAAGATGAGATATAAGTACTTTTGACCTAACCTAGATAACAAAATAATTTCAATTCTGCATTATGTTTATTAGGTAGGTACAGTGGCGGCTGGTGATAAAGGGCAATTGTATACGACAAACTATTCATATTCTAATTATTATTCCTTTTATACCACAAATAATGATTTTTATCACATATATATGACAGACTAACGATCGAGCACCGAGCCACCGTAGTCTGAATTCGCATCAAGCTACCGTAGTCGCATTTTGCGCGCGTGGCCGAGGGCACACAGTATCCCAGCCCTCGTTTTTAATCGGGCTTTTTCAGTAATATTTGCAGACCATTGCAGCAGACAGACTGCTCGTTAAATCGTTCGAAAATCAGCTGAACGGGTCACACTTGTTGAGTGATCTTTTTTTAGTGATTGTTTATTTTCTTCGCTGAGAAGTGTGTTTTTACTGTTTTTGATTGTGAAACGTTTCAAAATGAATTCGGTGGACTTTTTATTGACTAATAAAGATATTACATACGATATGCGAACGGAAATTAAACGGTTAGGAAGGCCGATACCCGATTTGATTATTTCCAAAACAGACGTAGGAAAATCGCGAAATTATTCACGAAGTTTTATGTGTCCTAAAAGAAACAAACTGTTTTGTTTTATTTGTTTATTGATAGCTGGCAACTAAAGTGCATGGACTCAAGAAGGGATGAGTGATTTAAAACATTTAAATGAACGATCTAAGAAACATGCTAGCTACAATGAAAAACATTTACATAACATCTTAGATTTTAGTGTGTTGGGAAAGGTAGACATAAGGCAACAGCTTGATACTGCTTATCGTGAAAATATAAGACGTCACAATGAAAATGTGGATAAAAACAGACATATTTTAAACCAAATAATTAATTGTATTAAATTTTGTGAAACAAATCCGGGACTTTAATGAAAAGGCGATTAACATTTTTGTGAACAATAAGGACAGGCGAGCTGATTTCCTCTATTTCCTCTGAATTATTCTTGTGAAACTATATTTTTGTATAAAAGAATTTTTCATTGAAATTCTGAAGTGTCAGTAAAACGCATGACCATGAAAATTTTAAAAATTTTCGCCTGCGGCGCCATTGGTAGTAATCCTACTGACACACCCTGTGCCCACCCATGTAACACACCCACGAGCTGCCACTGGGTAGGTACTCTTCGTCTATCTTCAAAGTATCTTCATATCTCCGTCTGAAATTTAATGCCTTTTTCACATTTTTGAAAGCCCGTTATATTAGTCATTATTCTCATCAGCTTTTAATTAATTAACTAAAAAGTCATTCAACCCTGAACAAAGTTAACCTACCAACCAGGGGGTTAAGTGGAAGAGCGCCGAGGGTTACCTCGCGAGGGCGAACTTCACCCCCGTAAAAATCAAAGGCACAAAAAAAAACACTAGATGCCATTTTTTTCACGCAGTGGCTTCTTTTGTTTAATATGTTTTATATTAATAATAAAAATAAGTATTGGAGAATGGGATATTTAACTCACATATGTAACTTTGTAACAAATAAATACAGGGGGTCCCTATACCAAAATTATTATTTTTTCAAAACATCCAAATTAATAACATTATTATTATTCGATATGGATGCCATTTAAAATGTTTAAATTAAAAGTTACAGAGCAACTCTTGCTACATCAGCGGTAAGCCTGATTTATACTTTGTACAAAATAAAAACCGATGCACCGATGACGCTATTAAATGTATGCAGTGATACCACCACTCAGTTATATTGAAATAAAACCTATAATGGAAAGTTTTATTGAATTTTAAATTTCACGCTTGATATTCGTTATAATGACAGCAGATCCGAAGTGACCTTGTTGTATAACTTGACATTTGTTGGTAGTTTGAAATTATCTGAATTTTACATTGTCTCTAATAGCGATTCTATTAGAGCTTCTAATAGCGGTCCTTTTTTGAGATTCAAACTTTCATCTATCTTCAATGAAACGGTGCATAGGTTTTTATTTTGTACAAAATATGAGGTGTGTAATAGTCCAAGAATTATAAGCAAAAATTCACTGCAACCTCAAAAAAAATCGTGTAGTCGTGAAATTTACAGGTATTGTTCAGAATTTTTTGCTCTTTTCAAAAACGTCGGTTCCAGAAAAATCCCATGGTAGGCTTTTTGTATAGTGCTGCCAAAACTCAAAATTTCGAAATTTTCAAAATTTTATGACTTTACACGCTATTTTCTAGTATGATGCAACAAATTGGATTAGTTTGAGTACAGAATAGTCTAAAATTAGTAACCAAACAGTTTTGTATGAAAAATTGCAGTTCCGACTAGAGCTGTCAACGTTATTTTTCATACTTACAGCCATTTTTTGTGCTGCCCGATCGTGTGCGTTTCCGCTGACTTTGATAGCTACTAGGCGTCATTGTTACACAAAAATAGAACGCTATGGCTGAAAAAGAGGACTTTAAGGTAATAAATATGGTGCTGTCAAAGAAAATCGAATCCCATGTACATAGAGCTGTAAAGATTTTCGTATTTCTTTCATTACAAACGACCGCTTTCACTGTGTTTCACGTGCTACTCTATTTTATTCTATTTTTGCTTGGTTGAAGTGTTGACCAGTTGTGAGTTTAACACGGCATAGTGCTGTTGACATCGCAAACTCGGTTATAATATTATTAATTTTCAAGATAACGTTTTTTTTTTGTTTTTTGTTTTTTGGCGTGGAAATGGAGCATTGCTTATTGTGTGCACTTGTTGGTGATGGGTTACCTCCTGTGGATAAGTCAAGTGTTGTTGTCGAAAGTGGCTTATCGACTATCAAGAAAGTGAGTGTTCTGAAGAACGACGGGCTTTGCGATCGTCTTAAGGATACCTCTAAACTTCAGGTCCATGTGGTTAACCAGTCGCATGTGAAACGCTAGTCTTTTTCTCTACATGAATGTTCAATGTTCAAGATCAACTTGATCATCTTGAGGTGCCTGTGAGCGATTTCCTGGCTTATGAGTTAGCACCTCGTCCTCTATCGATTTTTGATGGCAGCAGCCTCAGAAAGACAGATAAGAGTGCTCTGGAAAGAGCTCTTTGCAAACTACCTCAAAACCGACAAAGAATCCGGTGGTGAATGGTGGGGGAATTCATATCCACCTACTGAGTGGGAATGGAGAAGTGAAGGGGACAGACTAGTCCCAGAGACATCTTCTCGTCCACCGGCTCCAGACCTCATTATGAAGATGGTTCGCTGCGGCTGTAAGAAGGGCTGTGAACGGGCGTGTGAGTGCCGCCGCTCCGGCCTTCCCTGTACCCAGATGTGTTCAACATGTGCTGGAGTAGATTGCAGTAATGTACGAAAGGAAATAGAGGTAGATGATCCAGATGACCCTGAAGACATGGAGTAGTATGAAATTTAGATGTCATTAAATACTTATCTAAAAATATTAAACCAATTAAGGAAAATCATTACTTTTATGGTACTTGTTCCTTTTGACAGCATTATACATTTTTTTAAATTACAAAATACCGAAAGGCTGCAGATGAAACAGTGAAAGCGGTCGTTTGTAATGAAAGAAATACGAAAATCTTTACAGCTCTATGTTCAAGGGATTCGAATTTTCTTTGACAGCACTATATTTATTAGCTTAAAGTCCTCTTTTTCAGCCATATCGTTCTATTTTTGTGTAACAATGACGCCTAGTACCTATCAAAGTCAGCGGAAACGCACACGATCGGGCAGCACAAAAAATGGCTGTAAATGGCTGGCGAAATTTTGAGTTTTGGCAGCACTATACAAAAAGCCTACCATGGGATTTTTCTGGAACCGACATTTTTGAAAAGAGCACACAATTCTGAACAAAACCTGTAAATTTCACGACTACACGATTTTTTTGAGGTCAAAACCTAAAATTCTTGTACTATAAATTAAGTAATGAGACTAGCAACGTAGCACCCGATCTTGCAACGCTGCGGAGACGGAACTTGGAAGGGCGGTAGGTTAACATGCACCTTCAGTACAAGTTTTAACTTGTTAGAGCCATTTGTTTTTGTTCTTTGTGAATGTTTTCCGACACAGCGCAACGGATACTTTTGCAAAACTTCAACATGCCTACGGAGTGTTCTTTCAAGAGCCCAAGTTTTTCGGTGGTTTAAGGCATTCTCAGAAGGAAGATAATCGATTGAAGATTAACCATGCAGTGGAAGGCCTTCATCTTTAAAAACCGATAAAAATGTCGATAGAATACGAGATCTTGTGCGTTCAGATCGTCGGTCGAACAACAAGAATGATCGGGGAAGAGTTAAATTTGAATCATACTACTGTTCATCAGAGTTTGACTAACGAATTTGGGATGAGAAAAGCCTGTGCAAAAATGGTTCCAAAAAACCTTTCGCAGGAACAAAAGGACATCAGGAGAGAAAGGCGTTTTGACGTTTTGGAATCGACTGAAAACGATCATCATTTTATGGAACGTGGTATTACTTGTGATGAGACTTGGGTGTTTGAGTACGACCCGGAAACCAAGCGTCAAAGCATGGAATGGCACACTTCAAGCTCTCAAAGACCCAAAAAAGCAATAATGAGCAAGTCGAAGATCAAATGCATGCTGATTTGTTCTTTTTGATAGCCAGGGAATTCTCCACAAAGAGGTTGTGCCTCCAGGCCAAACAGTGAATCAACACTTTTACAGAAAGGTTCTTAAACAAACTTCGAAAAGGGTCATGCGTGTGAGACCAAGCGTCAAGAACAACTGGATGTTGCATCACGACAATGCGTTTTGTCACACAGCTATTTCCGTAAACAAATTGTTAGTCAGTAAAAACATTCCTGTGGCTCTTTAGCCTCCTAATTCGCTTGAGTCCTTGTGACTTTTTTCTCTTCCCGTGATTGAAAAATCACCTCAAGGGACGATATTTTGGGACCATAGAAAACATTCAATCGGCTGTAACCGACCAGCCAAAGGCTATTCCAATCATTTCTCTTAGCTGTAATTTTGTTTGTATTTATCGCACATATTAATACGACATCAGAATAAATTACTTATTAATAGTGATAATAAATGGTACTACGGTTCCAATATGGTTCCATTTGAAAAAAATTGAGTTCTGCTGCAAAAACAATTTTGATGAACTTAATTTGCTCATAAATCACATAATTTAGTATTCTTGACGGGATTTTGATTTTTGTAGCATTACATGGATCATTTAGAATAGATCGGAACCGTCATGGCCCACTTAAATGGAAAACTAAAAATTATAATTATTGTAAAAAATATTGCCGTTTGAAATGTCACTAATTTGGTATCGTTGGATTCAGAAAATTATGCAGAATTCAAAACTGCCATAATATACAGGGTGTTTATTACAGTACGAAATTATTCTGCTGTCGAAATTGTTTTGCTATTTACTCTGTTATTTGTATAAAATATGAGAGAACTGTAATATTGTACATTGAACTTCATTCATAAACGAAACATTAATAAGGAAAAATGTTTTTCGGTATTCTCTCTCTCACTCTCTCTCTCTCTATCTCTCTCATTTTGACGTCGTTGACATTTTTTTTTGACGTCTCTTTACTTCAAGTCTTGAAAGTGCCGATAATTTACGTTGATTACTTGTATAATAAACTGAAGTACAATTTTCTACATTAGATAAAAAAATTTTTTAGCAATTTTTTAGCAAAATTTAATAAGCATCTCAAAAGGTTAAAAAGTTATCTAACACAACCCATCTCTCGCGTATTTCACGATTGTGGATTCACATATGTAAGTGCAGAGGAAGGTTCCGCCTGCCCAAGGAGCCGTCTTTCAGGAATTTTCATTCAAAATTTTTTTTGAGGGGGTCAAGAAAAGCGGGTGAGGGAGAGGCTTTCGGAATTACCCCAAGCATCAAGACCTGCTTACAACCCCCTCAGCGCGGCTTACAACCTGCACTTATAGTCCCTCTATTTTCAATTAAAAATGATAAATACGCCTGGGGAACAAAAAAAGCGGTGCAACTTTATGATTCCATGGGCGTGCATATATCTTTTATAAATTCGAAAATTGTGAAATATTCTTTTTCATTCAAATCAATATAGGAGATTAAAATTAGCCTGCATACAAAACTCCTAATATTTGTAATATAATTTGCTGTAAATAATGCTCATTTAGCCAGACAATCTCAAAAAATCGTCTGTGTTAATAAACCTAGCTGAAATACACTTCACTGGCGTCTTAAACAAGTAGAATTCCTAAAGTCGTAAATCATTTTAACGACGTCGTAAAAATTTTATGACACAGTGGACCGAATAAGTATTTAAGGAATGTATTAGATACAAAGCAAGCCAATAGTATAATGGATCGGCATTCGCTGCTGCATTCGCGGCATCGCGTTGCCGGCTCCTCAAAATTTTCTTAAGTATAGTAATATACATAAAGTCGTTTTAATTTATAATTATTTTTTTCCAGCAATTTTAAACGCTTTATTATAATGCTAACTAATAAATTTATATCTATGTATTTTTTTTTAATATTTCCAAACTAGCTTTCTAAGAACGTCACGAACTAACAGTTTACTGAAGTATGAAGTATACTTGTATAGTGAGCTTAGCAATTTTAGAAAATATATCTGACAACCTTGCTTTTTTCTACCTATTTTCAATTTAGAATGGAAATTGTATACAACCTGCAGCGCAGCAACCTGCTTACAACCTTGGGTTGTCGAAGGGTGAAATCGAGGTGTGGCACCCCACAGCAATTTATTTGGCAGCATTTGGATCAATGGATTCGCCCAACAGAGGCCAAACCACGCAAAACCCAGTGTAAATGTAAAGGGGTGGCTCACGGTGTCTGGAAATGGGTTGAAGACATGGAACAGCGTCCAAATGCACAGAACTTATTGAGGAGGTGCCGGGATGGAGTTTTCTTAGTCCATCCTGTAGGTCTCTGAAATTGCCGTCAAAATCTTGTGAATGGAAATTTCGACAAGGGGTTGGTTTTTGGGGGTGTGACATGCGAACCGTTTAACCCTTTAACGCCCAAATGCACTGCCAAGAGACATGAACTTAGAGGCTCATATTACTGATAGATAAAATAAATAAAAAACAGCTAAAACCTTGTATTCGTATGTTTTCGAGGTCGCTCTTTCGAATGTAATCGTTAAAATTTGCAAAAAAAAAAAATCGATATAACCTTCATTTTTTAACAAAAACTATTAAAAAACGAACGAACGGAAGAAGCGATTTTTTTCAAAATTCTTTTTTTTTAATCGCAATTTCAGCTATGTTATCGTCCTTTATACCACTCAAAAACAAATAGAAATGTGCACTCGAGGTGTGTACTTGAAGGAAAGGCAATGAGAACACTTTAATTTTCTCATTTTTGAGGTTACAATAACTAGATATGGCAAAATTCAAAGGGTGATATTTCTCGTTGTTTACCAATTGCGGGATCATTGACGCAAAAGAAGAATTTTGAAAAATCACTGGTACTTTCGCTCGCTGATCACGATCCTAATGTCAGAATTTCAAAATTCAAGATGGCGGATCCAATATGGCCACCATCCCGAATAAAATTTCAAATTTTTCGATTATTTTACCTCAAACTTTGGAAACCAGGGGTTTTCGGGGTCGCTAATCACGATCCCGATGTCAGAATTTCAAAATTCAGTCCGGTCAGTACAAGAAAATATTGCAAAAATGTGAAAAGTTTTTTTGCGCAAAATGTTCTTCTACACAGCACTAAAAAAAATATAAAAGTGATAAAATATAAATATGTAAAAAAAAAAAGGAAAAAAAAACATGTATATTGAAAAAAAAATTAAAAAAAATAATGAACATTAAAAAAAATATATAAAAATAAATAAGAATTTTGAAAAAATTATCAAAATCACACACCTCCACGTGGTGAGAATCGGGCAACTTCAGACATCCGAAGGCTGAGGGTGAAAATTCAAGTAACGTATTATCCACGGTTTATATCTTTCTAGGTACAATGAACCATAATTTCTAAATTTGCTTCAAAATGGTCGCCATGTCATATCTACCATCCTGAATTTTTAAATTCTGACATGGGTATCGTGATTAGCAACCCCTAAAACCCCTGGTTTACAAAGTTTGAAGCAAAATAATCGAAAAATTTGAAATTTGATTCGGGATGGTAGCCATATTGGATCCGCCATCTTGAATTTTGGAATTCTGACATCAGGATCGTGATCAGCGACCCCAAAAACCCCCAATGGACTAATAATTTTTCAAAATTCTTCTTTTGCGTCAATGATCCAGCAACTGGTAAAAAACGAGAAATATCACCCTTTGAATTTTGCCTTTGAAGTTATTGTAACCTCAAAAATGAGAAAATTAAATTGTTCTCATTGCCTTTCCTTCAAGTACACGTCTCGAGTGCACGTTTCTATTTGTTTTTGAGTGGTATAAAGGACGATAACATAGCTGAAATTGCGATTTAAAAAAGAATCTTGAAAAAATTGCATTTTTTAATGGTTTTTGTTAAGAATTGAAGGTTACATCATTCTTTTTGCAAATTTTAACGATTCCATTCGAAAGAGCGACCTCGAAAACATGGGAATACATGGTTTTAGTTATTTTTTTCTTTATTTTTTCTATCAGTAATATGAGCCTCTAAGTTCATATCTCTTGACAGTGCACTTGGGCGTTAAAGGGTTAAGTCACAGCGTAGCGACTTCGGGGCACAAAAACCAATCCTATAGACAACCGAAAGTTAAAAACTGCAAGTCTCTAACTCGAATAGAACACAAATGGCGCTAATCTAAAAAGCGTTATGCTAATTTTGACGAGCAGTTTATTTCAACTTATTATGCAATAATAATAAAACAAGATAAGCGTTACGCTCAACAAACTAACGTTTCGCCAACCAAGTTGGCATCTTCAGGAGAAGATTAAAACTGATTAGTTTTAATCTTCTCCTTTTTTGGTGAGTATTATAATTATAATCAATCACTATTGTTGTGTACCTCGCTGTTTGTCCTGGATTAAGAGGGATCCCCAATTAACTTTTCATATATTTCTTGAACAAGAAAAGCATCAAGTTTGCCTTATAAATAAATTTGGTCAAAGGAATGTATAGACAAGCACAAGGCTTGGATATTAAAACTGAGGATAGGAAAGCCCGTCAGTAAATTTATGAGTCTGTTCTCTTCATTTTGCTGAGGAGAATTACTTTTATCGATGTAAGTTTTAGTATTTTTAAGGTTATTGTACATATATTTATCATTATTATTTTTCGATTCAGCTAAGGATTTTAAAAAGCGAAAGATACTGAAAAACACAAATTCATGAAGTCATGAATGACCTGCATCATTTATTATATAGACATCCAAAAAAAACGTCATCAAAGTTGGCCAAGAAAAAAAAGACGTATTTCTATTCTTATTCGAATTTATAACCTTATTTCCTTGTCAAAACTGTCACATCATATGACAGCCATTGTTTATTTTATAAATTGTGACAGTTACTTGTCAAAAAGTTTGACACAACCGAAAAGCTTAGACATGACTGCTATTTCTATCTCTCTCGTTCATAGCCAGAGTTGATGACGTTTTTTTTGGATGTCTCCATATATTTTATATAATAAATGCCTGTCTGAAAACTCTTTTCAATTAAAATATTAAACAATTTTGTAAAAAAAACACGTGTATACCTTGAAGTATTTATTAAAACTTTTCAAAATAAACCGATCCAACCTAAAAATGTATCTTCCATAGGTATCTTCTATCAGTCTAAAATTCAAAATAAAATCCCTACAATTATGCCAGCAACTTGTAAACAGTAAACCTTGATCACAATAAGTGTTTTAGGCAGTAAATAATCAAATACTACATATAAATAATAAATTAAAGCGGCAACTTGAATATAAAACACATTAACAGCAATGTAAAAACAAACGGTTAATGTCCCAATCGTTAGTTGGCATTTTTTCCGCAGTCGCGCTGGCATCTTAAATTCTGACGCCTATAGAAACTGAATTCCTTGAATATCAGAATTTCCAACACTGGTTACCGTGACAGTCAATATAACCCCCATTAAATTTTCCAAGCCGTGGTATGTCGCATTTGTAGTCGTTTTGATATAGCATTAACACTACTGATTGCCAGCGGATTAGTATTGTCTGTGGGTGATTGTCCTGAAGAACTTCTGCGACTTGCTTCCTGATCTGGAGAGGTCGATGATTACAGACCCGGTTTTTTTCAAATTTGCTAATCAAATTAAGGTAACTTCTATCACATAACTTTACACTAAACTTATTCTTATTTGCAGATCCCTTTCTTGTAAGCTAACATCATTTATTTACGTTAATCTCAGTTGTACTTTGATACAAAATCTAATAACAGCCCATAATTGCAATGAGTAGATTCTAATTTTTCATTTCTGCAGATGCCAATTTTTCCTTTATTTCGATTTCCCAAAACTATATAAGACCTTCTCAAACCGTAGCGCGCACTACTTAGCCATTGCCGAGAAAAAAAATTCGACTTTTCGATTTTTTTCGACTTTGATACATTATTGAATCGCGAATTTATTAATTTATAACTTTTTAAACATTAAACACATGGAAATTTAAAATTCGCATGTGGTTAATACCTATTAAATACAATTTAATATATCAAAAATAATATGAAGAATTTACAAAATACAAATTCTTGCATTCGTAACTGTCTATTGAAGAGATGTTAGCTTCAGCTGAAACTTTCCGTATACAAACTTTACGCTTGATACCAAATTTCAACGCTGACTTTGTAATAAATACGGATCAAACAGATATATACACGGTGGAGACTTTAACTGGAATATATTCGCTAGCGGGGAGGTGAATGATTTTTCAAAAAAATTCCCGAGACACGTCAACTTTTAAATATATTTACCTACATTTTGCAAGTAATATGAAAAATATAGCCTTTCAGGGGTGGCTGAAACCACCCTCGACATTATTTTTTCAAATGCAACCCTATGGTTTGTGACCCCTCATTGTAAAGCTGGTGGAAAGAGGAATCCAACGCACTGATCAAATTTTAATTTTTAGTATGTTTGTAGGGTTGCATACAATTAAAACAATTTAAAAATTAAATTTATTTTCAATGTAACAATTGTTCAAAATGTGCACCATTCACTTGTTGGCAGCATCCCAGCCTGTGGTAGGTTTCGTCCCTTACATTATGCAACATTTGCGGTGTTATTTTTCCGATTTCCTCTCTTATCCTTTCCTGCAGATCTGCTATGTTGTTGGGTTTCTGAATGTAAACCCTCCTTTTAAGATGTCCCCACAAAAAAGAAATCCAGTGGTGTAAGATCTGGAGATCTTGCTGGCCACTCAATATTACCTCGCCTCCCAATCCACCTACCGGGAAAAATTCTGTCCAGATACTGACGAACAATGGCAGCATAGTGTGGTGGGGCCCCATCTTGCTGAAACCATAACCTCTCATCGGTCAAGTTAGGGTTTAAGGGGGTTTGGAAATAAATGACATAGCACTGGCATTAGTTCGTGCTGGAGTAAACGCAAGTATCTTGCTCCATTAAGAGTGTCATCAAAGAAAAATGGTCCTACAATTCTATCTTGTATTATTCCGGCCCACACATTAGTTTTCTGTGGGCGCTGAGTATGAAGTTCCCTCATCCAATGGGGGTTCTCTTCAGCCCAGTCACGACAATTTTGGCGATTTACGTGCCCATTTAATGTAAAAGTAACCTCGTCAGAGAAAACTATCCACTCTAAAGATAACTGGTTTTGATCAATACAAGTCATCAATAAATCGCAAAATTCCACTCGTCGATCTGGATCATCTTCAAGTAGCTCTTGAACAGCTTGCATTTTATATGGGCGTTTTTTCTCATATTTAAGTATTTTTAAAACTGTTTTGTGATTAAGATTACTATCACGGGCCAGTTGACGGACTGGAGTGATTGGATTTTCTTCTAGAGCAAGCAACAAATTCAACTTCGTGTCGTCATCAACAACAGCCTGCCTCTTATTCGGTACTTTCCTGACATGACCCATCTCTCGATATTGTGCCTCAATTTTACTAATGGTACCTTGATTTAGTGGTGGCAAGTCAGGATGCGTTTCTCGAAACAAGCGAACAACTTCGCATTGAGTTCGCGCCCTATCACCATATCCAATCATCATCAAAATTTCGATTTTTTGTGATTCAGTTAAATAAGACATTTTCACCAATTTGAAATAACACTTCGTTTCAAACTCTGAATACAGCATACAAACTAAATTACTTTTTTGCGGCCGTGTAAAAACACTAAACACACAAAATTGCTTGGAATTTTTTGTGGGGACATATGAAAAGTAAGGTGTACATTCCAAAACTAAACAACACACATTTTGAGTACGAAATTGTTGCGTTAAAAATAAATTAAACTATAAAATTACGTTTTAATTGTATGCAACCCTACAAACATACTAAAAATTAAAATTTGATCAGTGTGTTGGATTCCTCTTTCCACCAGCTTTACAATGAGGGGTCACAAGCCATAGGGTTGCGTTTGAAAAAATCATGTCGAGGGTGGTTTCAGCCACCCCTGAAGGGCTATATTTTTTACATTACTTGCAAAATGTAGGTAAATACATTTAAAAGTTGATGTGTCTCGGGAATTTTTTGAAAAATCATTCACCACCCCGCTAGCGAATATATTCCAGTTAAAGTCTCCACCGTGTATAATGATTTATAAATTATACGAAAACGTTTACAAAATATATATTTGAAAAACGTTTATAAACGTTATTTCTTTTATTTTTTGGGATGCCAGTATCAATCCACTTTTAATAGAACGTTATCAGCAGTGGGGAATAAGACTGTATTTGTCCAACGAAAAGATATGAACAAGGTTACACATTCATATACTGCACAATATAGTATTACCTTGTCTGGGCGCGTGCTGCCTCAAGTATTTGTTTGTTTGCAAGAGCAAACAGATACATCTCGACCAAGGGTTCAAAAACAGGTTGATAAGTACATGAAAAAATATAAAAATGTTGTTGTCACATCTTCAAGATCCGGAAAACTCACTACGTCTTTATATTCTACTTTTCTCACGAAATGCCTAAAATCTTACGTGGGCAAAGAAAATATGATGAGAAAATGTCTACTTGTACTGTTAAAGTAATACCTCCAAAGTGTACTCCACTAATACAACCGTGTGATGTTTACTTTTACAGACAAATTAAAAATTTAATTAAAAAAAATACAAAATTGTTCGCAATTAATTGAAGAAAATCGGGAAATTAGTTCCCGTGAAGATTGCATTAAAATTCAATCAATCGTTCATCATCAGCTCTCTTCTCCAATTTTTTCAAAAATGATCAAATATGCCTGGTATGCGTCCAAATTATCTGAACATCGAGAAATATTTATGAATGTAAACGAAGTTTGTTTTTCAAAAGCAATTCTAAAGACACCGTGCTCCTGTAAAAAAGCTGCATTTATTTGTTGTGCAAGTTGTCGAAAAAATTGGTGTTTTTCTTGTTTTTATGATAAATATCATCCAGGTTTGTGTATTCCAAAAGGTGAATGATTGAAAAAATTTCTAATGCTATAAACATATTATCGCAAATATTCATTGTATTTAATATTATATTACTTTATAAAAAATAAATGGTAATGTTTAACGTTGGGTTTTGTATTTGTTTTATTTACATTCCTTCGGCTTTTATAAGTTCTAGTCGTTAAAAAGATATACATTATTAAATTCGCGGTTCAATAATGTCTAAAAGTCGGAAAAAAATTGTTTATAACGAGTTATTAAATTTTAATAAAAAAATAGATTTTTTTTCAAACTAGTTTTTTTTTTCTCAGCAATGGCTAAGTAGTGCGCTCTACGGTTTGAGTATATAAATACACTCACTGAGTACTAACTACACGCGGAACCTCCGTTCGATTTGAGGACCCCACACCCTTGCCGTCTCCTTGTTAGACTTGTCCGTTAATCGGCAATATTATTTAAAACATCTGAATACAAATTTGGTATCGTTAAAAATGTCAAAATCATCCAGAGATACAGTCGATCTGGCAACATTGCCCAATGGACTCGCGGTAATGCGTAAAGTACGCAAATTGACGTCTAAGTTTAACATAAAAATGCAGCACAATAATTGCACTACCCTGCAAAATTTTGAAAAGTTTGTGCTCTTGGACATTGAATAGTTGTTTCGGAAGTAATTTTTACCGCTGAAACGGGCTCAGGATTGCTCTATTACGTCAGATTTTTGAGGGCAAAACCCACTGTTTTTTTTACACGTTTGAGGTTATGTAGCACCGCCAATTTATTTATTTTTTTTTTCAAAAACACATGTATGGGATCTTATGGTACAAGTCTTCCTCTTTCAAATGTCGTTGAGTCTGCTCAAATATCTTTTTTTTTTCGACGATATATCGCATTTTTAAATTTTCATGTTTGTGTATTTTCCTATACCTGAAAACCCATTAGGGACACGTGCATATCAAAAGTTGCTTTGTTATGTTTTTTTTTTTGTATTAATAAACGTAAAAGATTTAAAAACCAATAACAAGTCAAAATTTTTTATGTCAAAAGATCTGCTCGTTCAGAATCTACTAAGTTCATTTTTCGATGAAAATATAATATGGCCTACCTGAGTTGACTAAAGTTACAACAATAGCAAGGGCGTAGCCAGGGGGGGGCGATCACCCCCCCCCCCCCCCCCAAAGGGTCAAGTAAAAACCAAAATACTCGGGGGAATGCGGTTGCCGTTGCCTGTAGTGACCTTTTTTTTTGGCTTTTATGTTTAATCTGCAGCGATCGCCCCCCCCCCCCCCCCCAAAGGGTCAAGTAAAAACCGAAATACTCGGGGGGAATGCGGTTGCCCTTGGCTGTAGTGACCTTTTTTTTTTTGGCTTTTTTTGTTTTATTTGCAGCGATCGCTTCGGGCTTTTGGTTGCCGTTGCCTGGCAACGCTCTTGAACAATAGCGTATATGGAACTTTCATGAATTTTTTTTTTATTGAAAGAATGGCGGCTTTACCTAGATTCTTGTATTCTGAAAATTTATAGTAACAAAAATAAAAATAAAGGATAATAACAATTATATTTCTTATGGCGGATACAATATGGCAACGAAAATCGAAATTTCGATAAATTCAATGAGTCGACTGGCCATTCATTTTTTACATTTTCGAAGTAGCTGAAGTCAAATTTGATGTTATTTTTTTTGTTTCTTGAAGGCGAAAAATTCAATATGGTGACCATGAAAATTTGGAAAACAAGTAGGGTTTTTGAGATATTCCAAACTAAAAGTGCAAAAGCACTGTCTTTTTTTACATTTTTGAGGTTATGTATTGGCATTTTTTTATAAAAAAAAAAAACGAGACAATGTGTTGGTTTATTTTAATGTATTTTTTAAGTACTGTTAGTGCCCTTTCCAAACACTCTTGAATTTGTGCAAATATCTTGAAAATTTCAAAATGCGATATCTCGGCGAAGAAACAAGATTTGTTTTCAGCGGGAAAATTACTTCGGAAACAACTATTCATTGTCCAAGTTATCATAGTTGATTTATTTGTTTACTCGTAAATACTCGTGCGAAATAATCGATTAACTTGCCATTTACTTGTTGCAGATGATTGCAAACACGTTCAGAGCTTCTCTGTTATCTCAAAAGAGGATTCAGTTTTTTCTGGGTATCGCCAAAATCTCTACTGCTCCTCTCAATGAGGTTATAATCCGTGATATAGGAGATAAAGGCGTCATCATATTAAACCGCCCGAAACAACTGAATATACTCTCCAAACCGATGATAGCAAATATATACTTTACCTTAAAAGAATGGAAGAAACGCAAACAACTCGTTTTAATAAAGGGAGCTGACGAAAAGGCATTCTGTGCAGGAGGTGATCTTAACATGGCATACACGGGAGACAGCAACCTAGACGTGATAGAATATTTTAAATTTCAATACTCCACAGACGCACTAATTAACTCCTACAACATTCCTTATATTTCAATTGTGGATGGGATTGTTATGGGATCTGGTGTGGGCCTGTCTATTCACGGACGATACCGCGTAGCTACTGAAAGAACATTGTTTGCCATGCCCGAAACGAAAATTGGCTATTTCCCCGATGCCGGAACGTCACACTTTCTACCCAGACTGAGTGGAAGACTCGGATGGTTCTTAGGTCTAACGGGGTACAGGTTAAAGGGAACAGACACCGTCAAAACTGGCATCGCCACACACTATTGCAAAAGTGAAAACCTAAAAGATTTAGAGGACTCGTTATTAAACTGTTCTAATGAAAGTGAGATAAAAACTGCACTGGATAAATATCATATGGAAAACTGCACAGAATTTTCACTAACGCCATATCTGGAGAAAATAAATTACTGCTTTTCAGCAGAAACGATTGAAGGCATTTTATCCAGATTAGAAGAAGATGGTTCACAGTGGGCTAAAAATACATTAAATACATTACGTAAAATGTCGCCTACCAGCTTGAAAATCACCATGAAGCTCCTAGACCTAGGGAAAAAATTAACTTTGCCAGAATGCTTACAGATTGAATATCGTTTGGCTTACAACCTAGTAAATTATGGAACAGACGTTTATATAGGTAAGCTTAATTTTTTATTTGTGATTTTCCTTGGTTTTGTAATTTTTATGAACAATAGAATTTGTAAGAAATATTAATTATTATTTCTAACAAAGGCGAAAGATTAAAGCTCGATACAATTAACTTTACTTCCGAATGGAATCCGAATGAGCATTTCAAATGATGGAAACTAACCTTACCCGTTTAATAGTGTGTATAAAGAAAGCAAATGACTAGAAGATGGAACGAAAATGATAATATGAATACAGAAACAACAAGAATATAAACATTGGCTTTAAAACTTCATATTTGATACATACAAATATTTTTACAATAAAAATTACTTATATGTTCAAAAGAATTACCTGAACTATATGAATTACTGAAACTATCAATGACTGACAAAAAATAATTTGAAATAACTCGCAAACGGTACATTTTGGGTGTAGGGAATGCTAATATGTATTGAAACAGGATAAAGAAAGCGAAAGAAATAGTAAAATATAGTACTTTCTATTTAAAATAAGCTACTTAATTAGGAACAAAGTTGTCAAAGTTTAACCCTCTATTTTGAGCACACCGTAGAATTTTTCGTCTATCTATAATCATTGGCAGTAAGCTTAACCTTTCATACTTGGTACAAAAATTAACTAAAAAATTTTACCGCTGCGAAAGTTATTTAGATAATTAATTTTTTTCATGGCACTTAAAATAACGAATTTATTTACTTTTTTCACATAAATCAGCTTCATGGGTCATCCAAAACGTTTAATAGGCTACGCGCCGCGAAGCACCCTGTATATACACAGTGTTTTAACTTTCCTCTTTTCAGGAACCAAAGCACTGGTTGAAAAAAATCGAAACCCCAAGTGGAATCCACCGACATTATCCGATGTCTCGGAAAATTTTGTAGACAAATATTTTGCCAAAATACCCCAAGAACTAGACCTGAGTGATCTATAAGTCAAAGGTTATGTCATTGTTTGTAATAGATGTACTGCATGTTACTTGACTCTTCTTCATCTGTGTCTAAGAAACCTGTTTTCCAACAAAAGAAATCCAGCATTACCAACGTCAGTCACAACGTATGGTTCCAACACGATGAAGCACCGACCCATTGCTATGTCCGTCCATCAGTACATTGCCCTCCTGAATTAAAAATCGTTTTATTAATTTATGTTTTGTATTAAGACAATTTAAAAACCAAGTATCGCTCGAATGCCCTGAATTAAACACGTTCCTGTTAAAAAAAATGTCGATAACGTCACTACCAACAGTCACGTGGTTAATTTTTGCAAACAACAGTATATGCATATCATCTTGTTAACTGCCAAAACTAAAGTGTGAATTTCTAAAATCAAATTTGAAAATTGAGATGAAATAGAAAATAAAAATGTTTCCACTTTCAGTAAAACTTACATCTTCATCAACAATAAAATGTATAAACACTACTATAAAATTCATAATATGCAACAAGATTTAACAAGGTAAACTTTATTAAGTTGAGTAAACGGGAGTCGCTATTAGAATAAATGAGGGAATTTTTGGTATAGATTAAAAATTGATTGAGAGTTTGTGATTGTGAGCTGTTAATGAAAAACCTAAGTACAAGAACGAAGAATCGAAGTACATAGGAAATTAATTTAATATAACGGAATGTTAAAAATATAAATTTTATGAGTAAAGCTTCTAAAGTGTATATGTATGTAAATTGCTCGTTACATTGCTGACATCCTTAACACTATTAAGATTATGTCCCATATTTTCATTCACGGCAGTAACTACATACTTTGTATATAAATTATTTTTTATGCAGTAAGCTAAATAACATTTAAGACAATTGCTTAATTTATCCTCTAATTTATTTTTTTACCTACACTATATATTTATTTTCAAATTGTTTTATACTACATTCTATATATTAAATTTGTAAATGTTATGTTACATTTTTTATTTTATTTCTCATATAGTCTCACACTTTTAAATAATTATACATACGCAGGGTGTATGTATAAGTGTTTCCTATAAAAAACTGAAGGATATACATCCTCATATGATCATGAAAAAAAAAATAAAAAAAGCAAAAAAACAAAACGCTCTGTGTGCCAAAATTTAAGCCAAGAAAAAATGTATATGACATTTTCTTCATGAAATCGTTTGAGGAAATATATCTTGGGAAACACCCTGTATTTTATTATTTTATCATATATGGCTATTAGTTTTTAGGTTTCTGAATTTTATAAGAACTTGTGTATTTGTAATACCGAATAAATATATAAATTTATCTGTCTGTCTACTTAGCTGGTAAAAAGTTACTCAGACTTGTAAACACTACACAATAATGTTTTTAGTCAGTCATGTAGTTTTTCACATGTTCATCATTGCCTTTGAACGTCATTTGAATGTCAGCTTTGTTTGTTTAAATAAAAATCTGTAATTTTTTATCGCAGCATAATATTTCTCAACAAAAATCAAATGCCTCCTTCCTGAAACATTTTTTGGTAATCCAGTTTAGGAAATAATTAGCATAAAACTACTGAGAAATCATCCGTTTCTTACTAAGTATAAGACTTCTTTGGGAAATAAACAAACGACTGACGAAAGAAATACGAACATAACAATAAAGTGTTTATAAATAATAATTTGTTTTTCATTCATTTGTTTAATAAATAAATAAAGAAATAGTGTTTGTTACCTAAACACTAAAAGAAAATTAAAATGCATTTTCTTTACTTGTTATCACTTTTTACTACACAATTTACTTTATCTTTTTTTACCTTAATCGTGCCAACGTAAGGTTCAGATAATTTCAAACTGTCAACAAAGGCCAAGTACTACAACACGGCCACTTCGGATGTGCTGCCAACTCAGCCAACTGCATAACAAAGAATATCAGCGCGAAATTTAAAATTCAATAAAACAGTCCATTCCACTTTTCTTTCAAAATGATTGAGTGGTTGTATCACTGCATACATTTATTAACGTCATTGGTGACATAACTGTTATAAACTTAAAAATATGTAATAATAAAAATAAATGAAATTAGAAGCAGCTATTATCAGAAGCAGAATATGCTCTGGAACACAAGGAGGTACTATTGGGTGCCTTCTTAGACATTCAGGGAGCGTTTGATAACACATCCCCAGATTCAATAAGCAGTACATTTAGGAGAAAAAGGATTGATGCAACTAGCTGTAGATGGATTAACCGCATGCTTAAAATCAGACTAATATACACGTCTATAATGGAAAAGACTCTGGTGGCTCGGGTCAGGTAAGGATGTCCGCAGGGAGGGGTTTTATCGCCCCTACTGTGGAACCTCGTAGTGTACGAGCTACTAGAGCTACTGAACAAAGACGGACACACAGCCCTGGGATATGCAGATGACATTGTCATACTCGCCCAAGGAAAATTCAATAACACATTCAGAGACCAACTGCAAAAGAGCCTGAATGTGGTAATGGACGTATGAAGAGGTACTAACAATTAGTCCATCCAAAACAACCATCATAGCATTCACCAGAAGAAGGAAATTAGGGGCTAAGACCACTAAACCTTCAAGGCGAACAGATACAGCTGTCGGGAGAAGTGAAGTATCTTGGAATAATATTAGACTCCAAATTAACTTGGAACCAACAGCTAACAAGGATTAAAAGGAGGGCGGAAACGACACTTATGGTGGCGAAACGAGCTCATGGGAAAACATGGGGAGCTAGACCGAACATGGTGCATTGGATGTATACCATGGTAATCAAACCCATGATTACATACGCATCTCTGGTCTGGTGGCCAAAGATGCAGCAGACAAAGGCAATACTCGAACTAAGCAAGGTTCAACGAATTGCCTGTCTTGGAATTACGGGGGCGATAAGGAACACGCCAACCGCAGCAATGGAAGTCCTACTAGACCTGCCTCCTCTTCAATTCGTGATTATAGGGGAGGCAAAAATGGGATTTTTCAGGCTACCTGAATTACCAAGTGGTATCTACGAGGAGCTGGGGCATAACAGATTCAAAAGTCTTGTGGGTGGAAACATCTTAGAGATGAGGAAAGACCATATAACTCCTGAAATCACACACAACAAAAACTTCGGGATGGAAATAATTCACCGAGAGAAATGGAAAGTAAACAACAACAGGAACAGAACGGAGAGAGTAACCTGGTACACAGACGGGTCAAAGACTCAGCAGGGAACTGGTGCTGGCATTTACAACGAAACGGAAAAACTACAGTACAGCATTCTACTTGGAAAATATACTTGGAAAATATACCTCCGTATTTCAGGCGGAGGTATATGCAATACTGTACTGTGCTAAAGAAAATATAACGAGGTCTTACACAAATAAGAGGATCGATATACAGGCTGGACATATATATCGGACAGCCAGGCTGCCCTAAAGACAGTTACAAACCCAAAGGCGACGTCAAGGTTGGTATGGGAATGTGAAAGAGAACTGACACGACTGGCAGACCACAACAAAGTAACTTTGATATGGGTACTAGGATATACAGGAATCGAGGGTAACGAAAAAGCAGACGAGTTAACGAGAAAAGGATCGTCTACGATCTACTGGCCCAGAACCGGCCCTGGGAGTACCAAAGAGTATAGTAAGAGGTCGGATAGGAGAATGGGTCAGAAATCGACAAAATGGATACTGGAACTGTATATCCAGGCAAAGACACGGAAAAATGTTTATTAAAGGAACATGTGAGGAAAGAACTGAAGAACTATTAAAAATGAATAGGATTCAGATAAGAGCTGTTGTAGGCCTCCTAACAGGACATTGCGTCCTCAAAGGACACCTACACAGAATAGGGCTGTACAACGGAGAACTGAAATGCAGACTCTGCAACAGGGAAACGGAAACAGCACACCACATACTGTGTGATTGCGAGACTTTAGATTGCAAAAGGCAGGCCATATATGAACACCCCAAACTTTGTCCAGAAGATTACAGCACCCAGCCGGCAGGGAAGCTATACAAGCTTGTACACGGGACCCGGCTACTGGAATGGGTGGTGTGAGAAGAATGGAAGGTTGCGCACAATAAGCCCAAGAGGCTGCAGTGCAATCCGGCGAAGCCGGAAGGACGGCTCCCGGAAGGAAAAAAAAGATATAAAGGCTCGGAATTTCTATTATTTCGGACGAAGCCATTCTGCGCATATGCTCCTTCCCTAAATGATTTTGTTTAACTCTCCGTGTTGTATCATTCGCCAGTTCAAACTGTGCAAATGAACTGCACCCGTCACAGGAGGCTCAAGGCGTGGCCTATATATTTCCACATCTATAATTTCTGCTGTTAAACTATCCCAAAGTCAACGTGTTCCATACCTGTATGTTTATTTATTTATTACATTTTATTAATCCACTTTGTCATACCTAAGAATACTTTATTAACACGTAGTTTATTTATTCCAGATGATTGCAAACACATTCAGAGCTTCACTATTATCTCAAAAGATGACAAAGGCTTTCCTGACCACCAGTAAAATATCTAGTGCTGACCACAGTGACGTTATAGTCCGTAATATGGGCGAGAAAGGCATTATCATATTGAATCGCCCAGAACATCTAAATATACAATCTAAACCGATGATAGAAAATATATACTCTACCTTAAAAGAGTGGAAAAAATGCAAACAACTCGTTTTAGTAAAAGGAGCTGGGGAAAATCATTTTGTGCAGGAGGAGATCTTAAAATGATGCATGGTGGAGAAACCGACTTGAATATAATAAAATATTTTAGAATGAAGTGCACTACAGAGGCGCTGATTAACTCGTACAACGTTCCTTATATTTCTATCGTGGATGGGATTGTTATGGGAGCTGGTGTGGGCCTGTCTATTCACGGACGATACCGCGTAGCTACTGAAAGAACGTTGTTTGCCATGCCTGAAACGAAAATTGGGTATTTCCCAGACGCTAGAGCGACATACTTTCTACCCAGGCTGAGTGGAAGACTCGGATGGTTCTTAGGTCTAACGGGGTACAGGTTAAAGGGAACAGACACCGTCAAAACTGGCATCGCCACACACTTTTGCAAAAGTGAAAACCTGAAAGATTTAGAGGACTCCTTATTAAAATGTTCTAATGAAACTGACATAAAAACTACATTGGATAAGTATCATATAGAAAATTGCAAAGAATTTTCACTAACGCCATATCTGGAGAAAATAAATTACTGCTTTTCAGCAGAAACAATCGAGGGAATTTTATCCAGGTTAGAAGAAGATGGTTCAAAGTGGGCTGAAAATACTGGACCTAGGAAAAAAACTAACTTTGCAAGAATGCCTGCAGATGGAATTTCGTTTGACTTATAATTTATTAAACGAAGGAATAGATTTCTATATTGGTAAACCTTTTTTGTAATGTGTATAATTGTACAGGCTATTACAATAATTCACAAAATATATGTAGTTATAATTCTTGGCGAAGGCGCACGGTTAGTTATGTTAATCCGATTAATTTACACAGTTTAGACTTCAAAATGGAAAGGAGATGGGCATTACAGAAAAGGAAGACCAACTGTTTGAAAAGCAAACATTTTAGAAGTGTGTATACAGCAAAAAATATATACAGTGGGGCGTAAAGTCGCGCATAAATTCGATAAAAATTAAAAGATATTTTTTTTAGGAAAACGCTCGGACACGTCAATTAAATTTTTCATTTGCCGATATTTTTAGGTACTTCATTTGGCTTTTTATTGACAGTTGTCAAAGATATGAAGCCATCGATATTTTTTTTTAAATGACAACATAACATCATTAAATTTGAAAAGCTCTTATTTCATGGAGTATGCTCCTAAATTTTGGCGCGATTCTGCCAGGCCATTTTGAAATGGCGACCGTTCAAAATTTAAAATCCGACAAAAAACGAAGGAAAGTTTATTTAAAAAATCACTCGAACACGGGAGTTTCTACAGCTATTTGCTCGACTATTTGACATAACACAGTCTCAATAGTTATCCAGAATTCCAGAAATGGAAAATAAATAATATAAAGCGTATTCTTACATATTTTTGTTTAATCTATTTTTTTTAAAATAGAACGCTAAAAATAAAAATAACTCAATCAATTAAAACTACCTATCCTAATCCGGTCTTTAATAAATGTTCAAACTGTGTCCCGTTAACTTCTTGACTTGGTTACTACCAAGCCGCGACTGAAATTCTTCAACCATGTTACGTATCATTTCAGCGAGTATTTTTTTGAATTTCGTATCGTATTCTATTTTTTAATAGAATAATCTATGTATACTAGTAGGTTTATTTGCATAACGCTATGTTTTAAATAACCCCACAAAAAGAAATCCATGGGGGTTAGGTCAGGCGACCTAGGAGGAAATTCGAATTGACCCCTTCGCCCAATCCATCGACCCGGAAATATTTCGTTTAAAGATTAATTTAAATAATGAATTTAATTAAAATAATTAAGAACGCGCTTTATTTTATTTATTCCCAATTTTTGGAATTCTGTATAACTGTTGAGAGTGTGAGTGTTATGTCAAATAGCTGTAGAACCTCTTGTGGCTGAGTGATTTTTTAAATAAACTTTCCTTTATGTTTTATCGAATTTTAACGCTTGATTGGTCGCCATTTTAACAAGACTTTTTAAAATCGCGCCAAAATTTAGGAGTATACTGCGTGAAATAAGAGCTTTCAAATGATGTATCACAAGCTATGTGTTGTCATTTGAAAAATATATGGATGACGTCATATCTTTGACAGCTGTCAATAAAAAAACAACTGAAGTACGTCAAAATGTCGGCAAATGAAAAGTTTAATTGATGTTTCCGAGTGTTTTTCTAAAAAAAAAATATCCTTTGATTTTTATCGAAATTATGCGCGATTTTACGCCCTCACTGTATACAAAAAATACAAAAATGAGCATAGGAAAATACAAAAACATAAATAACGGCTTTCAGTCGTCATATTTGTTACATACTAGTCTGTTTACCAAAACGTTTGTGCCAACTAGAAAATGACTTTAGTGTAAACACCGTGACATTCTCCCAATTTCAATGAAGTATCGCTTCAGTTGCACAAAGCAACACTTGGTTATCACTCTAACACATACAAATAGTTATTCAGATCGAAATCCGGATCTGTGAAATTTTGTGGTGAATGACGATGAGCTCGGAAATCGCTCTTTGCGTTTAAGGAGCCTACCGTTAGGGTGTGCTCTGACCACGATTCCGGTAGTTGAAGGAGCCAAGTTTATTAGACACATTAGAACACGTCTAGTCCCATTTCCACACACTAGAGGGCGATACTACGTATCACCGTCGTTTTTTTCTTGTCAGGCAATAAGCCGATATGCTCAAATCTTATCATTCGCTGTCAAATTATTATTCTATATTACGATATTGATTTATTCGATGTTTTTTTATGAGTCATCCCTAATACAGGGGACACTGCAGCCTATTAGAGAGGTGCCGTACGTCTCCAGGGGCACTTTTGTATTCCCAAAGATTTCTTGTCTTGATCTAATACCTCACAGTCTGGTAGAATATGGAGAACAGTCTCGATCTCATTACAACACAGTCTGCAGCTGAGATCTCCATGCCCTATTAGGTACCCTGTAACAGTGGCGGATATACAAATTTGCAGCCAGTATGCTATTCAATTTTTGCCGCCCCTAATACCCCAGTTCGCAATCATATTAATTACATTTATTCTGTCAATGAAATTGCAACTTGATTTGTGCTCTATCGTCGTCATTACATCAGCTTTTTCCCGTTATTAATTGTAACTAGGGGATCGTTGTGTTTTAGATTATGTCTAGATTATTTTTACAACCCACAATTTAGTGAAGATTACACGAGAAATAGTTTTTGGGTATATGTACTTCTGAGCTAAAAAAGCTCAATCATGTACTAATTATAAGGTGGGGTAAGGTATGCCTTAAAAATATCTACACTAATATGAACACAGATTACGCAAAATAATGTACATTTGGTAAACGTTGTTAAATATTTTTTATTGCACTTAAAACAAAGTGTTTTAAGTTTAAAAACAATACGAGCAATATCTCTATTAAATTTTCTAACAACTTTAATTTGTTAAAACTTTAACTAAATTAAAGTTTTAACAAATAAACACAAATACGCGTGCGCGCAATAAAAATTGCTGCAATTTTTCTTGCCGGCAATAAAAATTGCGAACTGTAAAGCGGCCTATAGCCATATATCTAATACTCCTATATTGCTAGAAGGGTCTGGAGATTGGCGAAATCACCACGGTGCAGACATATATGCGTATGTCTCTCTCTCGTAACTACTTCGAGTCTTACGCGCATGCCCGAGAATTGAACATCCAGTCACACACAGCCAATTGCCCCACCAGACTTGTGACGCTTGCGCACAACAGGTCAAGTAGTCCATTTGCTGTCTCACTTACCCCGTGACACCTCTACTTACGGGCACCAGCAATATAGGAGTATTAGATATATGCCTATAGCGAACGGTCATGTCATCTGTTCCCACGCCGCAACCCAAAAACGACTACGCAAATACGTCATGCCAGTGGCGGTGGGCTATAAGGTGCGCTGGTGCGCGCGCACTACCGACAATTTAGCATTAATAATTTTATTTAGTAATTAATGGATGCATTCTTAATTTATCGCCTTGCCGCATCCCTAGCGTTAATACCATCTCAATATTGTTTGGCAGCAGCGTTACGAATCCACTAGACGCTAGGTCTCTATCTCCAAGGCCACTGGTTTCCGATCCCGGCACGGGAATCGACACGCGCAATACGAAAAAGCGGGACGACGATCGCGCTTCCGTGCAATACAAAAAAGCGAACGCGTATTGTTACTGCTTGCCCCTCCACAATTACGAAAAGGAGTGGGCGAATCCTATAGATATGATGTGCGGAGTTTAAGAGCGCACGAGAGTGATCGATTAGTTTGTGAATTGTTTTCGTACATCGTTGTTTTATCGATCATGTTTTATAAATATAAACTCGGGTTTTCGGTTATAATCTAGTTTGGAATAATGAATTCTATTCAAAACTTATTAAAAACTCCATTCTCTAGCTTGAGTTTGGAGGAAAAAGTGCAAATTAAAACTCTAGGTAGGCCCACTCCACAAATTAATTTAAAATTAGCCGTGAAAGGCAAAAATAAACAATTTGTAAGAACATTTAATAATGACTTATTTAAAAAACATTTGTGGTTAAGTGGATGCGATGTATTGAACGCAGTGTTTTGTTTTCCGTGTGTTTTGTTTGGCGAGGTGAGAAACACCTTGGACCAAAACTGGAGCAACGGATTTAAATCACATAAACGAGAAAATGAAAAAAACCAAAGCAATTGAAAAATTTGTACAGTGTAAAAATCGCAGAATTGAGCTCATTTACAATGAAAATTAAGTAAGTTTTCAAATTAATAAAGTTAATAAGAATAACCTTAATATGAGATAAATATTTATCTCATATTAAATATAACATATAAATAGTTATCTCATATTAGGGATCTTCTTATTATTCTTATGATTATCGTTATTTTTATGTATGGTGCACCCCCAATCATAGGATCACGTACCGCCACTGCGTCATACAAAAAAAATATTTACGTGTTGAAACATATTGCACGTTGATTGAATTGTGTGAGTGGACCTAGTAACATTTAGGTACATGGAGAAAAAATTATAGTAATACTTATTTTAAAAAATTAGTAAATATTACTAAATTTAAATTGTGATATTGAAACGCTATTGAAATATTTTAAAAATTCATGATCACAAAAGTATATTTCACAGAGCGTTTAGTAATTTTTCATATACAGACGTTAGAGTGTTCAGTATACTGTACAGTACTAAAATATTGAAATTTTTGTTAAATTTTCTCGTTTTCTCTATGTATATAATATTGTTTTTTTTTTTATTTCTGTAAAACAAAAATTTTTGGGCCAAAGCCGCCCCCTAAAATATGCCGCCCTAGGCTCCAGCCTACTCAGCCTGCTAGTAAATCCGCCACTGCCCTGTGTAAGTGTATTCTTAGCTGGTTCTTACTGAGTTTTAGGAGACTTCCAGCTCTTTTAGTACAATTATCCTTCATACGGGCATTGTTTCGTGCTAGTTTTGGAGTATTACTCCAATGTTTCTTATGTTTTTGTTATCTCGAGGGCTGGTTTCGGGCAACATATGGAGTTGCTGAACCTCTCCTTACAAGTTCGTCAGCATGTTCGTTTCCAGGAATCCAACTGTGACCTGGGACCCACATTAGTCTCAATTCTCAATACTCTCAATGTAGTGCAGTCTGTCAGTTTTTTGGGTCCCTTCCTGGCATTCCAGTGCCAGTCTAGATGTTACGCCAAGGGCTGCCTAGCTATCGGTTATTATGTTTATCTTATTTGTTCAAGTACTCTGGTTGTTTATCCTTGCACATTGTACTGTCCCACAGGAAAGATATGAAAAACTGTTTGGGGACTGCTGGCCAGAACTGATGCTTGAATTTTATGTGAATCTTTTATAAACCATGTGTTTTATGAATATAATTGAATGATATGATAAATGTAATTTCTGATTTAAAGCTATGAAAAGCACTATATTAAATGAAATAAATTGTAATCACTGTATTCAGTTGCAGAAGCACATATATAAATAATTATATCTTAACTTAATTCTCCTTTTCAGGAACCAAAGCGTTAATTGACAAAGATCGAAACCCTAAATGGAACCCACCGACATTATCCGATGTTTCGGAAAATTTTGTAGACAAGTATTTTGCCAAAATACCTCAAGAACTTGACCTGAGTAATCTATAACTCAAAGATTAGGTGATGATTTGTAACAGATCCCTGAATGAGGAAATTAAGTATAAGAATGATCAATCTAAGTACATAGATGGACAATAAATTAAATTAACAAAATGTTATGAATATACATATGTTTTATGAATAAAGCATTTCACATATACAAATTGCCTCTTTTAGTCCAATCAACGAGCGAAAGCCTCCATGTTAATTGGTCACTAATTGGTATCAGCAAACAAAAAATATGGTCGTATAGAGAAAAAAATTCTAAGAAAGAAGTAAAAAAAACGCTATTTTTGCTACTTGAGTTTTAATGGCGAACATAACCAAAAAAATTCGCAAAAGTCAAAAAAACGTTTCAAAAAAAAAGTCAAGTGTTTTGAATGCCAGTTTTCAAATATGCAACGGCCAAAAATGTAAAACCAAAATGTAAAAAAAGTTATTCGAAAACAAACGGTTCGAAAAAAATGATGCAATTTTACAACGCATTTTTTATGCAAAAATTAAATAAAAGCTATTTGGTTTTTTATAGCATGAAAGTACAAGTCTTCGCGAATAAAATGAGCCCAAGATCGTTTCTGTACGATCATTTTTTCATTTTTGCCTCTGTAAAAGCTGATTTTTGAAAACGTCTCTTTTTTTAAAAAAATCGTTATAACTCGAAAAAATAAAACTTTTTTGAATTTTTGGAAAAAGGATCATTATCCGCTTGTCTTGGGCTATATTTTTACTTAACAAGAAGTCTGTTCAAACGAAATTGGAATTTATACAGCAAAAAATACGAAAACGCGATTTTTGACGTTTTTTTTAATTTTTCTCAAATGTTTATGAACTGATTTTTTTCGTTCAAATATCATTCGACGCGCATTTTTAAGACCTACAACATTCTAATTTAACTTTCTTGTGTAGGACTTGAAGCTTTTTTTATTTGCAAAAAAAAAACGTTTTTTTGAGTTCTGCGATTTTTTTTGGTTATGTTGGCCATTAAAACTCCAGTAGCAAAAAACGCTATCTTTCTTAGAATTTCATTCTCTATACGACCATATTTTTTGTTTGCTGATAACAATTAGTGACCGGTTTTCTCCCCGTTGATTGGGCTATTTACTGTTTGCTGACTTCCGTAACATTTTTTTCTATTTTGTCGTTGTGATCTAGTACGCCAAGTGATCTAATAAGCTAAAATGGTCCGTGGTCTTCCCGACTTAAACGTCGGTAATGGTCCAATATACTTTACAGTTTGCGAATAATATTTATGTGGATGACATAGAGCTCAGTGTGTAATACATTTAAAGAGCACGTTGCAACAATAAACAACGTGGTATTCCTTAGTGGCAGTGCCCCTTTGATTTCTTATTCTTTGGCAGTTAGTGGATAAAGTACATTTTCAACAATGGAAATGTATGACCAGTGCCAAGCTCAGTTTATCTTCGGCAAAAATTTATATCACAGGTGTTCAAGAGAGTCATGAATAATATAAAATCAAGTGTTCAAAATAAATATATCTACATAACTGCAGATGAAACCTCAGATCGGAAATTAAATATACTTATACGATGTTTGAAATCAGATCACGTGTCCCCTGTTTATTTAATATGTTCTAGTCGAATGGTACAGACTACATCACAAAGTATGGTAGGTATCGCAGAACGTGCTCTACAAAACGTAAACATTGGGGCCTACTAATCCTACAATTGCTACCAATATTCGAACGTTATCGAAGAGATTCAGTATTTTTCAGTAACAAAATTATAAATTGAAAATCGTATCCTTAACCTTATCAGATAGTCTATCTATTGTGGATGATGATAGATGTTCGACAGATAATTAGTATATGCTCAGACAGACGACGCGTATCTATCTGAGTGTATTTGACCGTATGAATTTTACTGAAAAAATCTATTGAACGGATATTAATACTACAATTCTTTAGTTAGGGTTAGTTCTTTTTTTGAGTTTTATTATTCTTTTTTATGCTGACATCACGGAACCTAAGTGCGGCCCTGGTGTGTAACAAAAGGTTATGTCCCTTAGGGGCGTACAAACCTGCACACGCATGCGGTGAGAAGCTACGCATATGCGTGCGTACTCAATCCATTCGCGTTCAGAGCATTCTTTGAAACTTTTATCGCCGCATATGCGTGCGTGCTCAAATCTCTCCATCCATGCGTGGTAAAAATGTCTAAAGAGTTGGTTATGGTCAGTGCCACATTTGTAGGCATTAGTAGTTTATTAAAAAAAAAAAAAGATAAGAAAAATAGACGATGGTGGATGACGCATTTATTTAAAAGAAGAACTCGACATATGAGCTCCGATTTATTAGTAGATTTGGCTTTAGAACCAAATACCGGACAATTTCAAAACTTTGTACGTATGCCATTAGAAGACTTTGAATACCTAATGTAATGAAAAATATACAGTGTTAAGAAAGGCCATATCTGCTAAAGAGCGCCTAGCTATAACATTAAGTTTCCATATTTAATTCTTTTGAAATTGTTTCCCATGTATCCTCTTTCTTCGTTTTTGAACAATAGAACTTATTTTTTGGATCCCGTAATATAGGGATTTTTTCATATACAGGGTGAGTCAAACTTAACGCGACAAACGAAAGGTACGGATAGGGCATGTTATTCTAAGCAAAAAAGTTCTAATAAACATGTGTCCGGAAATGCTTCCTAAGAGCGCTACGGACGATCAAAGATGGCAGGCCCCAATTGATTTTCTTGCCTTTTATTTCAAAAACTGCTCGAAATGTCCACCGTCATTTTCAATGCAAAGTTGACATCTGCGAATGACTGATTGCGCGGCTGCACGACACTCCGCTAGTGGTATTTCTTGGGCAGCTTGCAAGATCCTCGCTCGGAGACTAGCTTCGTCGTTGACGGGCTCAGCATAAACTTTGCTCTTCATTCTGCCCCAAACATAAAAATCCATAGTGGTTAAGTCCGGGGAACGCGGAGGCCAAGGACGGGGACAGTCTCGACCGCGACCAATCCATCTTCCTGAAAAATGGTTGTGAAGCCATTGCCGCACTAGTAGAGTGTAATGGGCTGGGCAACCGTCTAACTGGAACCACCTGTTTGCTCTATCAATTAGAGGCATGTCATCTAATATTGCTTCAAATTCATTTTCCAGGAAATGAAGAAAGGCCGGACCATTTAGTCTTGGAGGCAAGAAATATGGACCAATGAGTGTATCGTCGCATAACCCCATCCAAACGTTGCACGAAAATTCATGTTGAAAATGTTGTTCTTTTACAGCATGCGGGTTTTCATGGGCCCAAATATGCGCATTATGTTGGTTAAAGATACCACTACGGGTAAAAGTTGCCTCGTCCGTCCAAATCACCTTCCGATAGTAAGAAGCATCGTTTGTTATTTGTTCCAAGAACCACTCTGAAAATTCTCTTCTTCGAGGTAGGTCTTCAGGAAGCAAATTCTGAACTTTCTGCAAATGATAGGGGTGGCGACCATCTGCTTTCAGAGTTCGGTTCACAATGCTCTGGGAATAGCCTAATTGCAAAGAACATCTCCTCGTGCTACTTGAAGGTATTTGATCGAAGTGTTCTAGGATATTTTCTGTTCTTCGATTATTATGAAGGGGTGCAAAAATACCGTCTGCTCGCGATTTCGAAGAAGTTGTCCCAGTTTCTCTTAATCGTTGAAATGTTCTAGTAAATACCGCTTTGTCGGGCACTCTTCTCATTGGAAATCTTCGGGCGTACTCATTCACAGCAGCGCGCGCATTACCATCACAGTACCCGTAAACAAACACAATATCCGCATATTCACTTGTAGTGTAGGTATTTGGCATGTTTCCGCAATTTACTCATAAACTAGCTTAAAATTAGTGACAAATTGAATTCAATCGACACGTCAAACAAGGCTGTCAAACAAACACTTTCAATTGTTATCAAGGCCTGCTTCTCTTTTTAATTAATAAGGCAGCGGAGTGAATTAATCAGTCATTCGCAGATGTCAACTTTGCATTGAAAATGATGGTGGACATTTCGAGCAGTTTTTGTAAAATTTTAGTTTGTTTTGTTACGTTAAACCAATTATTTTAAGCAGTTTTTGAAATAAAAGACAAGAAAACCAATTTGGGCCGGCCATCTTTAAACGTCCGTAGCGTTCTTAGGAAGCATTTCCGGACACATGTTTATTAGAACTTTTTTGCTTAGAATAACATGCCCTATCCGTACCTTTCGTTTGTCGCGTTAAGTTTGACTCACCCTGTAGATCTATTAATTCCATACACTGTTCATTTGACCACTCCATTTTCCAGCGTCCAGCCACAAATACTTATAAATATGTCAACAACTCCGCACTAGTCTCGCTTTAAACTAGAACGGCACAAAAACCCGTCCAAATTGAGCGCGAACGCACACGTATGTTTCTTTGATGTGTGCCAAAAAACCGACACCAGTCTGGCTCACGGTATGCGCGCTCAAGTCATTCGCGAGAGGTAACGCATGCGGCGAGAGGCCACGCAAACGCCGTCCAGATTTGCATACGTATGTGTATGCGTAGCTTCTCACCGCATGCGTGTGCAGGTTTGTACGCACCTTAAATATGTAACAAACATACACCATAAAATACCGACTGTACATATGCAACAAACAAAACCGCTCTAAAATGTAATCAAGACGCGTAATTGTATTCATGTTATTATAAAATATACCTATTTATGTATTTATCTTTTATCAAGGACTTTCATACATACAATAATTGTCGTCCAAAATATCGTATACGTAGAGATTACCAAACCCGATACTGATAAATAGGTTTATTATTTATTTAAGTAGTTTCCAAGTAACCACGTACGTTTTAAATATTTTTTAAAAAATGTCCTCAGATACAAACGATGTGATAATATAAAATATAGAAAACAAGGGTATGATTGTTTTAAATCGACCTAAAGCATTGAATGCACTCAGTCTATGTTGAAAAAAAAATTACCAGACTTTGAAGGAATGGGGAAACCGGTAAAACACACGATATGTATATGCAAGTTGGTCTACGAGTACCTACTAGTCTAAAAGCTGGTAGACATTTTTGGGAAGGTATTTGAGGCAATGTGAAGTTGCTCAAAACTTTTTTTAGTGTTACCTAAATACAAAAATGCAGACCTGGCTGATGGGTTAGGGGCTTAAGCGACCATTAAATTTTTCAAGAAGCGAAATTATTTTTGAAAAAAATGTTCTTGAGGCACATTGAGATTTTAACATTTTAAAATGTAATATTTAAAGAGTTGAAAAATCAAAAAGCCAGATCATTTAACCGGGTCAAAAAGTTTGCCAGACGTTTGCAAAATTAATAATTTTTCAAAAAAAATCAAAAAATGTACTTGAGGCACTTTGAAATTTTTGTAGGGTATTATTCGTGACTAAAAACAGTTATTTACAAAAAGACAGGTCGTTTCGGTGGGACATTTTACCCGCCAGGTGTGTGAGAATGTTCAACGTGAGTGGGAGTGAGTAGTGCGATGCGCAAGTTGAAATGGGAGAGAACGGGTATATAGGCAGCTGTCTCAAGAGGATGCACGATGCAGTGTGATTGGCTCCCGCAATATCACGTGATTAAGAGCATTCGTGCGGTCGTTTGTAAGAATTTTGGAGTATTTAAAACGTTCTGTCGTATACTGCAACGTATTTATCTAACACGTGTTTTTATAAAAGTCCTCTTTTGTCGATGATTATTTGCAATGGATAATGATAATTGTGTAAAAAAAGTGTGTTATTTGCACAAAAGACACTGAAAAAAATAATTCTTTTTAATGAGAAGACGTTGAAAAAAAGGAATGAAGTGTTAGAAAAAAAACATGGGTTAAAATATAAAGACATTATTTTACCAACCAATTCCTACTTAAAAGACGGTTATCATACCCATTGTTACAAAAATTTCCTTTTATGAAAAAAAATATGACACTTCATCTAGAAATTCTGATGTGCCTCTTTCCTCACAAGGTATGGTATTATTTTCTCAATTTGGAAATAAATGACAAAAGGGGCCTTTTTCTCACAAATCCTTTATTTCTGACTTACTACCGGTTTCGGTCACTAAATGACCATCTTCAGGCAACAAAAGTTACAATAGGACTATTACTTTGATTTTGATTTTTGATGTATCAAAATTCATCTGGTAGATATATCGATTTTTTTGTAATTTTCTATTAATTCACCTTCCAAAGTTCTTTTACTTATCTTGATTTATCTCAGATAGATTACTCCACTTTTTTATTTGGTATTCGTGGTATTACTAAACTAGATTTTCTTATTTTTAAAAACAGTTAACATTTACACAACATTCACTTAAGACAATGGACAAACAGACATGTTGAAAATCATAGGACTATGATTTTCAACATGTCCGTTTTCATTTACACAAGTGAATGTTGTGTAAATGTTAACTGTTTTTAAAAATAAGAAAATCTAGTTTAGTAATACCACGAATACCAAATAAAAAAGTGGAGTAATCTACCTGAGATAAATCAAGATAAGTAAAAGAACTTTGGAAGGTGAATTAATAGAAAATTACAAAAAAATCGATATATCTACCAGATGAATTTTGATACATCAAAAATCAAAATCAAAGTAATAATCCTATTGTAACTTTTGTTGCCTGAAGATGGTCATTTAGTGACCGAAACCGGTAGCAAGTCAGAAATAAAGGATTTGTGAGAAAAAGGCCCCTTTTGTCATTTATTTCCAAATTGAAAAAATGAACTCACATTTTGCCATACTACAAAGAATATTATTTTGTTTTGTTTGTTTTTTTATTTTTATTTATTGAATATACCCATAAATAATATTAGTTATTCGTAGGTAGTCCAAAAGTTTTAAAATAAGAAAATTACGACTAAGAACGTTTTAAATACTCCAAAATTCTTACAAACGACCGCATGAATGCTCTTAATCACGTGATTTTGCGGGAGCCAATCACACTGCATCGTGCTTCCTCTTAAAACAGCTGCCGATATACGCGTTCTCTCCCATTTCAACTTGCGCACCGCACTACTCACTCCCACTCACGGTGAACATTCTCACTGACCTGGCGGGTAAACTGTCCCACCGAAACGACCTGTCTTTTGTAAATAACTATTTTTAGTCACCCTACAAAAATTTCAAAGTACCTCAAGTACATTTTTTGAACTTTTTGACCCGGTTAAATGATCTGGCTTTTTGATTTTTCAGCTCTTTAAATATTAAATTTTAAAATGTTAAAATCTCAATGTGCCTCAAGAACATTTTTTTCGAAAATTATTTCGCTTCTTGAAAAATTTAATGGTCGCTTAAGCCCCCTAACCCATCAGCCAGGTCTGCATTTTTGTATTTAGGTAACACTAAAGGAAGTTTTGAGCAACTTTTCACATTGCCTCAAATACCTTCCCAAAAATGTCTACCAGCTCTTAGACTATTAGGTACTCGTAGACCAACTTGCATATACATATCCACTATGTGCAGCAGATGTCGACCGGTTGTGAAAAAGGACAAATTGTACACTTCACGTTCTAACGGCTAGCATTGGTGGTGACAGGGGGCGGTCTTACTCCTTCACTACCTTCGATGTGTATGTTTTTGCATCGCATCTCACTTATATTTGTCCTAAGTGGCCGATATATTGTCACATACTGTATATATTAAACAGGATCAGTTTTGTGCAGAACTAACAGTACATGGTGGGCTTAGAGAATCAATCACTGTTGCGCAGAGGATTACTAAGGCCCAGAGTACAGACCCGATACTTTTACTCCCGGTTAAGGCATACACCTTTTCACAGTTTTATCGTCTAGTTAACTAATCGGTCGGCGATATTTTACAAATGTCTGTATTTAGCAAAACATAAATAGTTTAGTGGGCTTTCCTCACTAAAGCGAATGTCGTCTGTAATATATCCAACTTAAAATTATTCCTAACTAAAAAGAGTTTTGCATTCCGTGTTTTAATACTTATTTATATTTTATTTATTTTGAGTTGAAAACTCTTAAAAAAATTAACTAAAACCTAAAATCAACTGTACTTATTTGCACTCCAATACATATTACGTAAAAAAATAATAAAATACCATACAATATCTAATGGTGGGTTCATGCAGAAATTTTTAGTAATAAGAATAAGAATAGTAATAAGCATAAAAGTTAAACCTTCGTTTTATAATGACCCAGTTCATGCAGCAAATCCTTATTTTTAAAATTATTACTAAAAATTATGTTTACTGCATGAACTGGATCATTGTAAAACGAAGGTTTAACTTTTTATGCTTATTACTAGGTATTCTTATTCTTATTACTAAAAATTTCTGCATGAACCCACCATAAATAGCCGTTGTCATTTCCCATAGTTAAATGACCATATTACTTTCAATCTTCAAAATACAGATAGCCTAAAAATAATATGTATTGAATCAAACATGACGTAAGAGAGATCTATTTATATTTTATAATTTTTATGCACAAAAATGATCCTGTCTACATATTACCACAATTTAAAGAAATTAGACTGTTGGTGGGTTCATGCAGAAATTTTTAGTAATAAGAATAAGAATAGTAATAAGCATAAAAGTTAAACCTTCGTTTTATAATGACCCAGTTCATGCAGCAAATCCTTATTTTTAAAATTATTACTAAAAATTATGTTTACTGCATGAACTGGGTCATTATAAAACGAAGGTTTAACTTTTATGCTTATTACTATTCTTATTCTTATTACTAAAAAATTTCTGCATGAACCTACCATGTGATATTACATACACCATAAAATACTGACGATGCAACCAACAATACCGCTCTACACATTAAAATTTAAATAAAAACGGGTAGGTAATGTATGTATAAAATTACCTTCTATCAAGGGTCCTTATACATACAATAGACCATTGTCATCCGAAATATCGTACCTATAAGTAGTGATTAGCAAATCTGATTAAATTAAATTAAGTTCATCTTAAACAGTAAAATGACCGAATTTGTATAAATATTGTAAATAGTCTACAGGTTACCACGTAAGTCTTAAATATTTACATACTACCTTGTAAAGCCGTTAATTATAAAAAAGAGAAAGGAAAATTCAAAAATATGCTTGATTATCAATTCAATTATTGTTTTATCATTTATCAATCACGAATCAGGATGACCTTCGACCTTAAAGGATGATAAAGCAGTAATCTACCGAAGTTGACAGATAATAAATTATAATTATGAAACAGGTTATATTCCGAATTTTTAATATCTCTAATCTGAGAAAAAGCGTTGTAGATATAATAAAATAACATGACAATAAACTGTTTAAAATCGTTTGTATGTATGTACATAGATACCTACTGTTAAGAGTTAGGACCGGTACTGAGTTTAACTCAAACTCATGAAAACAAGAATCCTGTGGTGATCAAGCACTTTTTTATTTGCTATAAATAGTGTTCAACAGTACATAAACAGTAGTAAAGTAATTATGATAATTTATTCAATTATTTAACATCAATAGTAACCTAAAATTGGTTATTTTTCGTTTCAGATGATAAGAAACAGCACTCTAACCTCAAAGCTCACCAAACAAATTTCAAATACTCTTATACATAATATCAAACGAAAAATGTCCTCAGATGCAAGTGATGTGCTAATACAAAATATAGGAAACAAAGGCGTAATTGTTTTAAATCGGCCTAAAGCTTTGAACGCACTGAATCTATCGATGGTGAAAAAAATTTACCCCATTTTAAAGGAATGGGAAACCGGTAAAACACTTGTTATCGTAAAAGGGGCAGGCGAAAAAGCTTTTTGTGCTGGTGGTGATGTTAGAGCTGTAGTTGAGGCAGGTTTGAGAGGAGAAAAAACTAGGTCACGAATTTTTTAAGCAAGAATATACGACGAATGGACTCATAGGACTGTATAAAATTCCTTACATAGCTTTAATAGATGGTATAGTTATGGGAGGTGGTGTTGGTTTGTCCATTCATGGGCAATACCGCGTAGCAACAGAGAGGACACTTTTTGCTATGCCCGAAACACAGATTGGACTCTTCCCCGATGTAGGAGGATCATATTTTTTACCTAGATTAAGTGGAAAACTCGGTTGGTACTTGTCTCTTACAGGCCATAGACTAAAGGGTGTAGATGTAGTTAAGGCAGGTATCGCAACTCACTACTGCGAGAGTCAAAATTTAAAGGAACTAGAAGATAGTTTATTAAAATGCTCCAATAAGCAAGATATTGAAACCACCTTAAGCAAATTTAATAAACCCGAATGTGCTGAATTTTCGCTTGCTCCAGTTATGGAAAAAATAAATTACTGTTTTTCTGCACAAACGGTCGAGGAAATATTTGCAAACTTAGAAAGAGATGGGTCGAAGTGGGCAGAGAGTACTTTAAATGTATTAAGAAAAATGTCTCCCACGAGTTTGAAAGTTACTTTCAAGGAACTTGAATTCGGCAAACAGTTAACTTTGCAAGAATGCTTGCAGATGGAGTATAGAATCGCAGTTAATTGCCTTGAAAATAAGGATTTCTATGAAGGTGAACCATATAATTGATTATTTTAAATAATTGCTCCAGGGCACTATGGCAAATAGTAGTACCTAATAGCCACCACTTTAACAATACTAAATTAAAAACAAAATTAAATTTCTTTGCCTAAAAGTTGGTAAGGAAGTAGGTTTTGCCTTTTGCCTTTTTTCTTGTTTTAAACCGAATTAATCTTAAATTATTTGATACAAATTCATATGTACTCTATTTCCATTCTAAATTGAAAATAGGTAGAAAAAGGCAAGGTTGTCAGATATATTTTAAATTGCTAAGCTCACTATACAAGTATACTTCATACTTCAGTAAACTGTTAGTTCGTGACATTCTTAGAAAGCTAGTTTGGAAATATTAAAAAAAAAATACATAGATATAAATTTATTAGTTAGCATTAAAATAAAGCGTTTAAAATTGCTGGAAAAAAATAATTATAAATCAAAACAACCTTATGAATGTTACTATACTTAAGAAAATTTTGAAGAGTCGGCAACGCGATGCCGCGAATGCACCAGCAAATGCCGACCATTATACTATAGGATTGCTTTATATGTAATACATTCAAATACTTATTCGGTCCACTGTGCCATAAAATTTTTACGACGTCGTTAAAATGATTTACGACTTTAGAAATTCTACCTGTTTAAGGGGCCAGTGACGTGTATTTCAGCTAGGTTTATTAACAGACAATTTTTTGAGATTGTCTGGCTAAATGAGCATTATTTACAGAAAATTATATTACAAATATTAAGTTTTGTATGCAGGCTAATTTTAATCTCCTATTTTGATTTGAATGAAACAAATTATTTCACAATTTTCGAATTTATAAAAAGATATATGCACGCCCATGGAATCATAAAGTTGCACCGCTTTTTTTGTTCCCCAGGCGTATTTATCATTTTCATTTAAAATTAGAAGGACTATAGGTACATATGCATTCTTACATACAGGACTGTATTCCTCTTTTTTTAGGGATCCGAGCATTGTTAATTGATAAAGATCAAAATCCAAAGTGGAACCCACCAACATTGGCCGAGGTTTCTGACGAATTAGTGAATAGTCACTTTTCTAAGGTACCTCAAGAGTTGGAATTGAAGAACAAACTGTGATAAATCCATATGTAAGAGCTTCATGGCATTATAAATGGTGATATGTATATTAAAAAGTAAAGCTTTTATGAATGAATAAGTTTAATTATTTTATTTTTAGTCTTTATTACCTTTTTACCTACTACTACATACATGTGTTGAACCAGCTTTATACCAACAATAAATTGATTCATGTATTCATCAAGTACCTTCAAGGACGAATTGGACTGGTGTAAAGTTTAAATCTTATTCCAAATTTGCTATTAATATGTTCATCAATTTATTCACGAATTAGAACTGATTCTATATTCATTCAATTTATTGACGTGAATCTGTCAATTCAGTAGGGCCATAACTATAAAGAAACCATTTCTCTATGGAGCCAACACCGAGTACATATAAATCGGTGGGAGCCAACCATCGAAATTAAGAATGAACTGGCGATTGACGACTGCGCATTAAAACTCCAGTAGAAAGAAAGAGAAAACCTGGGCGACATATTTTTCTCTCTCTAACGCTCTATGATTGGTAGTTGACTAAAGACGTTTCCCACCCGTCAGTACCGTATCTTGAAAAATACCATACCCGCCGGCAAAATGCCAAGTTTATGTTGTGTGTGTCCAAGTGTTAAACAATCACAGGAAAATATACATTATCATCGGGAAGATATTATTACACTGTAATATATCTATATTCAGTTATATTATTTATAGCCTTAAAAAATTACTTCATTAACTTGATTTCCTTGATGCGGCTGGCCACTAAATAAAACAACTATTACAATAGTATTATACTTTTATTATACAATTATTTTATGTTATTAAAATAAATTTATCTTTATTTAATTTCAATTTAAATTTCTTTAATTTATTATATAATTAATTTAATTTGAATAAAATTATACAATATTTTATACTTTTTGACCCCTTAAACATAAATCTAATTTTCAATGTGACAAGCAGAATAACAATTAAAGTATATGAACCAGTCTAAAATAAACAAAGATTGAAATTTTGGTCAAAGAATCGTGCCGCTTTTTCTCAATTGTTTATCACTTATAAAGTATTAAACTTTACAGGTTATTTGCTGCATTAGAAAGTTTGCGACTTATATGTAAAGTGAAGTAATTATTTACAAGAGACCAAAATATTGTATTCGTCCATGTATATTTCTATTGAAAACCTTTAATACAATCAATATTACTCATCTGTACTCCTATTTTAAACTCATTTAAACACTTCACCTTCGTGTTTTCAAAATTTAGAATGTTTGAACGGGGCCCGAAACCTTAGAGCCGTTACTGCTAGGAAATAAACAAAGACAGAGATGTCGCCCAGGTTTTCTCTCTCTTTCTACTAGAATTATCAACGCGCAGCTCAGACAGCCAGTCCATTCTTAATGTCGATGGAGCCAACACACAAAAAAAAGAGGTTAAGGTTAAATTATAAATCAGCTGTGTATGTTGACGTTGACAGGAAACTGTCATAACACAAATTAATAAAGTATGGTCTAGACAATTAACAAAAATATGTATTCACACGTACTGAAAATAAACTGATTTATAACTTAAATTAAATTTACATTCGTTCAAATAAGCGTCTGAAGGGTATGTAACCTCAAAATCTCAACCAAGGGAGCAATGAGCAATCCTCTGTATCTGTACTGTACTGATGGTGATTTGGAAACCCCCCTGTAGTGTCACGATAGATGGTAAATACCTCGGATATTTTCCTCAGTTGTTCAAATCGAACATACCATAGAGAAACCAATTCTTTATGGAACGTACCATTAACTGAGGCTCTATACTGTGTCTGAGGTGAGAAACTGAGAAGTGAGAATCACAAAACACCCATAGATATGTGATTTGTGGTGAGAATTTTGTGCAAATCGAAAGCAGCTAATATCTTTTTTTTCCATTTTTTGTGAACAATTAAAAATGTGTATAAAACCTTCACATATAGCAAATCTTATTAAAAACTGTAAAGGCTTTGACCGTGTCCTAGAGAAGGTAAATAATAATTATAATAAAGTCACTTTTTAACATTGCACAAGTAAAAATTATGAGGTTATGTCAATTATACATATCATTGGTTTTTCCCATTTCCATACTTGAATTTATTGAAGAGTGATCTATATATTGATTTATTTACAGGGTCCGACAAAAATTTGGAATAATGTGTGTATCATTTTGAAATCCGATTGATAGAAAAATGTTTCAATGAAATGTAGGAATAACCAATTTTATTACATATTCTGGTATCTTGGGTCTTATTTTCTTTCTATTTGTTGCTGCCAATTTTGATTTTTGAATTTCGAGTTATTTTTTTTTTTAATTCACATATTCTGCACATTGCTGGTGGCAATAATGATAGAATTGATATATACTGTTAGAACTGATAACAAGAAGACGTATATGTATAATACTTAACACAAAGATTGTTGAAATAAGTTTTGTAACATAAGACGAATAACTAGGAAGTTAAACATCATTCCACAATTTCAAAAAAGAGGATTAGAACACTTAATTATTAATTAATTTATTTTTATTTTTTACAAACATTAACATTTCAAATTTTTTGGGCAGACTGGCTTTTTTTAAGGTTTTTTTGTAATCACTACATAAAATATGCCCATGAGCATATTTCACATCACATGCTCCCATGAGCCATACACCATTATGAAGATGTGAAAGTTTAAAATTCTATTGGTCACAGATTCTATCTTCGTTTACTATTATATTACAATACACCCAGGACAGCCTTGCCCTCGAATTGCACATAATGAATGTACCTATTAGGAGGTAGTACCACCATACCTGAGAGAATAAGAGATGCCCACACAAAACATCTAAATAGAGATGCCCACAAACAAACAATAACAGACTACTTGAAATGTTCACGGCTGCAGTTACAAAAGAAATGAGCAAAATTTCAGATTTTGTCTACTGCAGACCAAGGGCAAAGCTAGTGTCGCTGCGCTGTATTTAGTTGAGTAATAAAGATCAATTCAACTCCATTGAGACCATTACCTAAAAAAGTATTTACCTACCTAAGGTATTTACCTAAAAAAGTTACAAGCATCAATATCAATAACAACAATATAGCTAGTAATCATACACCTTTGTACTCTAATGAAAACTACTGAAGATCCATGTTATACTTTTACTTTGTATTAGACAGCCTTGGATGTAAAGGCCGGCCTTTGTGTATTACACATTTTCACAGTGTAACTAAAAGAAAAATTGAATTCTAGGTTAAAATAATTAGTCTTGAAAATGGAAGGTGCCTAGCGGAACTGAAAGTATCTGAGGAACATACAAATCCATTGGGAGGTCTTCATGGGGGCCTGTCGGCTACATTAGTTGACTGTGTATCTACATATGCCCTTATGTCTCATAAACAGAACGGTGTTCCGAATGTTTCAGTAGACATCCATATGACGTAAGTTTTATAAAACCTAACTAAAAGTTTATTAAGCAAAAAAGTGTAAGTTTTTTTCTTTAGTTACCTAAAAGCTGCCAAGATAGGAGATGAAATAGAAATACATGCTAACACAATCCGAACCGGAAAAAACTTAGCATTTTTAGAAGTTGCCATAAAAAATAAATCGACAGGCGATGTACTAGTCAAAGGAAGTCATACTAAATTTTTACTGAAGTGATTTTAATTTTTTCATAGTACAATTTTAGGATTGTTTTGTTGTAAAAGATATATATGTTGTTATACAATAGTTAATTAGTTCTATTTTCTATGTACCTATGCAAGGTGATTCCTAAGTTGCGTCATATTTTTATAGCATATAGAATTATTCAAAATAAACGTTATTTCTAAATTTTTCAACAAACTCAAAAATAAAATAGTTGCCTTGATATTTATTCCCAAAATAGGACTTATCTGGTCCTGCCTGATACTTAAAGAAAAGGTTGTACGGGAAAATTCTAAATACAAAAACTACTTTTTTCTACTGAGAGTTGTAAATACTATTTTAAAAATTAATATTGAACTTTTCGATTTTTGAGTAATCAAAAATGGTATGTGGAAAAAAATGTTTGGTTTGAACAGCTCTACACACCACTAAAAAATATGACTCACCTTAGGAATCACCCTGTATAATGTTGCGTAAAGATCACAGTTTTACTCAAGCAACTTTAAAAAGTTACCATGAAGGTTGGAAATATACATGACATTATCAATTTATTGTTAAATTCTGTTTTAGAGAGAATTTATTAGGCTCCACATTAACAATTTCATTGTTATGAAGAAAATGATTTGTTTTTGAATGTTTATGTTTTCCTGAAATCAGTTTTTGCCTACATTGAAAGAACAAAATTTCCCACACAAAAAGAACGCATCATTACCTATTGGGAAACATTATAGAAAAAAAAAACATTTGAGTTGCCGTTATTAAAATAAAAAAATACAGGCATGGAAAACATTCACATTGAGACAGTAGATTAACAGTTGAAAGATTCAGTGTGGAAAGGAAAAGGCCATGCCTTGAGCCACCTGCGATGAGTGGTTAGTGTGGCACAGTTGGAATCAACCAATGATATAATTCGGACAGCTAAACAAAAGCATTTAGGGGAGGAGCATCTGCACAGAAACGCTTTGTCGTTTTAAGATGTGGAATTTCCAACCCTGTATACATGTAATTATAAAATTCTGTCATGATTCCAAAATATGACCTCAGTTAAGTTTTTTAACAATTTATTAACAACATGCTTCTTCTCCAATCTTCTCCAGTCAATTATTTTTTTGTTTGGAAATGAGATTTTTGATGAGAATGAGAAAGACAAAAATTTGTCTTTTTTACACTATTTTTTTTTATGATTGCATTGACTAGATCACTGTGATCAGCAAGATTACTGTGTATATGATGTTCATAAAGACAGCTTTTATGGTTTGCATTTTTTTCTAGCCATTAAAAAAAATTCCCGCAATTTGTATTGCGCACATGCATATTTATGATTGTGCAATTTCTTTTAGTTAAAAATTTCGAGTCCAGAACTATAATTAGCAATAATTATAGTTCTGGACTCAGGCTACTCTTAACTAGCTGCAATTTTTCATTTTTTTTAAATGACATTTGACATTTTTCTACATATTGCCAACTGTTTGACATAACCTCAACGTTCAACGCGCGGTGGCGTCGCTTGTAATCAACTAACACTGATTTTGTTTATTACGGATTATATTGGTAACAATAGCTGACAACTAAAATAGGCAATACAAATTGCACACTATAAAATAGCTCCGAAATTTCTTGGGCAAGAAAAATTGCTGCAATTTTTCTTGCACACATACGGATTTATATTTGTTTTTGCAATTTCTTGCAGTTAAAAATTCCAAGCCCAGAACTATAATGATTGCAGCTACCTGCAATTTTTCTTTTTTTAAGTGACTTGACATTTTTTACAAGTTGCCAATTATTTGACATAACCTCAACATTGACGTCGCTTGCATTCAACTAACACTCATTTTGTTTATTATGGATTATATTGGTAAGTGGCTGTCAACTAAAATTGCCAATAAAAATTGCACACTGTACAATAGCGCCAAAATTTCGTGCACAATAAAAATTACCGCAAGAAAAATTGCGAACTGTAAAGCGGCCTTAACCCCACAATAAAATAATGTACAAACACTAATAAAAGCTAAGAAAATTATATGAAGCAATTTTATTTAACAAAAATTATGTAAATTTCAAACAATCATACATTAAATTATATTACAGAAAAAATTACAGGATATTGTAGAAATGTTTCGATTTAATATCACTGCATTCAATTTTCACCACAAAACAGAAAAAACCTACAATTAATTTAACATACTCCTTATACAATGTAAATTGTTTTCTGTTCCTTGATACTACTGCAACTATACTTGTAATATAAAAAACTGTAAAAGTTTTTCCCCATAATTACCTATCACTATGAATTTATCTTTTATTTTGTAAAAATAAAATATTTTTTTAAGATGAAACCATATAGATAATAAAACAAAATAAATACACAGAAAAAAATAAATTATAATTTAACAATTATTTTAAGTAGTGATTTTTTCTCAGAAGGAACGGGGGGCGATAAAATAAATACAATAATTACCTATAAAGTTTCACATAAAGTAAATAGTACACAAATTGTTTTATTAACAGTCCTGTTGTAGATGTTGGGTTTTTTTATTGGATATAAAACGTTATTTTATTCAGTCAATGTACTGCGCTAACCAACGGAAACCTTCTCCGTAACCCTGTCTCTTTAAAATGGAACACATGAATAATTCTAATGGACGACCTGGAAGATCCGATCTTGGTACTTTACCCTGAAAACAAATACATCGAAAATATTTCATATTCATTTGTTTATAACATTTTTTTCGCTTTCGTTATATACATAAAAAAAAAAAACGTCATCAAAGTTGGCCGAAGAAAAAAAAGACGTATTTCTATTCTGAATCGAATTTATAACCTTATTTACTTGTCAAGACTGTCACATCATATGACAGCCATTGTTTATTTTACAAATTGTGACAGTGACTTGTCAAAGGTTTGACATAACCGAAAAGCTTAGACATGACCGCTATTTCCATCTCTCTCGTTGATAGCCAGAGTTGATGACGTTTTTTTTTTGGATGTCTATACAATAAAATCACTTTCTACTGTGTGTTAAAAAAAACAAAATCAAGTGGTTTATCAACATCTAAATGTTGTTTCTTGTTGTGGGTGCTTTATAACACAAAAGTTATACGACAAAACATTTTTCTGTGGTTTTACACTGGTTTTCAAAAATATATTCTAAAGTTTCGATTATTTCAAATTTTCCTAATATATTTATATGGAGACATCCAAAAAAAAACGTCATCAAAGTTGGCCGAAGAAAAAAAAGACGTATTTGTATTCTTGATCGAATTTATAACCTTATATACTTGTCAAGACTGTCACATCATATGACAGCCATTATTTATTTTACAAATTGTGACAGTCACTTGTCAAAAGTTTGACATAACCGACAAGCTTAGACATGACCGCTATTTCCATCTCTCTCGTTCATAGCCAGAGTTGATGACGTTTTTTTTTGGATGTCTATATATTTACATACATTTTATGTATATAATATTTACATACATATATTTTCCTAATAATTAGAGCTAAATCACGAAAGATGCTACAAAATAAAAACTGATGATGCTATTAAATGTGTGCAATGATACCACTACTCAATTATATTGAAATAAAAACTATAATGGTACGTTTTATTGAATTTTGGCAGCAGTTGGCAGCAGATCTGAAGTTGCAGTGTTGTATTACTTGACATTTATTGAAATTATCTGAACCTTACATTAGCTTTGATAATAGTTTCTGTCTTTTTTGAGTTTCAGAACAATAAAAGTGTTACAGTTGTCAGACTTCCGTTTGCGAACGGACAAAACAGTTAAACAACTGCTGCCAAGAGTTAGTAGCATCTCTGATATGCTATTTTAGAATAATAATAATAATAATAATAATACTCACCCTATAATTACTCCGAAGAGTAACCCCTTAGGTCCTCTCAGGGACCTGTGCGGGGAAGGAGTGGCTATTATTATTATTTGCCATGGCGCACTGGGAGCGACTTAAGATTATTTCGGTAACGCATTTGCTTTACAGTTCTGAGGAAACCCAGAAAACTCAGAACATTACCAAATCTAGGGCATGTGCGGTTGGATTGGCATCTATGCATCCACACCTATACACTAGTGTATTAGTGGTTGCATATCAAGCCCTGACGGAGAAAGCGAGACAATTAAAAATCGCTACTCCGGCCGGGACTTGAACAACGCGCACAGAGGTATCGCGACTGGAAAGACGGTGCTTTAAGCCACTCGGCTACCCGTGCCCTACTCGGCTACCGAATGAGGCAATAAAGGTCTATTGAAACCCTCAACAGCTGTTAGAGAGGTAATTTAAATGTAAAATTAAAATATTTGGTGAAAACTACAGTCCAATATATTGTTTTAGCGTGTAGCAGCAGCCCTAAACTTGAATGTTTCTACAGATAATTCTATTTTACAAAAAGCAAAAAATAATGAACTTTTAAAATCTTCTAGAAAGTGTAATCCTACCAAGAGAATTACAAATACCGTAGCATTGAATACAAGTGCCATTTGTAACATTTATAATAATTGACATTTATGTTCAAAAAACTATACTGCACCATTGTTTTTTTTTATGTTTTTAAAAAACTTCAAAATTTCCATGCATCTTTTTCTACTAATTTTTCCTCCCTTAAAAAAAAGTCTACTATCTTTTACTACCAATTTTTCCTGCACTTTTTTTGTAATTGCATATTTATGCACCAACTTGTCTTTTAAAATGTATAAACTCTTAAGATTATTGCTTTTTAATGTTGAAACAATAAGTTATATAACAATAAACAAATACAAAAAAATTCATCCATATGGTAGTCAAAATTATTTCTAAATACTTAATAATTCTATAACAATCTGGCATCAATGCCCTCTAAAACTTAACCCTTTCACTGCTCTTGACGAATTTATTCGGATGTCTCAGAAAAATAGGATCAAACTGCTCTAATCGAATGGTCTCGCTTGTATAGATTTCTGTGTCCCCGTTAAACAAAATGGTGAGTTTGAAACGCGTGGTAGGGGTCAAGAGCGGGCAAAGTTGTCACGTGGTTAGATGGTTTTGGCAGTATTTGGTATTTGGTATGTGGTATTCTGTACAAAAAAGTATTTTTCCACTTATTGGACTGTACAGTTTTACCAAATATACAAATGCAGTAGTGAAAAATATGTATCTTCTGAAGAGTTTCCCCTGATACTGATAAAACAAATAATTGCGAAATATCACACACCAATTTCAACTTGTACGACAGGTAGAAGAATGCTGGATCATAATTCTGAACTGCGTCTTACCGAAATACATTTTCCTAAATTTATTCCATCCACTGCTCAAAAGAAGTTCTCTACAAAATGGTGTGTAGTTTGCACAAAGCATAAAAGAATATGCGAGTCAAGATATATCTGTGGAAAATGTATTGTACCACTTTGTATAATTTCCTGTTTTTAGATATATCACACTAAAATATTTTATTTGTTTTTTACGCATTTTCTAAAATATTTTTCTATTAGTTAAATTTTTTTGAAAAATTTACATTAATATAACTTTTGTGCTTTTTTTTAAGATGTCTGTGGTGGTTTTTGATTACTTTTTGATAATATTTCAGTTTGTTATTAGACTTTCTAAAAATTAAATAAATCATATTTCATTTATGTTTTCTTCTGCAAAACAGAGTAAAAAAAAAACAGGACAATTCACTTAAAATGGACCACGCTGGTCTAGACGAATAATTCGCAAGCACTAAAAAAAATACCTATTTTTACCGACCGCCTAATTTGAGCTCTGCGCAGTGAAAAGGTTAAACATGTTATTTTTATTTTGAATGAAGTATACACTCACCTTTCCAGTAGTTTGTCCATATAGGGCATAGAAATTTCTGAGCTCGTCCTCAGAAGCTGCGCCTGGTAAATCGATTTTATTTCCAAGGATAAGTACTGGGCAATTAGAAAGGGTTTAGTCCGTCAGAAGCGAGTCCAATTCTTGTTTACTTTCCACGAATCTAGAACGGTCATTTGCGTCTATAAGGAAAACAATTGCATCGACCGCAGGAAAATAGTCCTTCCATACTCTTCTAGCTAAAATTGATGGTGTTAGTTTCTTGATGATGTACAAATTGGGTCATAAGTAATGGTACAAACAGAGGATTTCTCAGGTCAAAAAAAAGGTGTCAGTTATAATTTAATTTTCAATTTTTCTCTATAAAATTCGAGATTCGGAAGTTTTCTTAGGTGAGAAATTTAAATTTATTTACAATTTTGATACCACGAAGGAAAAGACTTCGTGCTTAGCTTCTTTAAAATGGCACAACTGTTGAGCGTCAATTTTTCTAAGTTTAAAAAAAAAAAGGTATACCTAGTTGAAGTCTGTAAGAGTAATCGTTTTTGAGACAATTGCATTTGAAGGAATCTTGCCCATTTTGTATAAATCGAAATATAGACATCCTAAAAAAACGTCATCAAAGTTGGCCGAGAAAAAAAAGACATATTTCTATTCTTAATCCAATTTATAACCTTATTTACTTGTCAAGACTGTCATATCATATGACAGCCATTGTTTATTTTCTAAATTGTAACAGTCACTTGTCAAAAGTTTGACATAACCGATTTGACATCTCTCTTGTTCATAGCCAGATTTGATGACGGTTTTTTTGGATGTCTATATTTCGCTGTCCCTGAAAAGGTGAATTGTTATACTTTTTTTGCTTGATGAGTTTTGTATTTTTTGTACACTAAATCGATAGGACTTCATAAATGCGCGGATAATAAATGCACTAAAAGGTGTCAAAGTTGTCAATGGAATCAAGATGAAAAATTCAACTTTGACTCCTTCTAGCGCCTTTATTATAAGTCCTGTCGATATGATGTATTTATAAAAAAGGCACAACTCATCAAGCAGAATAAGAATAATAAGTCAATTTTCAGGAACAGTTTCGGGGACCGGGACAATTTTGATGTTGATATTTTGATTCCTCCAAATGTGATTATCTCAAAAACGTTTATTCTTACCGACTCCAAGTAGATACAAAAAAAAGAGAGTGGATTTTTTAAATAGTTAGATCAATATACTAAGCCACAAAAAAGTTGTGCCCTTTTAAAGAAGCATAATGGCTCTTAGGCAGAGTCCTATTCATGATATAAAAACTATGAATGAATTTAAATTTCTCACCAAAGAATAATCTTAATTCAAAATTTCGTACCATTATATCAGTTTATCTGGAAATTATAGAGAAAAATTGCAAACTAAATTAAAACTTTGACACCCTGTTTCTTTGTTACCATCAATAATTGGACTAAGGTAATTTAAAACGCATTATTTTAACCTGAGGAATTACCTCTATTACACTATGTACCATTACTTATGATCGACCCTGTATTTAGAATCTAATAAAGTGGACATTTATTTATTAACAAAATCTGAATTATTAATATATTGTTAATTGAAAATTAAGTGAACCCTAGAGTCATATTTAATTAGAAATACAGAATAATTATCTTCGGGATCATATGGACAGTTACATTTAAACAATTAAACCACCATTTTTACCTTGAGAATGGCCTCCAAGGTCAAAGGTTGTAAATCTCATGCTGCCAATTGATAATTCCTCAGATGCTACAAAAATAAACATATTACAATAAAGTGTAAAAATAAACATAGAAGTGTGTAATAAAACTAATGCTAAACTATATTGGTTGACACATTTACATTGATTTCTATATTGTCAGAAGTAATTATAATTAACTTTTCTAAAATTATTACAATGTTATAAAATAATAATACGCCTAATAAAGAACCAAACATTTTGTTGAAGTTATTATTATTTTAACTAGATAAATATAATTATAATAATTTTACAAAAAAATGAACTGTTCATGTAAAAAATACTGATTCAATTTTGAGCTCATAGTTTTATCACGAAATGTGGTAAAATAATTTGCATACTCTGTATAATAACAACACCAGTCCTATTTATTATAAATGAATTATCAGTAGCAAGTTTTTAATACCCATAGTAAAAATACCATAAGTTGCACTACTTTTACTATTATTTACTTATATATTGCTGTTTCTTTGGATGTACTTACTGAACATTTTTAATAAATGATATTAAGTGACTTCATTATAGTCATTCTCTATTAAAAAAAAGAGTTATCTGCTCTGATGTAACATATAATCAGAAAAGTAGACAATCTCACATATTACGTAAATAGTTTTTTTTAGTATTTTCTAATGTAATTTATTTATAAAAAAAAAAAACACTAAAACCACAAAGCGCCACATCAACAAGGGCCCCAAACAACTTCTCAAGTAATTCCGAATTACACAGCACAAAATCTATAAAAACGATGTGCTACCAAACTAAAGCACGACGCGACGATGGGACATCACAGTGAGCGATGTAACTCTGGTTGTTTGCCTTTTATAGTCGTTTTTTTGCGTGTTTTTAAATGTTGATACGACGACAACAATACATAAGGGGGCGTCCATTAATTACGTGAAGCGTTTTTGGCGATTTTAGGAACCCCCCTACCCCCATGGTGAGATGTCGTGAGATATGGCACAACCCCCTCTCCCAACCCCCAATCTCACGTGAGATTTTTCAAAACATGTGTTTCTAGTATAAATGCGTTAGATTTATTCTAAAAAGAAATAAAAAAAACTGTTTGCTTAATATTTTGTAACATTTGGCCATATTTTAGTGAAGGAACATGTTTTACTTAAAAAAATTACGCGATATTCGCCGAGATCCCCCCTCACCTCAAAGTAAGATTAGATGAGATTCGGCTCGACCCCCCCCCTGAACGCCTCACGTAATTAATGGACGCCCCCTAAGATATTCTGGTTATTTTATGTGTAACCTTTATAATAAATACAGTTTTCTCTTTTTTGTCTTTTTTTGTACAGTTAGTTGTCATCCATAACATTTATAAGTAAAATAATATGTGTAAATGATAATAATTTTCAATAAGTATATTAACAACATACAAATATATTAAGTGATATTTAAAGCATTAGTTAATGCATAATAATGGATTCATATCACAAACATGTTTAATTTATGTACAAGTCTAATAAATTATTATAAACACAACCTATGCAAGTACCAGATCAATGTATACTTGAACTGATCCTTAAGATATAAAGATAATTCTGCAACTTTTCTTCTGATTATCTGGTTTTATGTATGAAAATTCCACATAACTTCTTGTTAACTTACTTCATAATATCTCAATTTTAGGTAGGTACGTTTTATTGTGATGTACAATAGCTATAAAAATCAAAGATATTTTTTTTATTTTCTTGTCAAAAATGTTTAAAAACGTGTTTAATGTCCTTTTTAAAACTGAAGTTTAATAATCGTTCACAGTACACAAAATCTGGTACAGTGGCAGACTCAGCAAAGCAAGAAAAACACAAATATAGAAGATATATAGGATGTTAAATTCTGTTAAAATTAAAATTGAATTAAAACACGATAAACTTCTGTTATATTCCATTTCACATAAACATGAATATTCAAATATTAGAAACATATAACACATGCAATATTAATTTTTAAAAGGTGTCACGAATTAAGGATATGAAGGATTTATTGTCGAAATTACATGATTCACATGATCATACAGTATAGGGACAGAACCAAATATTGTTTTGTGCAACAACGGTATCACTAGATAATTCCCTAGCATGTTCCCCTGGGTTTGGGAGGATGCTGTGTTTTTTCCCGCGATGTAGTCACAGGTATGTAACAGATGGTATGAATGCACAAGCTCCATACAACTTATCCGATTTTTTAGCTCATATTTACTGATTCCATCTGGCAAAGTCAGTTCACAGTTGCACAAATTAACGCTCCGGTTCAGTCCCTAATACAGTAAGAGAAACAGTACTTCAGTTATGACAGAAAATTAGTGTGCTTACTAGGATGTAACGTAGGAAGATGCTGTGCTAGCCTGTCATCCTTGAGCATGTGCAACAAAGTCGTTTTTCCTGCATTGTCCAGCCCTAGGAAGAGCAGCTTGCCAGATTTCTTCCATAAGCCTGCACAAACATGCAATAATGTTAATAACAGTGACTTACACTCACCATTTGGATCTGTATTATAATCAGTTATTAGCTTTGGATATGGAACACTTTCAATTTGACCATCTTCTAATAAATGTGTAATCAATGTGGACTTTCCAGACCCTGACAGGCCAAGAAAAATATACTTTCCTTTATGTCTAAATAGGCCTAATTAAAAAAAAGTTCAATTTTAATTTCCAAAATAAAATGCTAATTTACAAGATATAATTTTGAATGAATTTAAATGCTACAATTATATACTGGTATATCAGACAACTAATATATTAACACGTTGAGTGCGGAGCACAACCTTCATTTCAACCGCGGGGTACGGATATTTTTTTGTCCCTCTTCTAAAATCTTTTTGATGACCTCAATAATGAAGGAATATAAAAAATTTATATGTCATGTATTATTTGGGTTTTATTAGGGTTGTAGCCTGGGCTATCAACCGTACCCCAAGTTCGTCCCCCACCAGTCCCTAGCAGGTAGAAATTGTGATGCTAGGGTTGCCAAGGACTGTGTTAGCTTGGGCTAACACACGTACCCCAAAGAGCGTTACGTTTGTTAGCCCCGGCTACCATCCGCACTCAACGTGTTAAGGAAATGGGATTAACGGAACTTTATTATATACTCAAGATTTTCAAGAAATCAGTGGCAACTGGTAGAATTTAAAATTCCTTTATTTTCATAATGGAGTACGGAACATCATGCTTTAGAGGTTATTAGGTGTCCTAAATAAAATGCTAATTTAAAACTTCAACTGAAACTTTACATTATTAATTTAATTCCTTGGATTTTTTTGACACTCATATTTTTATTTCATTTCTTTGTCTTAGTTCTGAAATTTTTGTACCTCCTAATATATGATTAATGCTAATTTAAAACTTCAACTGAAACTTTACATTATTAATTTATTTCTTGGGATTTTTTTACATTCACATTTTTATTTCATTTCACCCCTTAGTTCTGAAATTTTTGAATCTCCTAATATATGATGCGAATTCCATGCTCCTAATAAAAATACGACAATTTCAAAATCCACCAGCCTCAACGACTATATAAAAATGATGCATATAATAAGATAATACATAATAAGATGCTCAAACCACTAATTTATTGTTTTTTGTGATATGTGTAGCTTTGTAATACGCAAAAGTATTCACACAAAATCATGAATCATCATGAAATGTATTTATTTACATCTACTGTCTGGACAATGAATTTTCAGTTATTCGTTTTTACAAAATGATAAGATATGATAAAGCACTAAGTTAGTTTACAACACATGATTTCTTTAAGAATGATTTAGCAAAAAAAATATAATTTAAAAAAATTAAATTTAAATACAATATTTTAGAATTTGATATAAAATAAAAAATATGATTTACCAATACTACTTTATACATACAGACAAATTATTACCATTTGTAGAAGAGAATTTGACCTTCCTTGATTTAAAACCCATATTAGAGCTTCTTGGGTACTTATAATGTAACGTTTAGAAATGTATAAAGTACGTTTTGTTGGAACCAGTAGACGTTATATTAAGATTTGTTCAAGAGAATTTCACTGCCACCAAATAGTCAATTTAATTTATTTCTCTAAGATTAATTCATGATTCAGAATCAATAAGAATTATTTATCAACTAATAATTTCTCAATAACAGTTATATATCAATTTTTAGTTTTAACCTGTAGAGGACGGGAAATTTTATTATTATATAATTTATATATAAATCAAATGTATAACTCAGGGCAGGTCTCCGACCAAGTAGGTGGTCCCTTTTGGGACGACCAGACCCATCCTCTAAAGGTTAAGAAAGGCTTGTACCCTGCTGTATACATATTAACAGATTTAACTGCATGCATTGATTATAGCACTTAAAAATGCAATGGCAATGTTGTATTAACAATGCTTAGTTAACAAAATTACTTGTTTCTCATTACAAGTGGCAAAAAAACATGAAGAGAAAACAATTTCGGTAAAACTAAACTTCCCATATTTTAACCAACAATTCAAAATCTTTAATTACTTCAGAATTAAAATTACAGCACGCATACCAAAAGGTAGTGTATTCTTTCACATGATTAAAAAGATATTTGTAAGGCTGAGAAATTAATAACATAATCAAACAATATATAACACTTACCTAAATATCCTAAAACTCCGGTGAACCAGTCCCAAATAAACATTTTTCTAAAAAAAATTCAGCGTTAGTTTGAAAAATGTTATAACCTTGAGTTTCTTGCGACGTGAGCCGAATAAACAGACTTTTAAGGCTATAAATGAACAATACTAATGAGGTGCCAAACAATTGTAAGAAAAACCTTTGTGAATAATTTAATGAAATGAACAGCAAGTGATACGTATAAAACCATGCATTACTGACGTATTAACGTCAATGACAACATCATAGCTTTGACGTTACCGTTAATAAAAATCTTATTGTAACTGAAATTTATGTTATTTAAGTGAAAGCCAAAACCGACTTACGTAATGTTATATTTAAAAACGACTGTCCTATACTTTCCAATTAAATATTGTCAATTTGACTTCAAAATAATATGAAATACGGAGAAATTAGTTGGCACTTGAAAGGTGATGTGACACTTATCGTAACGTAAAAAGTACCAACACTTAAGACTTAAAAGTTTCTAAAAGAGACAACTTTTAAAGCAGAAGAGAACTGTATAGTAACGAATTGAACAGCGAACTCTCGGTTACCAGTTACTGGGTGGCTGGTAAGAAATATTGTGTTCCAGCAGATGTTCCAGTATGTAATAATTATATGTAACCAGGTGATTTCAGTAAACAGTGATCCAGATCACACAAGAGCATGTTTGATAACATGTAACGTGGTAATAGTTGTTTAGGAATAACCGCAAATTACCTCCTTAAATCCCATAAAAACAAACGAAGGTTGTGCTACTTTACCTCGATATGTACAGTCGAAAAAAATGTAACACAAACCCCAGGTTTTGTTTCTCTGGCTCCTCTGGCTTATTATTGGAAGTGATTTAAAAAATGCCTTGGTTTTGATAACGGTTATCGCGGCGGCAGTTACTTTCTAGTAATCGTTATTTTTACCTGTGTAGTGATATCGACCAAATCACCTGGAACTGATTAAGTTCTAATCATAAATTACACCTACATTATATTAATTATTGTTTCTTATAGGAAACTGCATTGTACCAAAAAGTATCCTATTTTTTCTTAAAAACGTAATAACAAAAGTTATAAAACTCCTCGTAAATATTAGTAGGACCATATCGATTATTTTGAAAGTTGTTTGCCACCTGGTTTACCATTGCCTGCTATTTCAAAACAGAAATAATCAATACTTTCTCGGTAGTCTATTGTTGTCCACAATGAGTCTGATTAAATATTATTCAAAATGAAGTTTTATGTAAGTTAAAATGTCAAAAATTCGAAATCGTAGCGTAAAAACTTTGCCTTATGACTTGTCAAATCTCTTAACCGTTTCTCACAAAAATAAGTATAGAACAAATTATCAGGAAGTGGATTACTTTGGAGAAAACATTCAAGATGTTAACACGACACCTCCACATATGCCATTTCCATCGAAGGACATTCCACCTCAATCGTTTTCCGCACTTTCTAGTGGTGATGTAGACAGCATTACATTAGAACTAAATAAGTTAAGTGGTCTAAGTTCATCTAGTTCTCTAAGTTGGAGTGACGAATACGAATCAGAAACCACGAAAAAAGTTCAAGATGAACTCGAACGAATGGACCGAGTTTTGCGAGGAGAGGAACCCATTCCACCGCATTATGATAAAGACGAATACGAACAATGGATGAATATATTTCCTGATTTAAGGTGAGACTGAGAAAACGTTGGAAAAATAATGAATTCGGTAATTTTGTCACTTTATTTTGTATTTTGTCTATTAGTTCAATCGTGATTTGATTATTTTCAATACAAACACTAGTACTAAGTGTACTCCGTGTACTCGTACTGCTAAAGGCTGTTTTACACATACCAATTTATTGCACAATAAATTGTACAAATTGACCTCTGAATCCATGTAAAACAGAAATTGTGCCAAATTTATTATCAACATTAAATTGTAAAATTAGAACTTGCTCTAATTTCTTGGCCAATTTTAGGGATATTTAGTAATTTTTTTATTTCATTGTACCAACCTCGTAAATTTCAGTTACATCGTGGCTTTTGATAAACATTTTTGTCCACAAAGTTCTTATGACCGCAAGATTGGCTTAAATAAATAACAAGACCCTTATTATTCTGCGGCCATATTATGTTGTCAAAATGATAAACATGCCACGTTCTCTGCAAAATGAGAATAAGGTTTGCGTGTTAAAAGCTATGGAATTTTTTGTTAATATTAATTACCTCAGTTCAGAATAACCAAGGGTTAAAATCTAGAAAATGGTGGGTTCGAGCATGGATTCAAGAAAGAAGCTAAACGGGAAATTTGCATATAGTACACCAAGAATTCCTTAACGAATACCCCGAGCAATTTAAGAGATTTTTAAGAATGTATCAGTTGCATAGATATCTACTAGTCTATGATCAGTTGTCGTTTAATAAACTTTTAAGTTTGGTAGACCTACTGATTTAGAAACAGGATATGTACATAAATGAGACAAGCGATTTCGGGACAAACTTACGATAACTCTTAGATTTTAGTCATTGAGAGTTGAGAGAGGCAGTGCTGAAATTGGCCGTTAAATTGTTAAGACTGTTTTACACATATGAATTTATTGCACAATAAATTGCAGAATAAATTTTTCAATAAATTGTCCAATTATATATATTTTAACCTAACTGATTACACTTTGCAGTATTTATAACAATTTATTGACCAATATCAACATTGCCAACAGTCTTCGTTAGGGAATTCTTAGTATACTGGATGCAAATTTTCCTTTTCATGGACTCCAATAATGCAACTAAAATGATAAGGTAGGTACATCTATAGGTAGGTACAAATATCTCTAAAATTGGCAAAGGAATTAGAGCAAGTTCTAATTCTACAATTTATTGTACAGTTTATTGTGGACAATAAATTGGGCGCAATTTCTGTTTTACACGTATTCAAATGAATTGAAAGTCAACTTATACAGTGTGTGTAAAACAGTCATTACAAATATTGCAAAGTGTAAGCAATTAAAAAAAAAATGACAATTTATTGAAAAATAAATTCTACAATTTATTGTACAATAAATTGGTATGTGTAAAACAGTCTTAACTGTTAACGACGTTAATGTTAACCAGTTGCCCAAAACAAGAGAGATAAATTTGGCGTTGATTGTACAGGCATTACATAATTATCTATGCTGTTTCTTTTACGCGATATAGGCAATACTAGATTTCAGTAAATCTCAATTCTGATGGGTCAATTAAGTGAGATTTAATGAAATATGCTGATATTTCAGGTAAAAGAAAGGCAATAGTAATCAGGCATAGTAGTATGTATCATTTCATTAAGTCTTATATAAAAAAAACTTCTACATCTTTGCAGGACAAAGCGTTTCTGCACATATGCTCTTCCCTTAAATGCTTTTGTTTAGCTGTATCCCGCAATAGTGATTCATATTCATATTATCATTTTTTTGTATTTTGTAAAATATCAGGGCGACTCACCAGGGATGTACATAAACTTAGGTACATACATACATATATCTATTTCGATATTGAAAATTATATTGTATGCTGGTTTTATATATAAAAATTAATAGTGTATGACATAATATTTCATAATCAGTAAAATAATCTTCTTATATATAAAAATCTCGTGTCACGGTGTTTGTGGTCCCACTCCTCCGATAAAGGTGGTCGTAAAGTATATTTCATCCCGCTAGGCGATTAGGGTGTCCCTATCCAGAAAACATTTTTCTATTTTTTTGCCAAAAAAATTTTTGTATTTTTTTTGATTTGGCATCAAAAAATACCTATAAACCCAAATTTTCAATATGGCAGAACAACATTTACCGGGTCAGCTAGTAATAAATAATTATAATAAAACGCTATAGTGCGCTGAACGCCTTTTTTTAAAAAGCCATGCCTTAGTTGAACGTGGTTATCGGGCTCGTACTAAGCATAGCAACTTACGTTACGCGGAACGCGGAATCACAGTGTAGAGAGTAATTCTTTTTATACTGTGGCGCAATCAGCCAGCATCCGTTTAAATCCACTGCATTTTATAGCATTATTTACGACGGTTGCCGTGGCAACCGAGTAGCTTACCGTATGCGAGATTTCGTCGCGGAGTTATGGTGGGTTCATGCAGAAATTTTTAGTAATAAGAATAAGAATAGTAATAAGCATAAAAGTTAAACCTTCGTTTTATAATGACCCAGTTCATGCAGTAAACATAATTTTTAGTAATAATTTTAAAAATAAGGATTTGCTGCATGAACTGGGTCATTATAAAACGAAGGTTTAACTTTTATGCTTATTACTATTCTTATTCTTATTACTAAAAATTTCTGCATGAACCCACCATTAATGATCCAGATCTAGTAATTTGTGTTTGGTTCAAGGTAGGGATGGGCAGAAGCGTTATTTTCAAATAACGATTATAATCGTTCCCGTTAATTTTTCAAACAACGGTTTAAAATAACAGGTTTCAGTTATTTTGGTTATTAACTTTGTGTTATTTACCGACAACCTTGTAACTTGTAACTGCGGGCACACTGCGAGGAAATAATCAGGAGCTTCATTAATGACCACTTTTATTTGTACTAAAGGTAACATTTGTTTTGTCAAAGTAATATTATAACGAGTCGTCCAAAGAAACGTCATCAAATTTGGCCGAGCAAAAAAGACGTATTTCTATTCTAACTTAAAATAACCTTATTTATTAATAGTCAAGGCTGTCACATTATGTGAGAGCCTTTATTTGTTTTACAATTGTGACAGCCACTTGTCAAAAAGTTTGTCGACAAAGTTTCACTTTGAGTATCAACATAACCGCTAATTCCATCTCTTTTGTTCATAGCCAGATTTGATGACATTAGGCCACATGTAGAACATACATCCATAATGCTCTATTTAATTCTGCCGCGTAAAAGTCACAAAAAAATGTGTCCTCAATATACCTACATTCATTTAACTATCAACCGTTTCAAGTTTCAAACTTACAACTCTCGAGATTGATCTAGGCCCGAATCGTTGTTAACGTTTACTGTTTACCACAGTTACGTAACGGTGGCGTTACTGTCATACTAACAACTGAAAACCAGATTAGCCGTTTAACGTTAATCGTTTTCAATTTAAACGGGCACGTTAAACATGTAAAAGTCGTTATTTTGTAACCTGTTATTCTGTATCTGAAATAACGGTTGTTGTCGTTATTCCACAAATAACCGTTGTAAAATAACAGATCGTTAAATAACGACCCATCTCTAGTTCAAGGTACAATTGATGAATTCTAGGCACAATTTTTACTGGACACATGGGGATGTTCTAGGAACAATTTGCTTACTGTTATTTTAATTTAAAAACGTTCTGTGTTTTAATTTTTTTCTTTATCAAGATCAAAAAAAAGTTTATATTGGTCTATCCGCTTTAAACCTAAAATACGACTTAGAAAGTCACATACATATAGAATATATTATATTATTCCAACAATTACTACCTATTTCAACATTAACATATTTCAGGCTTTTTATTAGTTACATGTGTACATTCTTTGGACTAGCCGTTTTGGAGGTTTTCACTTTAAATAATTCTATCTAGTTACCTGTGCGTGTCAATTTAACATAAAAATGAGACGTTTTGTCGCACTGGCTATGAATCGCTATGAAAAACAACAAATAAATTATACTATGACACGACATTATGTTATAGAACAAAAGTTAACAGAAGGTTTAGGGTTAATACATTAAGGCCGGTACTTTTACTCCCGATTAAGATTGATTAATTAACCAGTCGATAAGATTGTGAAAAGGTATACAGTAGGTGTAGAAAACACTAACAGTCTTACCGTTAGTTTAATTAATCCTCCTTCCGGGACTACAAGTACCAGGCCTAAATAAAAGTAATTGTTTCCATAATCATCCATTACCAGTGCGATAAAACGTCACAATTTTATGTCGAAACGCCACGCACAGCTAACTAGATGGAATTATTTAAAATGCAATAACTCAAAAATCAAACATATTATATATTTTTGGAATGTGGAAATTAAGTTGGTTTCAAAAACGTTCAATGTGACAATATATAGGGTGTTTCATATAAAAAATAATGTAAGGTAACTTTTTATTTGTGCTCGTCTTTTGTTTTTCTGGTTAACATATGAAAATTTTCAAGAAAAACACTGCAACTTTTGTTTCGTATTTTTTTCCTATAGAAATTAACTTTTTAATGGGGTGGCAAATTATAAGGAAAAAGCTTGTACCTAACAACTGTTTCTTGGTTTCAGTACTCTTTTGATCGGCAAATTACACCCACAAATTCGACTCAAGATATCGCAGAAGTGCTTCAAGATAAAGGAGACGAATTGGTAGTTTACGGAAGTGACACGAACAGATTTTTACATTCAGATACACTTCCTTGTAATAAGAAAAACAAACAGTCTGTGATAGATGGTGCAGAACACTCCTATGATAGGTTACTCAATCAAAGGAGCGCGAATACAAGAAAACGGAAGTACGAGGAAAGCAAAAATAGAAATAGAAATATATTCATTACTTCGCACAAACCTAAAAGTCTCGATACTGATAAGTACTTAAAAATTTCTTCCATCAAAAAGTCAAGCAAATGAAAGAAAGCTATCTTCGAAGTCTCTGTTGAACAGAGAAGTGAGTAAAGAATATTCCGATACATCGCCAGAATACACGTCTCTTCCTTTCCTTAAGATTGAGGAGCTAGATTTTTCAAGAGGAACAGCACTTCAAGTCATTTGAGAAACAGGAAAAATTCCAGTGAAAAACCAAAAAAGAAAATTGGGACTCACTTGATCCTGCCTCCAATTGTTTCTTCCAATCAGTTTAGATCTATTTCGGCCACCTCGCAATACAAACAAAACATTTTCGGCATTCTCAACAAAACTTGAAAAGTTTAAGGAACACAAAACGAGAAAATTATCAGTGAGTTTCTTAGAAGCTCCTGGCTGTAATAGATGAGTCTTTGAGGGCTCGTGTAATGTAATTTTAACACTTTGTCTAGTGTAAAATGGTAAAATACATATTTTTATTGTTGTTTTGGTGTTTGATTATTTTTAATGCGAAATTATAGTACGGTATGTTAGTAAGAAGGATTTTCATTTTAGATCAAAAATAATTCCAACATTGTTTTGGAAATACTCCAACAGAGTCGCAATCGGCAGACTGGTTGTTTGTCCTACTTTTTATTTATACAGTGACTTCCAAAAAGTACACATCGTATGGGAAAACTTGTTTATGAGTGACTTCAGGGTTAGTTTTTGTTTGTTTTGAAACCACCAAAATAGCACTTAGTGACGTTTTTTCAATAGCATAACACTTTTTAGATTAGCGCCATTTGCGTTCTATTCAGGCTAGAGACTTGCGGTTTTTAAATTTCGGTAGTTTCGGTAGTGGTTTTAAATTCTACATCCTACAACTGGTTTTAAATATTTCAAAATGGTAATCAAAATTGAACTTTAAAGTTTCTCCATTGAAAGACTTAGCTTGATAAGATTTCGCTATCTCAAAGTTGTAATCATTTATTTCTATTTTTATTACATTTCCACTACCCCTTATTACATTTCTTCAATATTATAGTTGCTGTTTTGTTTGCATATACAGGGTCTACCAAAATGACTGGAACATACAGGGTGTCTACTAGTTATGTAAATTCATAAAATCCTTATTTTACAAGTTGATTGATTAAACCGTTTTTTTTGTGTTAGAGGCCATCAAAATGGCTTCTAACCCTACCACTGCTTTTAAGATGCAGTTCTATGTCCTGTTATGATTTTTTTATACCTCCAAATTACATATTCAGCGATTTTGTTATTTAAAGTCTGAATCCATAGTGTTGATCAGGTCTTCTCAAAATCCTCGTATGCGAAATTTGAACACAACATCTGCTCAACTGAGTATTGAATTTGAAAGCCGCTAGACGAATCGAGTGTGCCATGGAAGTATGTCAAGACAGTTGAACTTAATAATTTCTTGTTTGGTTCAATCCTCACTTGTTTACTCAGCGCTTACTTTATAAAAATGTTGACAAATATTTTTCAACAAGTTTTTTTTTAATTTGGAGCTTTTAGGATATATTTAGTTAATTAGATATTTAATTTAATATTTGTTAGACATTCATATTTTAATAGTAAGCGCTTTTAAATGCATTAACAAAAAAATCGGACTGTGATTATATCTATTTTTTAAAATAAGTTTTTTAAAACATAAGTGTGTACAATGTTACTTAAGAAGTTGCTATTTTACCGAAAAATGTTTGTAGGTAAGTGATATAAATAAAACAATAAAATTATTTCAAATAGAGCTCGATTTATTTTCGAAAATCGCACATTTTTATACAAGTTGCATTTTATTTTAACAATTATATAACATCAACAACAGCAGTACTTTTTTAATTGTTCCGAGTGCTCTTCTGTACACTCGGAACAAGTATATTTTAATTATTATCACTGTTCTGTAGAAAATGTGTTTATTAAAATATCTAAAAAAGCTCTATTGCTATTAGAGCAGTTGTTTTCCACATACTGATTTATATTACAACACGTAACTAGTGTGTTAAAATTTATATTTTCAAAATTATAAATCATATTCATAAATTATAACTGCTCTTATAGTTTTCAAAAATGTAAAGCGTGTACATTAATGTGAAATACATTTTACATATAATTTGATGATTTTAAATATGTGTGTATTGCAATAGTCGTTGACCATTTTAAGTTAAGAATAAACAACATGCTTCTACTAATTTTATCTTATTGTGAAACAAACGCGAATAAACTTTTGATATTTTAAACTTGTAAAAACTATTAAAAATTTTCTGAAATGGTTTAGGTATCCATGTTTTTCTAAAATAATTACAAAGCGACCAAACACAAGAATATGTTGGATTGCAATTAAAAGGGGTCCATGAATTAAAAGCAAACAAATATTAATGACAATTTGAAAATTATGTACAGGGCTTTTCCTTATAATTTCCCACCCCCCTCAAAAAGTTTATTTCTTTTTGAAAAATAATAAATTCAAAACTTGCAGGATATTTTCTGAATATTTTAATACATTGATCAAAAAAACAAAAAACTATCGCAAAATTAAAGAAAGGTTAACTTATGTTATTTTTTAAATGGAACACCCTATATATTGTCACATTTTTGAAATCACCTTAATGTCCACATTTCAAAAAAATATATGTATATATTTGCATCAGCCGTTTTTGAGTTATTTCACTTTAAATAATTCCATCTAGTTAGCCATGCCTGGCAATTCGTAATAAAAATGTGACGTTTTATCGCACTGGCGACGGATAACTATGGAAAAAAAGTGATTGTTTCCTTAGTGATCCATGACCAGTGCGATAAAACGTCATATTTTTATTACGTTAATATTATTTAGGTTAACTTTTTTTTATTTTGCAATCGTCTTTTGTTTTTCTAGTTAATATATCAAACATTTTCAGGAAAAATCCTGCAACTTTTGTATTTATTGTTTTTTTCATATCTCAAGAAAGAAAAGGCGAAATAAAAAAGTTTCCCATTTGTTTCTGCAAATCTGGGCACACGCTGTTTGCCAAAAAAAAGCAGTTAGTTTCATTTTTTTAAAGTAAATGTAGATAAACTTAAAATTACGCTTTATAGACGCAAATCAATTCACATTAGTGTAATATTCACAAAATAAAAATTGAACCCTCTAAATTAGAAACAAAAAATTCGAGACAGATGTGAGTTTTTCCTAGACAGAATCTCCTAAATTTATTCATTCCAAAACTGATTCCTAAGTTATCTATTTTTCACAATCTAAATACGTATGTAATTTCCACAATCTAAGCAATGACTATGCAACTTAAAATCGTCAACAATTATCGCAGCAAAATGTGATAGTGAATATTAATTAGAGAATCTTAGTCTTAATAATGTTAACAAGACACACATGTGAGAGATTGTAGCGTTCCAAATTTAAATTATTTAAATTCGTGTTTTGTCAGAGATGGGTCTTCGTTTGCTCAACCTTTTCCATAGTTGTCAATCACCGCTGCATATTCAACTATTGATCTTCATTTGAAATCGATTTTGAAGATGCCCCACATAATAGATTGTTAAGAACAAATTTTACAAGGGAGATGTAATTTTACATTCTCTATCCGTATGGTGCGTGAAAATTTTATTTTGTGATAGAATTATGTTTCTGTTAATAAATTGCTGCGAGAAATGACTTAGCAATACCAATATGTGCAAAATATTATAATTTGGTGTTTAATGGTGAGATGATATAATTGTGTTTAAAGTTATTTTAATATTGCTGAAGAAAACTGTCACAAACTTCAAGCTTACATCTCTTTTTTATGCTTTCTTTGCAGAAAATAATAAAGGTACTTACTGTATATAAATTAGAGAATTCGATAACTACAACTAAATATTTACAGTATCACAATTTAAATAGTTTTCTTTTTAATATTATACAGTTATATTTTACAATTCCTTACATGTATTTTTTTCGGGCAGTGCTTAGTCGGAACCACTTTTTATCCATGTACATTATCTAATGATTATTAACTATTTATTGGTAATTTTATCTATAATGGATTATTTAGCGATTACGGAGCATTTATAGTAATCAGACTACTTCAATATATATGTTACTATTGTAAATATATGTACTAGAACATTGATTTAGGAAGAGCTAAGCTTGAATCTATTTATTAAGCAGTTTGAAATTAGGCCAGAAATATGGTAAACAGAATGAGTTTGAGAATGATTTGAAAAAAAGCGGATGTTTTTCTTTTTGTTTTCCCACTTTATTTTCAAAATAAAATATTTGTAATATTCTTACATCCATTTTGTGGCCAATATTCATAAGACTATATGATTTTTTTTAGTGATGTCCTGTTACGTTTAATCCACTATCAATGTTTAGTTTATTCTTCTTCCTTTTTATATAGGATCCACTCAAAATTCTTAGCAAATTAGATTCTCGATGGTTAACAATTGCACACTGTTGCACAAATCTTATTGTGCATGGTGGCCAAGGTCCCAAAGAACGTTTTTGGTGGCAGATAAACCAACTGCATAACTCGGTTCAAATCGTCATCTTACCCCAGTTTGCCCTATGCCATAAAGTATGGTGTTCTCCAATAGCAACAGTATTGGTGTAGTTTCTAATACAGGGTGTTCTCAAAATTGAGGCATTTATTTTAACAGGTTGTAGTACTCTTAAAAATATGTCATTTTACTAAAAGTTGACTATATAAAAGTTGCAAATTAACGGAATACTAACAAATAAATAGAACATCGTAAAAATTGTTCAAAGCTGTCACTATCTGTTTGATGCACGCACAGTCTTGCCTAACGTATCCGTGACTCTGTACAGGCCGCGAAAATGAATTCTCGGTATCCACAAACAACTTCACAGGCATTTTCTTTGCTCTTTATTAAAAAAAATCGCAAGGAGTCAGGTCTGGAGAGCGTGCAGGCTGCACACTCGAAAAACCGCAGTGGTTTATCTCGGTTTTGAATATAATTTTATATTCATCCGATATCTCTTTCATCTCATTATTTTGCAACTTTTGTATAGGTGATATTTTTAAGAGTAAAACGATTTATTTTTAAGTGTTATGTGATCTGTTAAATAAATGCCTTTGAGAACAGTGTGTATAGTGGTGAAATCTTCCATCAGAGTAGGAGGAAAATAATATACTTATCCAGACAAAGAACTAATGCAATATTCTAATGCTTAACAATAATTATTTTTAAACTTTAATGTGTTTGACCTGAAAAACTATATTTTATAACAAATACAGTCATGGGCAAAAGTGTGGAACCATGTCAATATCTCTGAAGTTTATAGAGATACGAAACTTTAAGTGTGAAAATTAGCATTTAAAAACCTTGACACTTCAGATAGATCAACTATCTGAAGTGTGAAGTATAGGTTAGTGAAGTTTAAGTTATGACTCATTACCGCTAATTTTCATGTTTAAAATTTCGTATCAATATCTTTATTAACTTTAGAGATATTTACGTGATTCCACACTTTTGCCCACCACTGTATAAAAATTTTAACGCTTCCGCCTAGCAAATAAGAATAAGCAATGAAAATTAAAAAGTGGTACCGACGTAGCACTCCATAAACCTATTACAGTGACAACTATAAACAAATTCCATAGTAACAATTAAGTTTTCGCATACCCACCTCTGCATTTTCTAACAGATATCTACACCATTTACACAACCTATAAAAAGCTCATTTTTCACTCAGTCTATATACAAATGGCACAACAGCATTGTAATATTATTTCTTTAAAAAAATTGCGTCACATCATTTTAGCTGTATGTACAAAATTTTTATTAAAACTGTCTTGTATCTCTCGATGTAGCAACATGTTTTTAATTAGATCGTTTTCACATTAATGGTAAAGCACTAGAGTCCGCGCGTTTCGGCGGAGACCATGTTAGCGTAGCGCCGCCACAGAATTTGTTAGTAAAACACCCACATATAAAATGAATTTTATAAAATAATATAGTATTTAACGGTAATGGGATGAACGAATTGAATTTTTTGAATTGTCGAAATGATTACGAGAATTAATGGTTTGAAATTCAATACATATAAAGTAAGTAATAACAAAAATATCACGGCACCCTTTAAATTTATGTCTACATCCCAAATAGGAGAGTTAAGCAAACGTTAGGTATGTATATGATATACCTGTAAGCAAATTTATTTTCATTGCGTAAATAAAGGTAAATTCCAAGTCAGAATTAATGTGACTTACTTTCTCGTATATTAAAAACCTGTGGGTTCCCTGTTAAATTACTCACCCTCTCTGGAAAAATTTTGAGCGACCAAAGAATTTGCGGTTTGGCTTATGTTGCACCTAACTATTCTAGTTCTTTCCCAGCTGTGACCTTTTTGAAAATCCAAGATGGCGGATCTCAAAATGGTCGTCAAATGCTGAAATGAAGATATATTACAGGAAATGAGAAACAGAAAAAAAGGTGAAAAGATCCTAAAATCGCTTAATGGTGTCAGGATTTATTTTTCAATTTCATAAATTCTCAAAGAAGAGCTCAAGAAACACTCAAAATGGAAAAAACTTGAAATCATTCTCATTATTGAAAAAAACTGTCTTTTTAATATTTTGTTATTATCATTTCTGACGAATACTACTTCTAATGCTACTTTTATAGCATTGGAAGATCCTTTAATCATCTTGTACAGCTCAAAATCCTGTTAGGATCTTCAAAATGGGTCTTTTGAAGTGGGTTTAAACCCGGAATAAACCCTCAAAAAAAGAAGACCCGGTCTTTTCCAACTTTGGTTTGTATTACCCTCGGTGGGATTTTATTTTCACTACCTCAGTGGCAGCCTTTCTGTCGTCTTTTGATACGTTTGGGGTGCCTGATCCGCCATATTGAATTTTCCAAAGCCGACCGGGATTTGAAATCAGCGACCCCAAAAACCCCATAGATGATATAAGAACTCGAAGGTATAGCCTTATCGAATTTATTGTTGACAAGAATTATTAATCTAACCAAATTTTTTTTAATGATATTAATTTCGAGTATCCCATACAATTGATTTTTTTCGCATTTTGTAGCATTTACAGATATTTATCACTTTTTTTTTTGGTCATTTGTGAGGTTAGAAGAAAATCCTGATTCCGTGGAGCGATTTCAAAACCAGATAACGAAAATAATATCTTGTTTTTGTTGATTTTGAGGGCCTTTTTACCTTTTTCTGTGTTTCTTGTTTCCTGATATGGTTATTTCAGCATATGAAGGCCATTTTGAGATTCGCCATCTTCGATTTTTAAAAAAAGGCCACAGCTCAAAAAAGAAGTAGCTACAAAGCTACTTAAGACATGAATAGCTACAAAATAAGGCGACTCACATATTTTTTGACGCTCCAAATTTTGGATAGGGAGGCGGCTGGTTTGACAAAGAATGATCCTTTCGATTTGACAAAGAATGATGATGATATAATGTTAATATCCTTTTGGGGATGTGATTACATAATTATTATCCCACCCTATTATCAACTACAAACTACTTCCCATTTATTGCGAGCGAATAAAAGCAACACTTTTAGGTAACCATGATTTTCCCTTCAAAATTATACACATATAAAAAATAATCCCAGTAGCCATCATATTTACAATAACGGTAACACCTACACGTATATGACTTTAAATGTATAAATCTTAATATATTTAAAACTTAAATAACAAATAAACATACAAATTGGAAAAGGTTTTGGAATGGTGGGTATGAAATTTTGGACCTCTTTTTTTTTTTGTTTTATATGTACGAGTAGGGTCCATCTGTTAGGGGCGCTACAAAGCAGTAGTCAAGAGTTCTCGTCTTTGTTCGTTCCTCCGCCCCCCGTGCCGCTTCCTTGACCTGTGCCCGTTCGCCCCCTCACTTGCTTGTATTCCAGACCAGGGTCGAATTGCATCAGGACAAATACCTTTGGGGAAGAAACATTAAGTTATTCATACAGAATTACAATGATGACCATTAAAATAAAGCCATTACAGAAAATTATGAAAATCAGCAATAAAAAATACAAAATCGAAGTGAACACAAAATTGTTATACAGTACAGTTGTATTTTAAGTAAAGAATAGGAATACATATTTGACATTATATAACTCCAAGGTTTAAAAGCAAAAGAAGAAACGAATTACGAGTATAAAAGTGGTTGGTCACTGAAATAGAGCTATTGCAACATATTATTCAAATTTGTAAACAGAAGTATACGTCATACAATATAAAATCAAGAAAACATCATATCACGTGCCAACACGGCACATACAGCCGTTAGCACTACAAATTCCGCCACATAAAATACGCTTCATAAGAGACAGTACACAGGAATTTTTTATCGTACAGTTGGCGGCTCTGCAAAGTTTGCCATGTCGCCAACTTGATAAACCTAACTTGACAGTTTTTAAGGTTAGAAAATAAAAAACTGACAACTTACTCTTTAAATAAAAGAGTAAATATAAATTGTCTTTCAATTTCCCTGCTCTCCAATTTTGACATGACAGATATATTTTCTACGCAGCTGCACGTCAATCAGCTTTTTGTAATTCAAAACTTTTAATAAAATCTGGCAACACTGCACGTCGTTGACGCAAATGACGTACTCTTGATTTTATACTGTACGAAGTAGGTACCTATACTTCATAATTAATTATCAACAAATATACCCATATTATTCCATACTCAGTTACCGGCTATCAAAATGTGAACAGCAAAATTGAGTGTTGTAATTTACTCTTTGAATCAGAGTTATGAACTTCTGTCTTTGTCAGTTGTTAAATACCGCTAAGCTTCCAAATGTGCTTACATTTCACTGAGGCACAAAAAGAGAGAGCTATAGCCAAACTAGAGGAGAATCGAATTGGTCTCTAAATAAAGTGAGTGCTAAAAGATCACAGGGGTCAAATCCTGTGACTGTGCCGGCCATCTGATTTGACTCCTGGCGATTGTTGTGCGATTATGTTAATGACAAGGTATAATAAAGAATTACTCAAATAATTGGTGTAATAAGGGCAAAAAGGGGTGTGGTGTTTGTGAATATTAGGAGATCCTTTTATGGACAGATTAGAATGGCGTATTAGTAATAAAAGTAGACAATTTGAACACCAGATGCTGTTAATGCAATTAAATATTAATATTTATATAATCATATGCAAAAAATAATGAGCTAATTCCAAAAAAACAAGTTGAAAAACACAGACAGCAAAAAAAATTAAGACTACTGTCATAGCTGCAAGACAATAGAAGAAATACAAAAATGAAGAATAGAACTCGATATAGTGGTAAGGCATTAATTTTTTTGCAATTAATTCTTAATAGCTATAATTTTACCTGATCCGTAGGTAGCAACTGGAAGTCGTCCGGTGGGTTCGTTATTACGTATCTCTTGCTGCTAGCGTCGCACGACGAGCTCGTGTCTCTGAACCTGTAAAGTCCTATGCACAACATCCCGAACTGTTTCAGCGCAGCTACGAATAAGTCGCCGTATTTCCCAGTTTCGCCAAATTGTGCCAGTGGTCCATCGTACAGAGATATCTGGCCCACTCGACACCTGTCTCTGTTCGATAAACTCTCCTGAGTACTGCAAATCGTAATCAGGTTAAAATGCATCACATTAAATCAGTGAATTAAAAAATGGTAGCAGTTTTTGAACTGACACTGTACAGTAAACAGTCTGTGCAAACAGAAAAGGGTATGGATGTGTTGAAATCGAATTTAAATCGAGACTCCACTATGCACATAAAAGAAACTTCTCCTGATTGTATAATATTTTGGAAGGTTTTGCTTACGTTGGAAGACACAGATTTTAAAATACAAATCTTTACTATCTTACTTTAGAAAAAATATACTAAATATTAATCACCTTGGGGGTGGGATTGGAATTAAAATAAAATATGAGAGAAACTTTTGTTTAACCAACTTTGTAAAAGTTGGTTAAACGTATATACAGTGCGTCCATAAAGTGACGCATAAATTCATTATTAGCTAAATGAACAATATTATTGAAAATTCCCGAGACAGGTCAATTTTTGATTGCGATTTACTATTTTGTCACATACTAATTTAATATACAGGGTGTCCCACCTTCGAGTAATGACGCCACCACCGATTTTTTTAAATGGAACACTACATTTTTTTTTCAATTTTCGGATGACCCTGGCCGAGCTGAGTCCAAAAATGTATCACAAGTTGCTTCTATCTATTACAGGGTGGACAACAGTACAAAAATTACAAATTATGTATTGCTGATTAAACGCACTAAAAAAAATTAAATTAACGTTATTGTGATACAAAAATACAACTACTTTAATAAACACCAGTTTGGACAAGACGCGCGAATGACGCGAGGCGCGATACGTGGTTCGTTATTTTTTTGTCATTTGTTTTTTGATTGTCATTGTCATTTTTTGCCATATTAAAAACGGCTATTTAGAGTTCACTTTTGTATTGTTAACGCTTCAAAGTAGGTACTTTAAGTGAAACCTAAATCTAATTTATTTAAAACGTTTTGTTGAAAATGCCTTTAAATGAAAGGGATAGGATTGAAATTCTAATGATGATTGGTGTTGGCGACAGAATGCGGACTCAACAAGAGGTGTGTAGATTATTCCATGAAATGCACCCAGATCGTGAACCTGTTTCACAATCTACAGTAAGCAGAATAGAGCGAAAATACAGAGAATTAGGACACGTGAGGGATGCACCAAGGCAAGGTAGACCTAAAATTAATGAAAATGTTCAACAAGACGTAATTTTGTCGGCACTAGAAAATCCACATTGTACAGTACGGCAAGTATCTAGGGATTTGAATATTGGAAAGTCTTCAGTATCGAATATTTTTAAAAAGGTAAAATACCATCCCTATAGAGTACGCCTCATCCATGAATTGGCTGAAGACGACTTTGACCGAAGAACTGAATTCTGCGAGTACATGATGGACCACAATAATCAAAATAACGGTTTCATTGCTAATATTTTATTTTCTGACGAGGCAACGTTTTTTTTGAACGGGCATGTTAATCGGCAAAACACCCGCTACTGGTCTCAGGAAAATCCACACTGGATGCAAGAATACCATACGCAACATCCACAAAAGGTCAATGTGTGGGCTGGTATTGTGAGAAATAGAATTGTTGGTCCATACTTTTTTTGATGAAAATTTGACAGGAGCATTGTATCTGAATTTTTTACAATATACATTAATTCCTGACTTGACCCGGCTATTTCCTGATATTGAAATAGCCAATACTTTAGACGGCAGAATTTGGTTTCAACAGGATGGTGCACCACCACATTTTGCTATAGCTGTGCGCGAGTTTTTACACAGAACCTTTCCAGATCGGTGGATAGGAAGAAGAGGATCAGTGGAATGGCCCCCTAGATCACCTGATCTTACTCCACTAGATTTCTTTTTATGGGGTTATTTGAAATCTAAAGTTTATACTAATAGACCCGAGAACATCCGTGAGCTCAAAGATCGAATCAGGCAAGAAACGTTAAACATAACACCTGCTATGTTACAAAATGTCAGAAGCGAATGCATTGCCCGATTCGGTCATTGTTTAGCAGTCAACGGAGAACAATTTGAGCATTTATTGTGACTTTTCTAAAAATACAGAAACGTATAACTTTCTAATGAAATTTTTCATAAACACTTTATGTATTGTTGTCCACCCTGTAATAGATAGAAGCAACTTGTGATACATTTTTGGACTCAGCTCGGCCAGGGTCATCCGAAACTTGAAAAAAAAATGTAGTATTCCATTTAAAAAAATCGGTGGTGGCGTCATTACTCGAAGGTGGGACACCCTGTATATTAAATTAGTATGTGACAAAATAGTAAATCGCAATCAAAAATTGACCTGTCTCGGGAATTTTCAATAATATTGTTCATTTAGCTAATAATGAATTTATGCGTCACTTTATGGACGCACTGTATATATATATATGGCTAATGACCAAGTCAAATCATGAATTTATTTTCATTTGGTGACTAATATTCATATGACGTGTCGTATTACAGATTTTTAAGGCAGAAGAATTCAAATATCACATTATTATTTCATTACTCTGATTTTACTTCCAGTTATGAGGTGGAGTCCATCGGATTACTGGAGTAATGGGAGTTAATAGGATCATTGGGGTCAATGGGATCATTGAGGTTGTAGGATTATTGAGGCTAATCATATCATTGGAGTAATGGGATAATTTGAGGCAATGGGATCATTGGCATCAATGGGATCATTGGAGTCAATATGATCATTGGAGGCAATGAGAACATTGGAGGTAATGGAATTATTGGAGGTAATTAGATAATTGGAACCATGAGATAATTAGGGATATGGGATCATTTAAGTCATGCAATCATTGAGGTCGATGGGATTATTCGAGGCAAAGACATGATTCTGAATATGGGATCGTTAGGGACATGGGATTAAGGTTATCAAATTAAGATCATTGAAGGCAATGAGAAAATTGAGACCATGGGATCATTAGGATCATGAAAACATTAGGGTCATGAGATCACTGAGGTTGATGGGATCATTGGAGGCAAAGGGATCATTGGGACCATGAGATCGTTAGGGACATGTGATCATTAGGCTCATGAGATCAATTAGGGTAATGGGGTCATTGAGGTCAAGGGAATCATTGGGGTTATTTTGTGGTTATTTAGGTCAATGGGATCGTTGGAGTTATTCAGGTCATTGGTGTCAATGATGTAATTATAAATAATTATGAAATACAAAATATTGCAATTTCCATTTGTGTCCACTGCAGAAAACATAACAATAAGGATAATGTATTTAACAATTTTGGAAAAGGAATGATAAAATAGAATTCCATTTTGTTAAAAATTTTGAAGTACTATAACAGACAGCTTTCGACGTCTTTATTAATGATTTTGAACATTTAACTTATCAGAATGTGAACCATTTGGATGTGGATGTAGTGATTTCTAGTCAGCGTTTTTTTTTGCTACAATCCTCAGGACAAGATCCTGAGTCCCTCTTCTTTAAGACATCACCATAAACCGATCGAAACTCTGTACTTTACCACAAACGTACCTGTAACCTCCTCGAAGGCCGGCCCCTTCCGCCAGGATTAATTCTAATTCCGGCGTGGCGCCTCCAGTTATCAGTGACCGGATTAGCGTTAAGGCATTCTGATTGAAATACGTCTACAAATGTAAACGGTATAGAAATCAATTAACACTTTACGCATGTAACTTACTGTAGACATTAAGGAATCTAGGACGCTCACAGCAAGGCCGTACCGCAAGCGAAAGGTTGCGTTAAATATAATTCTGTGTCGGGATCAGTCGTCGTCGTCTTGGTCCAAGAATTGCACGTTGCTGTCATTCACCAGTTCTGCAAAGGGAATTTATAAAAGATTGGTACTATGTTTAAGCGAATGAAACGTTATTTAGTGTGATAAATTGAGGTATTAAAATAATTTATATTATTCAGCTTCATTCATTCAAGTTGACATTGGAAAAATACCTAGTATTTTACAAAAAATACTTAACTTCTTTTGCAATGCTTATATTAGGATGTTTCTTAAAATTACACTTTTAAGAGTATACTATAAAAAATGTTCAAAAGTTATGACTTTTAAAAACAATTTTGATTTTCTGGTTAACCCGGTTTTCCGGTTAACTGTTTATTGTTTGAACTCATGGCGATAAAATTACCTATTTTAGTTAAATTAATGTTGACAATTTCGTTAAAATTATTATTGAACATTATCTGAAAGGAGATTAAAAACATATTTTTCTGTAGGTAAGATATATAGACATCCAAAAACACGTCATCAAAGTTGGGCGAGAAAAAAGACGTATTTCTATTCTTAATCGAATTTATAACCTTATTTACTTGTCAAGACTGTCACATCATATGACAGCCATTGTTTATTTTACAAATTGTGACAGTCACTTGTCAAAAGTTTGATATAACCGAAAAGCTTAGACATGACCGCTATTTCCATCTCTCTCGTTCATAGCCAGAGTTGATGACGTTTTTTTTGGATGTCTATATTTTAAGACTATTTTACGTTACTTGTAATGGTAGGTGTAAAAATTACACTCTTATCTCTAAATTTTGAATTTTATTAACATGGACTGCTTTTTTTAGGGATCTACATAGAAGACCAATATACCAGTACCTGTTATCATCGGTACGTTGCACCATAGACAGATCCTCTCCTCTGAAGTATAATGGGGCTTCCAACAGGTGTGCTGGCCTCGTTATTTCCATTAGTTTGACTTAAAACTCCTATTGTGTCATCGAAGGTCATCGCTTTTATGTTAAGAGATGCCAAGATGGCCTCTTTGTCCGCTAGCGTTGGATCGTCATTGCTCGGCACTTTAGCCGATAGAATGCAGCACATGTCACATAGGTTTACGTTCACAGCACGAAGATCCGCTCTACTCAGAGGAGAACCCTAAAATTTTTTTAAAACATTTTGCCTCAGACCTACATTATAAAATTTAGAACACAAAATTGAAATGTAATCTCAAAAACATGAAACAAATTTTTGATACGTAAAACTAGGTAGTTTTACTACTTCCGATGTTTGACGTATAATATATATTATTAATAGACATCGCTGATGTGAGGATCATGGCGCTACAGTACATACAAGTATAAAAACCGGTGTCTTACCTTGAAAGTGCTTGTTAACAAAGTCGAATGGCGCAGGAACGTGACGGGTAGAAAATCATTCCTCGCTATTTATCGAGTGCTGTTTGACAGATATAACCCTGCCAACTAACAAGACACAATCACTAAACACTGTTCGTCACTATTACTAAAGGTATTGACAAAACCTTTCAAAGGTTGCACAGGTGGGGTACATTTTCACTCCGTACGTTCCGTGGATGGCGCTGAGCTGTAATACCAATATATAAGTAAGATGTGTCCCATATGAGCCGGAGTTAAACGACGTCTTCTGTCGGTGAATATCCACTCGTACAAAGAGAATGAACGTTCCGTGTCTACAGATGTAACGGGAGCATAACGGAAACAATGGATATTTACGTAGAGACTCTTGGTGAAGTCTGGGCGTAGCAAAATCTACTTCTTGTTTGCGTAAAAGTCGTTCGATGCAGGATAGTGTTTTAAATCCTAGGTTGGTCTCTAATACTTGATGAAGTTTTTGTCGTACTGGTGTTGCTGATTTCACTCGTAGAAGTGATATCTGTTCGCGTAAATCATACATGACATTCATTTGGTCCGTAAGGGAAAACTTGTCAGTTTGTGGACGTTGTTCCAGCTGTCGTATAGCCTCGGGAATCCGGGAATAGGAAGTAAAAATTTCCTGCAAATTATCCTTCACCGTTGGGTCCATAACAGCCTCTTGGGCATTAGAGATTGCTGGTGCTTGACTGGCATCTAACTGTTGCAGTCCCTGTTTTACCTTCTCTAGATTAATGAAGTAATAAGCAGCAACCTCTATCCACGTACCCCATCGTGTTGGAACTGGTTCCGGAGGTAATTTTATGCCTGGATGGAGTCCACGAAACAATCGGACACGTTCTGGAGCTTTTTTTAAACACCTTCTGGATACTCAAAATAAGTCGATCCACCTCGGGATAGCACTCTCTAACTGTTTCTGCCACTCGGTGTAAATTATGAGCAAAGCACGTTACATGTAGGCAATTATAATTGTCCTGTAACATTCGACCTACCACTTTCATGTAAGCCGCTGCATCCGTAATGAAAAGTAAAAATTTATCATAGTTCATGTTGTAATCGTCCTTCCACAATAGTTGTAAACTGTCGTTTACCAGGGTGGATATGTTTTCAGCATTTACATGCTCTAACGATTTTGATGTAAGTAAATAACTCCTTGTAGCATATTGTTCCTCAAGGGCTCCCACCAACACATTGACAATTTTCGACCCTGTCGCATTGATTGTCTCATCCACACTTAGCCAGATACATTTGCCCCTCAGTTCAGAACCAATATTGCAAATAACATCGTCGGCTGCCTGGGGCAAGTAGTGTTGACGCAATGTGGTACAACCTGGTACCTGCACTTCCCCATACTGTCCACCTGTACAGTTTTCAATAAACTCTCTGAATAAAGGGTTGTCCAATTGTTTCCGGGGAATATTACATCCGTCCATAAAATTCAACAAGTCGGTGTTAAATTGGGGTCGTTTGTCACCGTTCCTTAATGTCTTGTGAGTCCTTGTTGCAAGGTGTCGTCTTACATGGTCTTTTAGCTTTCGTGACAGTTTAATGTTACACACATTGCACAACAGGTCTACGCCATCAAACGACAAGTCTGGAAACTCTTCAATCCACTGCTGCATTGTTGCAGACGTCACAGGCTTTCTCTCCATTTTAGGGTCTATAAAGATCTATACTAAAATAGTGAGTAAAGTAAATTAAAGTACCCGCTATATACAATCACACAAATGCCTAAATCAAAGAATAAACTTGTGCCTAAACCACAGATTTGTGGCCTTAACAAACACAGCCAATTGTCGATATAATTGTCTCTCAGAACTTAAAGGGCACTTTGTATGGACAACATCTTTTATTTTCAAAACTAACATAACCCTAAAAATCTTAAAATAGCTAGCTGACGCTTATATGTATATATATATACATACATATAAGCAGTGTTGCCAATCCAGTTTCAAAATCAAAATTTAAATCTAAAAATACATCAGGGCATAAAATATTTCAAAAATAAAAGAAAAGCATCATTTTATAACACATACAAACAATATTAACAAAAGTTTAATATATTTAGATTAATTATATTCGAATATACGCCTTATGCCCTGAGCAATTAAATGAATCGAGTGGTCGATATCGCTTCACCGTTAAAAATAACCTGTGACTAGAAAGTAACTGCTACCATGATAACGTGATACCTATAACATCACGTTATTTGATCACTCCCAATAACAAGCAGAGAAACAAAACCCTGGACTTGTATAACTTTTTCGAATATCGAACAAAACAACATAACCTTTGTTCGGTTTTACGTGACTTGAAGGTAAAGTGACCAGATTTTGATCTTGCCAAAGACGGACATGTTCAGCTGGTTCACATTGACGAAGCTAGAGTTAATTTGTCGCGCCGTGAGGCGTGAGCCAAATAGCGCCGCAGGCGAAAATTTTTAAAACTTTCAAGGTCACGCGTTTTTCTGGCACTTCAGAATTTCAATGAAAAATACATTTACATAAAAATATAAACTTTCACAAGGATACTTTTTTGGAATTTGATACCTTTTTGAAATACTAATATTTAATCACGATCGATACGATACGTCGATACGTCTTCAGATTAACCTAGAAGACGTAATTACGGACATTTTAATAAAAAAATTTCAATGTCGGACAGTTTGACGGACTGCTCTTGAAGACGGACAAGCTTTCTGAATGACGGACTGTCCGTCCTAATGACGGACGTCTGGTCACTTTACTTGAAGGTAATTTGCCGTTGCCGTAAAGATTGTCGCAACGAAAACGTACAACTAGCAGGGGCTTTAATTGAAATGCCTGAATTTCCCATCAACTCGTAAACGGTGCGAGATACAGTGTAGAGGAGTTCACTGTTGGACAGTGTTGGCGCTCGGTTGTCGAATGTCGACATTATTTATTGATTTTGCCTGCAATTGGCTGGTCTTGTGCGCCGTTCTTCCAACTTGAATTGTCCTTATTTATAGGTATACAGTTTGTCCCAAACTAGTTATGTGTTTCACATGAAAAAACGTGTTGCCTACTGTGGAATTTAAAAAATATATATTTTTCGAATAAAAATAATGTAAACAAAAATAATATTAATTTAACTGATCATTTTAATGGCATATATATGCCTACTAATGACGTCACTGGTAGACTGAATGCACAGTAAACTGTTAAACTGAACAATTTCAGTTGTAAGGTTATCACTTTTCGTTCACCTGTAATTAAGTCGATCCGAAACATTTATCCACCACTGAAATCTATAATCTTTCCACCGGTCGATCATCCCTTTTCCAATGATACAAAGAAAACAACAATACACCACCGCATGGTGTATTATGGTGGTTTCATTACCAAACACCCATCTCAGCTTCATCTCGCCCAATCTCTTCCAATTTGGTAGGTCCGATCTCACTATAATCCTCACATGCGCGATGTCTAATTTTCAATATAAAAATCCATTTTATTTCTGCTAGAGCAAATTCTACTTCACGTCTATGTAATCTGATTTATTTGTAATATGTATGACATATACAGTGTTGGCAAAGACATATAAGTTGATATAAGTTAGAGGGCGGAGCTTCAGACCAATAACATAACACCCTTTACTGTGGCCCCACCCACAACAATATTTATTTTTAAGTGGGTGGTTCTTTGCTCCCCTTTACGTATGCTTATGCTGCTTGGTTCCTTGTTAGTTAAATAAATAATACACTTTAATATATAAATTCTAACGACCTGTAAAAAAATATTTCACAGATCCATCATTTCAGAAAAGATGTATCGTGTATTTATAGAAAAATCAGTGTCGTACTTACGTTAAGTACCGAGATTTTTGGCAAGTTTTGAAGCATCTTCCATTCCCGCCTTATATAGTCTACCGAACCGACAATTACCACGTGCTTCAGTTCGTGATAATGGAAATTGCTGGCCCGCAAAGGCATCACCAAGTTTCGTAGTCCTATAAGCGGTGAATCTGGGTCGGCAAATAGACAAACCACCACGTGGCCGTTCAGGACAGTCATTGCTGCTTGGTTCCGATCCTACAAAAGAGTGGACGTGTCGTTGGGTACTCTTAGCTTGGGTTTGAATTAGGTACCGTTAATGTCATTATATCTCGTAGTAAGCTGTGTATTTATAAGAAACGCTTACTAGCCGACTACTACATCACGGTCTATAGTTTTGACGTCATAAAGATACCCTGTGGTGACGAGGTTTTGACAAATTTGACGTATACTTTCGACAGCAGTTCGTTATACCACCTCTCCGAGATTTACAATAGACTAGAGGGAATGCATCTCATTTTCCCTATGCGTGAAAAATGGTATAAACAAAGTGATACTAACATGGCGACTTCGCCAGAAACAAACTTGAAATTAACACTGAAACATTTCATTACACAGGCCCTAGCCTCAAGAGTGCTTCTGTGTTCAATCATCATATAATACCTCCTAATAATGAACAATGTTTTTATAATAATTTGGAACTAAATAAAAGCCCAAATTTGTCAAATGTCAAAGTACCTGTGAAATGTCACTCCCGGGATATTTTCCTTGTTTGCTCGGCTGTTGTGCCTGCCGTGCACTATATAATTAGTGTTGCTTCTTTTACGGTTACACCAATATGGCTGCTTGAAGTTAGGTGTGCCAATGTGACAATATACGTATTCCCTCTAGTCTATTCTAAATCTCAGTATACATATGTGACAACTGAAGTACGATATAGAGAAGGTATCTTTTATACATCATAGCTCCGCCCACACAGAGAAAATAAGCTGACCGTTTAGTTTTTAGTTTATAGTTTTAGTTTAAATTTGACGTTTGCACAACAGAAAACTTGTATGATAACTTTGGATCAGATAATGGTAATGTTAGAGAATATTTTCTATAATCACTTGATGAGCCTAAATTATGAATATGAATTATCTCAAAGATCCTGTGACACAACACTATGTGAATTCATTCTCTCGTAGGAATGATAAATAAAAATAAGGACAAATGAATTCTATAAAAACCGATTTAACTATAAACTATACTATAAAAATTGCATACATACTACGTATGCATACAGACTGCGTCTGTTGATGTTAACAGGTAGTAAAACAGAAAGCAGGTGTGACCATGGTTAACGATAATCGTATTGGACAATGGCTTTTACGGCCATTTATGGTCACGTAGTATACGGCCACGCCCACTTTCCAATAAGATTAACGCCAACCATAACCACACCCAGTCATCTCTCCATTATCTGCCAACATAAACGGATGTAGTCTGTATAGGTATCGCATATGGTATGTATGTACACAGAAACTATCGTTTCACTGGATACTTCGCTAAAAACTCGAATAAGATTTTTGTCGTATATTCAGAAGAATCGTTTGTGTCGTATATTCAGACCATCTAGAAGTAGCTTACCAATATGCATTCCTCTAAATTTTTCGCAGGACCCCAGTGGAACATCCCGGTACTGTCGTATTTCATTTCAGTCTTTTTCAAAGTCAAAATCTTTCGCTTGGTCGTCAGCTAGACCAACCGGTAGCGCCACTCCATTATTATTTTGATTGGTTCCCCCCGCTACTCCTGCTTGTCGGCCTGTAAAATTTCAACAAAATACACGACCGAAGGAAAACTCACACCAAAGCTTTCTGAAGAACAAACTAGCACTACAATTCTAACCCATTCTCTATGCATGAAAAAAATTAGTTTTATTGGACGGGACCTACGGTAAAATTAGTTGTCTTATAAAAAAATATAGTGCATGCAGATTTTCTAAAATGTTTTAACCTAAGTTTTACTGCTACCTAATCCCACCCAAACATATGGAACGTCAAATGCAAGCTTTTACACATATTTTGTGACATTTTGAATGCAAGATAACATCGATTGACGTATCTAAATGCGTCTTTAAATACATCTAATAGTTACTTTAGTACCGAGCGTTCTTGCATACGAATGCATAAGAATGTGTTCCATTCACTTTGGAATTTGCTGCCAAATATTCAAAATTCGTACAAATGTACCTATTAAATGAATATCACATAAAAATTTACTTTAAATAAACTGATCGTCAAAATTAGCGTAACACTTTTTAGATTAGCGCCATTTGCGTTCTATTCGAGTCAGAGACTTGCGGTTTGGAACTTTCGGTAGTCTATAAGGTTGGTTTTAATGCCCTGAAGTCGCTACGCTGTGACTTAAACGGTTCTCCGTCAACACTCCAAAAAGTAACCCCATGTCGAAATCTGAATTCGCAAGATTTTGATTGCAATTTCAGAGACATACAGGATCGACTAAGAAGGACGATGTCGGGTAAAAACTCCATCCCGACACACACTAAGACCTCCTCAATAAGTTCTGTACATTTTTCAAAAAGGTACATTTTTCGCTGAGAAAACTCGGAAAAAACGCAAAAAATTACCTTTTCTTAATAAATTCGTAATTCGAGTATTTTTGCATTAGAAGAGGCAATCTTGTGGGAAAATGTAGGTAATATCACGAAGAATGAGTGTGCAAAAACTGGATTATGCCCGATGAATAGTTTTTGCACAATAGTCGAATAAAGTTTTTTACATCGTATTTTGAATATTCCATAACACGTCGAGCGATAGATTAAATAACATTTTCTCGACGGATTCGGAAACTACAGAGTGTAAACTACAATTCGTCCATTTACTTTGTTTCATTTAAATGCCATTAAATTGGTGTAAAACGCCTCTGAACAAAGCGCGAAATTTGCTGGTCGCTGCCGCCGCTTCCCCTCGCTTCCCCGCCACCTATACCACGCTCGGCTCTCAGCGCGCCGCCGAACATTTTGCGCGGTGTTCAGAGGCGTTTTACACCAATTTAATGGCATTTAAATGAAACAAAGTAAATGGACGAATTGTAGTTTACACTCTGTAGTTTCCGAATCCGTCTAGAAAATGTTATTTAATCTATCGCTCGCCGTGTTATGGAATATTCAAAATACGAAGTAAAAAACTTTATTCGACTATTGTGCAAAAAGTGTTCATCGCACATAATCCAGTTTTTGCACACTCATTCTTCGTGATATTACCTACATTTTCCCACAAGATTGACTCTTCTAATGCAAAAATGCTCGAATTATGAATTTATTAAGAAAAGGTAATTTTTTGCGTTTTTTTTCGAGCGAAAAATGTACCGATTGACTTGATTTTATTTTCATTCTAAAGTTTTTGAATTCTCTACAACTTTTCTATTGGATGCGATGTGATTGCTTCAATAGCTTTTCTTTTATAAGCAAAAAACTCAATTTTTTTCACTAATTTGTTATTAAAAAAAAGTGCAACTATTTCCTAGTCCAATTCATATACGTTTTCATCTAAGGACTGAACTTAAAAGTATCCCGTAGTCGGATTTCAGGTATCAATCGTGTCATAAACTCACCCCTTTTCGAGCTCTATTGACTAACGTATTTGGCACTCAATCGGCCGTTCACAGTGGGTCCCGTCAAATTCATGAGCATTCAAGTAATGCCATGACATGAATTCGAAACAAATAGACACGCAGCCTTCTACAGGGGGTGGAACCAGGGGGGATGAGTCAGGGGTAGGAGTAGGTGTGGCTTGGAGGGGTGCTTGAGTTGTCAAAGGATGAGAGACGAGTTGTGGCACGCCACACCAATTTATTAGGCAGCATTAAGATCCTTTATGTCTCTGAAATTGCAGTTAAAATCTTGCGAATTCAAATTTCGACATGAGGTCGCTTTTCGGAATGTGGACGGAGAACCGTTTAAGTCACAGCGTAGCGACTTCGGGGTATTAAAACCAATCCTATAGGCTACCGAAAATTAAAAACCGCAAGTTTATAACTCGAATACCTATAACCCAAATGGCGCTAATCTAAAAAGTGTTACGCTAATTTTGACGAGCAGTTTATATAAATTTTTCACAAATTATCAGTTAGGTACATGTTTATTTGTTCTTTTAGTAAAATTAATACATATAATTTTTATTTAGTATTCACAAGAGTAGCTCAAAATTAGTTTTCCAACTAAAATGGGTAAAAAGCATTGTATAAAATCGTTAAGTAATGTTTGTCAAAACTGCGAATAATGGACTCTTCTACACCTATTATGTTAATACATACTAGTAACATAAAGTTATTGAAAAAAAAATCTCGTTTTGATAATGATATCTAAAACTTTGTCAAAATTTACATTTTTTTGCTAGTTGCAGAAAGAAAGCCATTCTGCAAATAAAAAACCATTGATTTTAAGCTACGTAATAAAACTAAATATAGAAAATTGAACACTTGTTTTGAAGTTGAACTGTTGTTAACATTTATGAACTAATTGTGAAATAATTGTGGTCGAATTTTCAACATTCAAAAGAAGCACGAAATTGAAGGCAGCTTTAGTACAAATAAAAAAAATGATACTAGAAAATGTAATTAAAAGAATTTGGATAATCCAATAATGTAATTTTAATGCTAATTTCTTGCAATTTTAAACTTATTTGCTTCTCTGAAAAAGTATTGACGTAGTTCGATACAAAATACATCCAAATTTAAAAAATCTTCCTACAGTATGTTATCGCCAATATTTTGGAGCACATTTTCATGATTTATTCAAATTATTTTGAAATGATTAAAACAATTGAAATATAGGAACATTTTCTGTTAATAAAAAAAATATAAACAAAATTAAATATAGGTAATACTAAAAAATAGTAACAGGTATAATTTAACTATACCTAATTATTTATACCTTTTGAATTTACGTAATTCAAAAGGTATAAAAAGGTATTTAATGATTATATTTTTCCACTAAACCCTGAAAATACTCACATTATATGCTACAAACTTGACCGTTAAACAATATGCCTTAATACGTATAAAAAATAAAAAAAGCCAAGATTCTAACTAGTTGCCTAGTTGAGTAATAGTAAAAAATATAAAATACACCTATTATATAAGAAGTAGGTACAGGTAAGGCCATAGTTCTATACACCTATAAAAAAAATCTGAGGCAACAGTTATTACAAACCATACGAAAATGCAAAGTATTCAAAACTTAAATAATGCAATAAGGACATAAGGTTTTTTTTAATGTTTTATTTGTTTTAAAGAATTTATGAAAAAATAAAATAGATTTATATTTCAATATTTAATTTTGATTTCGCCGGAAATGGCTACTTCATCTGTTTTGGGAATCACCCTATATAATTTGTATTTTTTTATTCCTTTCATCGTCCTGTATCTGCAGATATATAAATTGTAATATACATACCTGTACATATGTACTATATCTTTATAAGTAATGGGGATATTATTTCTTTTATTTAACCAATTTCTTGAAATTCGATGCAAAAAAAATGCTCTAGATATAAGTAGACAATAGTATATATCGTTGAACTAGGGAAGACGAGAAGAATCGAGCAAATGCATAATATACAAGGTGTCTTAAAAATTGCTCAATTATAGTCACTGCCTGCGAAATTGGAAGTAGGCCGTGACAATAGACAGTTCTATAATATTTCTTCATCTATATATAACTCTTTAATTCGCCCCTAAACTGCCGCACTAAAATTCGAATTTTTCGACAAAGGTCAGTCCTTTGGAAATTTATTTTTTACAACACCTTGTATAATAATTCCGAGATTAAATTCAGATTGCTCGAGAAATTTTGCAGAATTTCAGCTTTTGAATTTTCTTTCTGGCTCAAAAATAATCCCAAATATCGGTAGTGAGATGTTAAATTGGGACACCCTATATTGGGAATATAGGGTGTCCCATTTTCGATGTTTTTGTGAGGTGTCTCGGTTATTACAAGATATATTCAGTGACATAACTAGGTTTCTGTCGTGGTTAATAGTTTTTGAAGTATATACCAAACCTATGTTTTTTTTTTATGGAAAACCATAGTTGGCCATGATACGCTTGAAAGAAAGATACGCAATGAAAGATTGAAGAATCTCGTCAAAAAAGACACAGATATACCTTATAGGTTTCACTTTTTCAAAATAAATCCAACCTAAAAACGCACCTTATTTATTTTTATCGTATTCTTATCAAAACTAAAAATCAAAAGAAAACCAATAAAATGATGCCAACAACTTATAAATGATAAACCATGATATACCATTGTATTATCACAAATTGTGCTTTAATATAAAAAATACTAAAGTGCTACACAAAAATCATAAAATAAAGCAACAAATTGAACATAAGCACATCGAATACAACGTAACAACAGAGAAGTAATGGCACAGTAATTAGTTCCAAAATATTTCGCAGTGGCGCTGCCTATAATGCCTATAACACAAAAAATCAACTTTTGCAATGGTATAGAAATGGTATCAAAAATCTAATTGACTCTGTGAATTACCTTCAAAAAATTGTTTCCTCCCTCCCTTTCTAAAAAGTAGCCAAGGTTCCCAAAATCGGTAAATTTCTATCTCCTGTAATAACCGAAGCACCTTACAAAAACGTCGACAATGGGACTCCCGGTACATATCAAAAATGCCAAGAAAATTAAACCAGAAACAACAAACAACCTCGTCAGAGAATATTAAAAGAACGCTCCACATATGTCCTTATTACACGCAGGCTAAAAGACAAGCAATGCAAGCAGCAACAATACGTGAAAAGTGTAAGTATTGGCTAAAGCGTACATGAGTTTTTTCACTTCATAGGCTAGATGATAGCCGGCGTAAGACGTAGCTTCTTGCTCCGGCGCTCTGAAAACAGCACACCGCTGATAGCACACCACCACATTTCGACAACGTGTTTGGACAACAGATTGGATATTTTGAAAACCCGTAAACAGACAAATATTATCATCGGACTCTACATGTTGTCTTCGTCATTTTAATTTGAATAAAAACTGCAATACCCAGTGTCAGTTATTTAGTATCAGTTCCATATAACAACGAAATGATTAAAATGGGAACAGAGGAATTTACAACTTCACTATGGGACAATAATAGAGCAATACTTAAAAAAAACTTGCTTAGTAACCCCGTAGAAATAAATAACATAGTTTTTGCATTGCTGGTCAATTTTGAGTGCGACAAAAGTAAAGCAACACCGATTCAATCCATAAGAAGAATACGTAAGACTTATTGGCAAATACTTATTTTCAGTTTCTTCTTTATAAGGCTTTTTACTTAGCACTTAATATTTTTTAGATAAATTTAATCGTGCCAAAAGGAATTCGTGTCAGTAATGACTCAGCAGTTTGGTGATGAATGCACATTTGCTCAACAGATTATAAATCGATATTCCACCACAATTTGAATTGCCATGTGAATGTCATTCCAAAGCCAGGAAGACCTAGAAAAACGACTTTGTGTATGGGCAGGCTCATAAAAAAGAATTTCGCAAATGACCTGCGCCCAGGATTGCTGCTGAAATACCGGAAATACAAATCAGTCCTCGAACAATTCAAAGGAGATTAGTTGCAGCCAAATTGTTTAGTAGACGTCCAACAAAACACCCAAGAATAGATGAGCCAGGTTATATTTGCAAGAGAGCTTTTGAATGAAACGGTTGAAGACTGGCAAAAGGTCTTATTTAGAAATGAAACTCGCCATAAAATTACTAGGTTACTAATACTAGGTTTAACCTTAAGTATGTAATCGAGTGCATATGGCAAGGGTAGCGTTTTCTTATGGGGTTGCTTTTCTTGGGGAGGATTAGGTCCATTGCACTTCATCAATGGAACTATGGATTATAACTATATAGTTAATTAGTGGGATGAGGTCAAATGTTGCCAAAAAAACTAATTTTCACTTAGTCGAAGTTTCGCAAAATTTATTTGCATCCTCAGGACTAATTGAATAAGCTTTTTGTTGTCGTTTGATAAATTGTTGTTGTTGATAATGATAAATATGAATGAAACATTCATAAAACAATTAATATAACATAAAATAATAGAATACAACGTACTGTCACACAGACGTGCATCGGCTATCTACCCGTACAATTCTAGTTCTGAAATGGATTATATCATTTACAGAGGTTTGTTGCACTATATGATGCTGAGGTATGCCGAGTTAAGAAATACCTTTACGTTTTATTTTTCAGCACGATAATGACCCCAAACACTTTCCACAATTAGTGCAAGAATGGTTACAACGCAATAACATCCCTGTTCTGCGATGGCCGGCGCAATCGCCACACTTAAACCCCGTAGAAAACCTACGGGAAAAGTAGAAAAAACGTATCCGTACTACCACGCTCTAAAATAACTAGTTTATATAGAATAGTTATAGAATAATGTATTTTGTATTAACAACTTAATCATTGCTTTGTTATATCGAGTACATCTTATCTGAAAATTTCAAATAAACTGCATCTCATACTGGATGTTGAGTTTTTTTTTCAAGTCAGTACATAATGAGATACTTTTTAATATAACGATTATATTATAAAGGGTTGTGAGATGGGTGAGTTTCTATATCTACATGATTTCTAGAGAAATTTCTGCATTTTGTTGTTCTTAAATACATATGGTTATTTATTGAAAATTGGTATGGGTTTATAGAGACTTTTGCAGATTAGAAATGTTGAGATTTCAGTAGTTTCAAATATTATTAGATTTTATCCAAGAATTCAATTAAAGTACTTACTGAGAATAGTCGCAACATATTCAAATACAAATTACAAAAAGGATCCAACACTTTTTACTTGAATATGTATATGTACGTATTTAACTTGTAGAAAACTTGTACAAATTATATCTAAGAAGTTGGAACTCATTAAGTTGTGAAGCGTAAAATGTGGAGATCATCACCTACTTTCTTTGAAAAAGGAAAACTGAAAAATCTACCAGTATAAACTGAACTTCATCTAACATTTTCTCCTGCAACTAAAAAGATTCCTGTTATACTTGTAGAAAACTTGTACAAATTATATCTAAGAAGTTGGAACTCATTAAGTTGTGAAGCGTAAAATGTGGAGATCATCACCTACTTTCTTTGAAAAAAGGAAAACTGAAAAAATCTACCAGTATAAACTGAACTTCATCTAACATTTTCTCCTGCAACTAAAAAGATTCCTGTTATACTTGTAGAAAACTTGTACAAATTATATCTAAGAAGTTGGAACTCATTAAGTTGTGAAGCGTAAAATGTGGAGATCATCACCTACTTTCTTTGAAAACGGAAAACTGAAAAATCTACCAGTATAAACTGAACTTCATCTAACATTTTCTCCTGCAACTAAAAAGATTCCTGTTATACTTGTAGAAAACTTGTACAAATTATATCTAAGAAGTTGGAACTCATTAAGTTGTGAAGCGTAAAATGTGGAGATCATCACCTACTTTCTTTGAAAACGGAAAACTGAAAAATCTACCAGTATAAACTGAACTTCATCTAACATTTTCTCCTGCAACTAAAAAGATTCCTGTTATACTTAATAACACTTATGTATATGAGCTTCTACAGTAATTGGAACTAAATATTTGTCTGTTTACGGGTATATTCGGGTTCCAATTTGTTTTAGTCACAGACTACAGTGATCCTACATTTGACTTAACGTTACTATTTCTAAGAAAAGCAATTTCTCACTAAGCAAATGTGAAAGCTAACAGTATTATATATTTTCTTAAACGTTTTATTCATGTAGGTGCAGTTAGTTCACCGTTTTTTTTTGTATTATACGAAACAACAAATATATGACTACATCAGGTTCGTTCAAATTATAGCTCTGTTATAGTTTTCAACCGATCAAATTCTGTCGCTTTAAATTTTTATTGATTGGCTACAACTGTCAACAATCATTTTATAAATAATGTAAAATCATACAAAATCAGGTTAACTCTTTATCATTTTTCTAATAGTTAGTATTTTACATAACTGTTTAAGGAATATAAAGAACTTTACGTTCAAATTGACATTTGGATAGTAGTAACATTTTTACTGGACCCTGACAGCAAATATTAATAGACGATCAGAGTACGCATTATGAGATATATAAAAATATTTAGTGGTATATCTAATTGCTATCAAAGTCATTATTAATATATTGATGAAAGTTTTGCTGGAAGCAAGTAAAGGCGACTGATAAGAATTTGTGTCAGCAGTGACAGAATATAAACGACTAATGGGTTTAGTTTTAACTAAAAAGAAGACCAAATGGCTTGTCATCAGCAAAAAAATTAATGCACCTTACTCAAGCCGGCGAAGAGATATATCTATAAAAATGCACGATCAGTGTCAGATCGGTTGCTACGTAAATTTTGCTGGACTGTTTTACACTATGATTGACCGATGCACAGTGATGACTGTACAGTATGACGATGATAACTGTAGAGGACATGATTTTCACACGAAATAATTATTTGTACCAGGATTAATGAAAAAAATAGTAGAGAGAATACAAGCATATACATACGAGGTGTATAAATTAAGTAATGAGACTGGCAACATAGCGCCCGATCTAGCAACACTGCGAAGACGGGACTTGGAAGGGCGGTACGTTAACATGTGATGCACCTTCAATATAAGTTTGAACTTGTCAGAGTCATTTGTTTGTTCTTTGTGTGTTTTCGTAAATCGTTTTTTTTTTCTAGAGCAACGGTGTGCTATCAGGTTTTGCATCACAATGCGCCTTGTCATACAGCCATTTCAGTAAACGAGTTTTTAGTTGGCTTTAGACTTGAGTCCTTGTGACTTTTTTCTCTTCACGAGATTGAAAAATCATCTCATGGGACGTCATTTTGGGACCATAGAAGACATTCAAACACCTGTACCGACCAGCTGAAGGCTATTTCAGTATATGAGTTCCAGCACTGCTATGAGGAATGAAAGAACCGTCTCCAGCGCTCTGTGGCTTCCCAAGGAAGTTATTTTGAAGGACACAATACTGAATTGTAATTCTATTCGAATAAAAAAATTAAAAAAATCAGTTTCATTACTTAATTTACACACCTCGCATATATTTAAATTGCCAATTGAGATCTATCTCAATACATCTTTTGCAGAAAAGATCACAGAAGTGGTACTTGATGGAGCTTTAAAGATTGTTTTGAGAATCAGTTTATTATACTATATTCAGCATTCTGCATGTACACATCTTGACTAATAAACTGTCAAAATTTTACAAAATTTACGGCTTACTATAAATTACATCACATTACCAAGTACCTATATTATTTTATATATTTAATGCATAGTATTTCAAAAATCTGCGGAAGAAAGTACGACATACGCTATATTGTTGTAATGAGAAGAACAAGAAGAATTCAACAACTAAAAAATACAGAATGTTGAATTTAAAAAATGTTAATATCAATTGATGGCTGCTACATTTTTCTTCCAATTGTTTTCTGACAGTAATTCTGAAAGTTCAGAAAAAATAAGTTACCTCTGAATTTTTTTTTCGTAACTTAAAAAAATAAAGGAGGAAAAGGAGGTGGGAGTTATCACTAACTCACCTTGTACATCAGAGATACAAATTGGTCAACCTGTATATCTATTTACCACTTATAAATCAATAGTTATTTAGCACTGTTATATGTAAAGTATAGATCATGCTATTAATTGTACTGGGAAAACTGCATATTTAAATAAAAAGGGAGAGTAACAAGAGTAAAAAGTGTCAACAGTTGTCGCCAATCAAAAACAGCGTTTAAAAAAACATTTTCTGATTGAATAAGAGCTATAACGGATTTTTATTACAATAAAATGATACAGAATAGATCTAAAAACAGTTTCTTTAAAACAAAAAAATAAAACAAATCTGTTATATTGGTCTTAAAAGATGTGTCTGAAATGTGTCTATGTGTCTGAAATGTAAAATTAAAATTTATCTCTGTTGTTTTATAAAAGTGGTATATGCTGAGGCGTCAATACAAATGTGTCAAAAGGGTCATGCAGTGCTGTCTTAGCACCAAATCAGTTATCGTGACGTGTCGGAATATTTGTGGAAATACCTATTTATCACATCACCAGTTCGACAGATGTAGAAAAGCAGTTAATGTGACATTAATTAAGTACGGTATGCGATAATTTCATTCTATTACCTAGAGTTGTAACCAGGCGATACCATGTTATCCGTTGCCGATCTAGTAATATTTGGTTTTACTTTGTTCACCTGCTTCGTCGAATTCACCATGTTAGCCGTAGGGGCCGTGCTGTTCCGGTGGTTCTGATTCCTATGAGCCACTGCAAAATAAACGACAGGGTAGTTGAAATATCATTCAATGTTAGATTTTCAGGTAATTCTGAGGAGAGTAAAGCACAGCATAGCAATACAGTAGTTTGTAGTTTAAATTGCAATATGTAGTTCATTTTCGGTTTGAATACTTTTAGAAAGGTGGAATAATTATGTAATTTTTGGTAAGTATATTATTCTTCAAAGTGAAACACGTTTTACGTTAATAGGGGTAAAATACCAACTGACTTTTGACCAGTAATTGTGAAGGGAAAGAATATTTGTGATTAGTTTATAGTGTTACATAATTTCAGTTAATACAATTAGAAATTTCTGTTTTAGTTACCCTTTTGTACACTAAATGCATGCTTTACATCGATATACATCTAGTACTGTAGGACATTTAAGTTAATTAAAATAAAAAAAGTCCTCTAGAAACTTACAATGTAAATCGTCATGTCGATTCATGTCACCTGTAAATAAAAAGCAATCTGTTAAAAATTGCGCAAAATATGCTTGTTAAATAAATGTTAGCTTTTTAGTCCTAGTTCTAACTAGTTTTATTAGTTAAATGTATTAAAGCTAGCTAGCTAACTAAATCTATTAGTGATATTTCTATTATTTACTCACTATGGAAAGCAAATGGGATTATTAAGGACATGGGGAAATTAGCAGAGTTTTTCAAGAGGCTTAAACATGGGTTATTTGGGGTAGGGAATAACAAAACATAGTTTATTTCATACATTAGCTGTAATAATAAAATAAAATAACAATAATACTGTGTCAAATTGCCCTTATAACTTTTACGTTAATAAATATTTTCAAAATTAAAAAGGAATTAATTTTGAGATTTTTAACTGTAGATAACAAAATTACAGAAAATTAAATCCTTTTTATTTGTCATCCAGTGTGGAAATATTACTAACGTAAAAGTGCCAATACAAAATACTTTTTTTTTTTTGTTAAAACATCTTAAAAAAAATGTCTGAATCTCATTTTCACGGAACTATGGAATAATTCGATATACATCATTTACTACAGGGTGTCCCATTATTGAGGAATCACAGCTGAACTACAGATTATATGGGTAAAATATTACTATTTAATCAAACGTACCTTAGTCCAAAATGCATTGGCAACCAAGATACAAGGTGTCATAGTTATAATTTGATTTTCGACTTTCACAAAAACTTTAATTGGGGGGTTTTTGAGGGAGAGGAATTTTAATTAGTCAATTATTTTTAATTGAACATTTTAAACATAAATATCTTTAAAACGGTCATTCGGAACGACATTTAAAGGGTAACAATTTTCTGTCAATAAATGATGGAAAAATCGATATTTTCAATAAAAACATAAATATTCTAAAGGTGTGTATTGATTTGCAACAGAATGCTCCGAACGAACCAAACGCGCCGCGCCCGCTGTAACAAACATTTGCGCGGACAATTCGGGCTGTTTGGAGTGTTTGCGGAGTTCGCTGCGTTCCCACCAGTAATCAGTGTTGTTTGTGTGTTCGTCGACATGGATGCTGATGATGTGATTGTAGCCGCTGGTGCTTTTTTAATTATAAATGCGTTAACGAGCGTTAAAAAGATGAGAAAAGAAAGAAAAATGTGGGCAAGACGCCTTTTTTTACGACGTAAAAATATGGCCTTACTCAGTGACCTGGATTATATGCATTTGAAAAAATTTTACGAGGATGACTGCAGAAGACTTTGAGAATCTAATATGTCTAGTAGGTCCTAGAATAGCCAAGACTTTCCATTTTTTTTTTGACATCATTTGGGGCGCATCCCATATTTTTGGCAATTACCGCCCACGCATCATGCTTTATAATTTTATTAAAATACAAGCCGTTTGTAGGATCCCATAATACAGGTTGCCTTTCAAACTGATCAATCAGCTCAAGGCATTTTTCCCTGCTCCAGTCCATTTTCTTCGATAAATTACTTGTCCGCCAAGAACGGAACGCGACAAACACAGCAAACACAGCGAACACAGCAAACGCACCAAACGTCCGTATCCACTGAGCACCAGCGAACGAATAATTCCCTTTGCGCAAATCGCGTTTACCGACAAACCTCGGAAAATGTTCGGCGTATTCTGTTCTGTTTGGCGCAACGTACTGACTAGACAAATTTGTTACAGCGCGCGCGGCGCGTTTGGTTCGTTCGGAGCATTCTGTTGCAAATGAATACGCACCTTAAGACGTAAAAAAACGGATACCATTTTTTATGTATTCAGAATACTGCAAAGAGCTAAATAAACTAAAGAATGATCGCAAGTTTCGTCTGTTTGGCAGCCCTTGAAATCTAACTTCAAATCTATGCTAAATCATAGTTTATGATGAGACTTTCATCTCCTGAAAATTTTAAATTGAGGCAGCATTTGGTTCTTGAGATATCGATAGTTAAAGTTGTCAATTCATGGGTTCACAATTCATTACATTCAGGGAGATAATGATTCTTTTGAGACGACAAGTTATCGTTTGCGATTTATTACATACAGCAATAATTTTTTTAAACTTAAACAACTACAAAACAACTTCCCTTCCTCCTTATCTCTTAAGCTAAGTAATATTGGATTTCGGGCTCGTGTAAAATTGAAAACTTTGACCCGATATCTCGAGAACCGAATGCAGCCTCAATCTGAAATTTTCAGAAGATTAAATTCTCATCATAAACTATCATTTAGCATACATTTGAAGTTAGATTTCAAGGGCTGCCAAACAGGCGAAAAATGGCTTGTTTTTGCGGTCACTCTTTTGTAAACAAAATATTGTTTTTTAAAGTCGAAAATAAAGTTATAACTTGACTTGACACCTGTATCATAGACTATTATAAGTTTGGTTAACTCATAATATTTTTGCGCAAAGATTCTGTAGTTACGCTGTGTTCCCTTAATAATGGGACACCCTGTATACGGGACGGTCTCGAAAATCCACCTTCCATTTTTTTTGGAATCTTCTCGAAAACGATTACAGTTAAATCTAATTTGTACAAAAAAGTCAAAGAGGTAATACAAACCTATAAAACTTTCTTTATTAAATCATATTTCTATCTCCAACAATAGCCGAGATAAGTGTAATGTCCCTGTATAAGTGAATCAGCATTTTTTATCGGAAGTTTATGTAGTTTTGATTTTACTTGTTAACCTGAAACCATTTTTCCGCATATTTATATATATAAGTGAAAGAAAAAACTGCAAAACAAAACAAACGAAATATGCTGAGTTCGGTGCAGAGGAGAGGGAGGGTGAATATTATTTTTAGAGAAATACCTCGGACATGAACCTTCTTGGGCAACTCTGGTGGTGTGAAAGTGGGAGGAGGATGATGGTCATCTGTAAACCATAAACCAGTCTCGCACATTCAACTATTTAAACCTAACCCCTACTCTAATAATCTATTATCCTTTGGCTAATTATTTTTTTTTAAAAGAAATCTATACTGAAAACGAAAAAAATTGTACGTGAGATGTGAAATTTGAGTAGGCAAGGTGTTCTGTGCAAAAAATTCTATAGAACTATATGTATATGTATTTATCCTGGACCACATCTAAATCTTTTTAATATACAGGGTGTCCCAAAAAGCAACGCCAAACCGAATGGGTGTACAGACCAGGTCTTGACTACACGTGTGAAAGAAAATTAGATGAATGTGTTTTGGTTCTTAAGATATAAGCACTTTTGTAAAATTGGTGAAAAATCTCTTCCTTAAATCAACATCTTTGTGCCAACGCTTTAAATAAAGACTGATTACAAGGAGATAAAATTGCCACATAAATTTAAGACAGTCCCAATACCGCGATCTCCTCTGCCGATATTACAAGGACCTTCTCCAATTTCCAAAGGTGCTTCAGCTCGATTGATAGGTTTTCGTATTTCGCGATCTTCTCTCGTTCATTCTTCTGAATGTTATGGTAAGTGGCACTACGATGTCTATGATGATCCCTCTCATTTATCAGCACAATATCTGGTCAGTTGAGGTCCACAGGTCGGTGGGTGTACCTTTGCTACTTCTGATTCCAGCACAGGTTTTAGGGTATATTTGTAGTATAGCAGAGCTGTTGCTAACAGGCCATGCTTGAGTGTCAGTTGTTGGTGGACCATCATCGCAAGTTGGTTGTACCTGCCGAAATAAGCTGACTCAGCACATAACACTCCTATTATGTGCTCTATAGTTTGCCCTGTAGATGCACATGTTCTACATATACATATTTTCGACGTCGTCCCTCGGGATATGCTTCTGGTAATTTCTTGTATTTATAACGCTGTCCTGAATAGCTATCAAGAAGCCTTCAGTTTCAGGGTACATACATTCGGGGTACATTTTACTGAATTGGCTTTGTCGATGTCGCCTGGCTGTAGCATTTTTTGGAAAACTGCCCTGTAAAGAATGTTCCATTCACTGTGTCTAGAGCTCCTGTTCTATATGTCGACTGTCTGGAGCTCCTGTCTGGTATGTCGACCAGAAGAAATTCACACGGCTTTGAGGCGTGTATCCAGCATCCTCTCATTACTACTGCTCTTATTAGCGGGTCCCTATTGGCTAGTAGTTTTCTTCTAAAGGAATCTTCTTGGTTAAGGCATTAATTTTTTATGGACAATAAACCCCTCCCACTTCGTCTTCGAGGCAGGTAGAGTCTGATTACTGAAGAGGTAGTGTGTAAGTGTATGAATTTAGTTAGGAGCCAACTGGTAAGTAGGTCGAGCTCGTCTAGCTCAGTAACAGATCACTTAACGATTCCGACAGAGTAGCATCATTGTCAGCATTGGGACAGACCACGGGTTAATAGCTTTAATAAGCTTGCCCCCAGATAAAAGAGTATTCAGCAACTTTATCACGCGGTTTTTATATTTCTTTTGGAAATCTTTTTTCAGTTGCGTGTGGTTGATCTCGTTATCTTGACACATTCCCAGGTAACGGTATTGCTCTTCCGGTGGGAACTGATAGATGTCAGCATATACCCCTGGGCTGTTCTGAGGTGATCCTTTCACAATACTCAGTGTGGCGCATTTATCTAGGCCAAATGACATTGTGATGTCATCGCTGAATATCCTAGTAGTTTCAGTGGGGATCTGGAGTTTTGCCTTGGAACCATTGAATAGTTTTAGATCATCCATGTAGAGCAGGTGAGCGAGTGTTGCGTGAATAGCTTGCTACCAATTTTATTATCATTTTCGAATCTGCATTTGATGCACCAACTATTCAGGACAGTTGTAGATTTCATGTAATATAATTTGGACAAAGACTGAATAGTCAAAATTGGGATTTGGTAATAACCAAAACCTTAAAAAATGAATTTCTAAGTACCGTGACTGTTGTAAAATGGTATAGTTTATTCAAATGGCGTGTAATTCAGCTTAATATAACAGAAAAAAGTCAACAACCGCCATTCATTTGAAACCGTGGTGCAAAAATATTGATTTAGGGACGTGATCTCGAGAACCACGACACTTTCATCTATTTTATTTTTTATGTAGTCAGGACTTGGCCTATAACCTTATATCGGCTTGATGTTTTTTTTTGGGACATCCCGTGTATAGTTTTTGTGAGTATTCATGCAGAGTATTAACTATTGGAAAAAAATAGATAGAATCTTCCAAAAATATTAATGTAAAAATTGTGGATGGGTCAATATTAATCTTCAGGACGTTTATGAAGATTTTGAACATATAATACATCAACCTACATCTTTTTTTATACTTTCAGAAACAAACAGTCGACTTTTTTTCGACTATTTTTTTCGACAACGATACTTTTTTCGAAAAGCAAAACAGATCTACATTAAATTATGTTCTGGAAAATTCCATCAAATTTTTTCGTATCTTATCATCTTCAGTGACACAATTATTAGCTAAAACTAACACTATCCTATATAACTAATCTAAATTATTAAACTGTATTATATCTGCATATTATGCTCCTATATAAAAAATATTGTTTATATTTTCGGAAGAATTTTCCAAAATCTCACTTCCGTAAAAACCAGGGAAAAATTAAGTAGTATCCCTGACTGATATCTGAGATCTGATAAAAATTAATCCATTCGAAATTCAAAATCATTTTGATATTCTGGATTTAGTATGAATTTCTGCGAATATTTGAGTGATAAGATTTGGCACAGTGCTGAAAAGTCCATAAAAAATAATACCCCTACAATTTTTTCGTATCTAAGAATATATATCTATATTATATCTATACTAAATATGTGGAAAGTACCATTGCACATGCAAATGCATACATATCTACATTCACCACGAGACAACATTTATATAGTCACATGCAGAATGCTAAAACATGCGCAAAGATTGTTAAAAAAAATCAAATAAACAAGGTTCCATTCAAGTTTCTACGGGAGACCCGTGAAAGAAGAGTGAAAAAGGTAGTGTAGGGGAAGCTATAAGAGAGTTTTCTGATGATGTTGTTCAGTAATCCTGTGAAAAATGTCCCTTTTGTCGAGCGGCTGACAAGTCAGTACTTTTGGAACTTACTTGGAAACGGGAAGTCCACCTCGCCTGCAGGTCAATTAAAAATGGGAATTCGTGAAAATATGTAAGAAAGTGTTATGTTCGATCTTGGAAGGTGTAACACGTTTAAGTTAATGAATCAGTTACATGTTGAAGAAACATGTTCAGAAATGATCTGAACCTTACGATGGCTTTAATAGTCGTTTATGATCTTTTTTTTTGAGCTTCAAACTTTCATATTGCATTGAAAACTGTTATCAAAATGTTATAGTTGTCAGACTTTGGTTTGCGAAACGCCAAAACAGTTATAGAGCTGCTGCCAAAAATTAGTAGCATATTTGATACGTTATTATGAAAAAGAACGAGACAATAATGGTCCATTGCTACCCTTAACGGCTGTTATAAAGGTAACTTTAAGGGGTTATACTACCCAAGCGCACTGAAAAATGAAGCTTTTTTTGGCAGTTTTTTTCGATAACTATGTAATGGATCAAAATTAAATTTTGACACTTGATTCTATGGGTATTAATGTATAAAAAAGTATTTTTTATCTTCATTTAAGTTACAAAATGGCGTCGTAGCTCCAGGTAACACGAAACAAAATTTTTCTGGAGAAATTCTTTTTTTCTTAATCTACATTAATTTTTCTTTGGAAGTACCCAAGATTTTATTTGTTTTTGGAAAATTAACAAATTAACGTCGCTTTTATTTGTTTTTTATTTTTTTCTCAAAAAAATCGTTATTAAATTGTTTATTGCAAATAACGCCATCTACATATATACATATATTTCGAGAAAGTATAACTCATTTGTACCGACGAAAACTAACAATTAAACTGTAATAATACAGCAAAAGGGGCTTTTCCGAACGTTCTAGATCGCTAAAACGTGTTCGGAAAATAAGCTGTAATTTTTTTTAAAGTTTGCTACACCCAAAATTCTTTTTGAATATCATTCTTAGATAGTTTATACATCAGAAAAAAAAATAAAAAAGCAATGGGAAAACAATTTGCTGGGTAGTATAACTCCTTGACATGTCATTTAACAAGCCTTTTTAAATCGCTTTAACATGAATGAAAATTTCGAAAAATTAATTTTGGAAACAAATTAGGAGACTTTTGTTTTCATTTGGTGATTAAACAAAAATAAACAAATATTTTGCAAGCGTTTCCCAAAATGTTGAGGCACACTTTATTTTAACTTTGTACGACTTTTTTTTAATTTCCTTCATTTTACGAAATACGCCTTCTGTTACTAGATAAAACATGATGCACATTATGGAAATATTAGAATTTCAAATTCCACAAACAATGATTAATCGGGGATGATATCTTGTATCTGTATACATCTATGTGTTGATGATGTGACTATCTACATTTATCCGAGTATGCTACTAACAATTTAAAAAAATGTCCTATCATATCCTATTTTATTTCTGTAGAGTTGTTTATCAGCAGAACCATAAAACATGTTTTGTAATTAAATAACTTCGGCCACTTCTTATTTCGTGTTTCAGGATCAAGAAGGCCATACTATAAAAAAAATATTCATCAACAAAAACTTTGCTGTACCTTCTGTTCATGTATTTAAAACAAAGTTGTTAATAAAGAATTTGCACTCTATTCAACGAAAAACTACATTGGTACGGATCTTACGTATTGAGAAATAATATTTTTAGATTTATTTAAAAAAATGACCTGATTGAAAAAGGCAGTCCATTTTTCTTATGTGAGAGAAAACATTTTGTCATTTTTAATTTTCATTGTAGTAGAGTTTATTAGATCATGTACATAGTGTATTAATTAGTATGCACTATCTATTTATGATCATTTATTTAATAATGTGTTACCTTTTTCGTAATTATATAATAATTTATATAATTATTATTATGTTTGTAGTTAACATGTATAGTTGAGATATTCGTATCTGGTACTTTATAATATTGATTCATTAACTTTTTGCAATGTAATGCGTAAAACAGTATTTATTTTATGTGTGTCTATTTAATTGTTTTTAAATGGTGACATTGTGGAGTGACTTCTGTTTACACTTTAAATGGTGATTAAAAAAACATCACAGTAATCAGTACTTGATTGATATTTCACCAAATGTTAATATATACATATACATATATGAAAACTAAATATTATGTATGTAATTTTCTAATACAAACAGGTTGATTCATTAAGAATGGGTAATTTCTAAGCTGGATATATCCGGTTGATTCATTAATATTGATTCATTCTTATTATACAAACTTACATATGTGCGCTAACATTATTAAATCTCAGATAGGAACTGTAATGTGCAACGTGAAAATGAACGGAACTTCAAGTGAGGTTCAATATGTTTTATTATATGAATTTCGTTTAGGAAATAACACAACAGAATTACACCGAAATCTAGTGGTCGCGTATGGCGACAACACCACTAGTTTAGCAACATGCAAAAGATGATTCGCAAGCTTCCGATCTGGCGACTACAGCATCGACGATAAACCACGATCTGGTAGGCCAACTCATCTGAATATCGAGGGCTTGCGTACGATTGTCGAAGCAAACACGCAAGAAACAACAGAAGAGATGACACGAGAGAGATGACTACGGTAGTACATGTACTCGAAACGCTACGCAAATTCCAAAAAGTTGGGCAAGTGGATACCACATTTATTAAGCGAAGCCGATCGCCAGCATCGGAGTAATATTTACACACAACTTCTCTCCCGCAGCGGCAGCTTTGATTGGTTGAACAATCTTGTTACCGGGCATGAAAAGTGAGTGTTATTCGAGGTGTGGCTATTAAATAACCGAACTGCTGACATAACACTTTTTATTCGTCACCAATTACAGTAGCAACTTTTTCGCCTTCAATGTACTCCCCTTGGCGATCTCTACACCGCACCATACGACTTTTCCATTGTTGAAAGCAGTGTTGGAAGTCCGCTTCTATCAGCTGGTTCAGAACCTCCGTCGATTTTGCTTTAACCGCTTCCACACTTTCGAATCTTGTCCCCTTCAGTGTCACCGTGTCTAACAAGGCTGGATCAGTGTCAATGTTGTTTAGAATGTCGGCGCAAATGTTCATTCTTCATTTCTTTTGTTCGGGAATGTGGAGTTTTGGCACCATTTTTGCTCAAACTTTGCCCATGTTGAACGATTCATGCAAAATATGGCGATTTTTGTGATTTTCAACCAATGTTTTCAATGTTTTCGTCCGTTTTTGATGTTGAGGGCCGTCCGGGGCGCGGATCGTTTCGGTCGTTAAAACTCTCTTTAAACCGTTTAAACCATTCAGAAAATTGTGTGCAGGAGAAACATTCAGCCCGTACACTTTTTTTAACATTGGATAAGCGTCTGTAAAAGTTTTCCAACAAGAAACTTGAGATTAACCCGTTGTTCCACCTGAACACTTAACATTTTTTCGATGCATCACTGGTGCGTAGACTAATTCAAACGACTGCTACAGTCAAACTGACCCACTGGCTTGTCCAGCGAGCTCAGGGTGGGGAAAGTATCACCAGACACAGTTCTGTTCAAACTTGTCGTGACTCTCGTAGCGCGCTGGTAGCAACACCATATCTCAATACTGTTGAATCAACCGGATAGTAGACACCAAAATATTGTGATTGAGCTCAATATGCCTCATACCAAACGAATGTTTGATAAGTAAGTTTAAGAGATACAGGGTGTAAAACTTTTTTTGAAATTTCTAAATAATTTCTAAATAAGTTTCGACAGTAATAGTTAAAGAAATGATGACGTTCAGTTTTTTTTTTTGATATGAGAATTATGAATTTGAAACTTATTTTGGCATTGTTTTACATGAGACAATCAAATCAAGTTTCTTGTCTGTTGAGCAACGGTTAAAATAAGATAAAAGTTTACTTTGATCAAATTAATTCAAGAAACATAGAAATTATAGTTTTGTTCCATTTATCTAACTCTGTCGGGTTTAGAGTTGTTTGATTTCAGTGTATTTTTTTTATGAAATTTTAAACCAAATGTAAAATTAAAATAAAATAAAAAAACTGGACGTTTTCCACGAAACACCGAACTACTATACTTTTCTCGACGCGCGTTTCGTCAACCAAGTTCATCTTCAGGAGAAGATTAAAACTTTTAATTTAGAGTTTTAATCTTCTCCTGAAGATGCCAACTTGGTTGACGAAACGCGCGTCGAGAAAAGTATAGTAGTTCGGTGTTGCGTGGAAAACGTCCAGTTTTTTGTTTCTATGCCGAAGGTTCCAGGTTCCACTCCAGGAACAAATGTAAAATTGACAAATGCTGACAGAAACCTATTTGGAAAAAAGTAAAGCGACATCAGTGACTATGAAACCAACGTTGGATTTTAAACATTGATGGTTTGTAAAAAAAATTCAAAATCGTGAAAATATCCCAATAACAGTATTAGTTGCCTCGAAAAACTTTTGTTGCTCATTTAAAAACTTATGCTCACGTTACATGAAAGAACAAAATTGAAGTTGAAGAAACTGTTATGTTTCTAATTTCGACAAAGAAAGCATAATTAATTTTATGGTAACAACTCTTTACTATATTTCACAGAATTCATTCCACAAAGTCCCCTTTGTTTCGCGTGTAGAGTTTAGTGTTGTGTCACATGACAATGGACGTTAGTGGATATGAATAAAATATGAAATAAACCAATAAATAGGTATTCCTACCACACACTTCTAGACACATCACTATACCTTATTATCACACCGAACTAATACAGTATAAAACACGATTTCAAGCCTAGTTATAAAAGACAAGTCTTTTGAAATCCACTATTTAGAGTCTTTGTAGATAAAGTGGTGACTATTTTCCCAATGTTTGTTCAAGGACTTCGTAGTAACGGCACATTCAATGTCGATAAATCTTTGAACAAATGTTGGGAGAATTTCAGAGATATTTTCATTCGCATTCTCAAGAATTTTTTTTTAAAAATGTATTGAGATAAAAAGTGCTTTACATAGAGAATGTAGCAGTACTGGTACTGAGACAAAATAGATCATACAGTGGAAACCAATAAATATATGTTTTTAACACCTGTCTAAGCAACACACTGTGATAGCTGATCTGGTAACTGGTTGCCTTAATTTTCCTTGAATTGATCTTATTTTTTATTTTTTCAATAATACCACTGTTTTCCAATGGCTTTATTTTAAAAACAATCTGATTTTTTCCTAAAAATAAAGTAGTATATTTTAATTCCATAAAAATATACTGTATAAACTCAACTTAAATGTAAAAACATGCAGGAATTAAAAAACAATTGAGACACTAAGAATTTTTGCATGAAATTTCGTATTTAATATCTTATCACTAGAGATCGCCAAAATGAGGATCATTACAGGGTCACACTAGCCCATACATGTACTTACATATATGAATATATATCGTGGACATGATCCTCATGGCAGATCGGATCTGCCGAACTCTTTTTCGTTGTTACCGTTACGTTTAATATATGTCACGCTGACGCAGTTGGCCCCACCCACTATACGGGTGGGCGGGGAAAAACATGTCATGAGTTTGATTGGTTGTCGAGGAAAAAGGTTCCTTATTTTAAAAAAATTAGTTGATCGGTTATAGTGGTATAAATATATATAAATAACTTATAAAGGGACTTTATAAGTTAATAATTAAATTTTATAAATCAATAATATTTTTTTTACACTCTTCATGACATATTTATTATTGAATAAATGATATTTATAACTGCAAAAATCCCTCTCTCGCGGTTCCTATTGGCGGACAGCCATCTATAGAAAAAAATATCCCCAATTCCGATAGGTGAGATCATCATGTGACGTCAGACTATGAATTTTTCCAATAACTCGTGAATGGTTCGATAGATTTTCAGTTTGTAAACGGATTAACGTCCATATTGCACACGCCCCGTCGTTCTAGCATGTTTTCAAATTTGTATCTAAAGCCCTTCAGATTAAAAAAATTGGTAGAATGGTAGAAAAATGGTAGAAAAAATCCCAAATATTCTTAAACCTGTGAGTCATAGGTTGTGACTCCAGAGTGACGTCACATATGTATAAAAAGACATATGCCGAGAAAAGAAATACCTTCACCTTTGGTTGATTATTTATTTTTATAACAAAAAAGGATCCTTATTTCTGATTGGATTAATGTCTGTGATGAATTCTTCAAATAACTCAAGAACAGTTCAATAAATCTTCAATTTGCAAAGGATTAACACCCATGTAGGTATGCCCTTCAATCTATCCATGTTTCTAATTTATATCTATAGCCTATAGGTTAAACAATGTTTTGGGGGTGACTCAGCATTTGTTTTGCCAGTAAATTAATTATTAAATTTATCTGTTACAAGTGAAACTATTTAAAATTTTACAAATTCTTCACATAACTCGAAAACAGTTCGATGGATTTTCACTTTAAAAACGGATTAATGTCCATATTGGGTACACTACGTAGGTCTAGCTATATTTCAGATTTGTATTTAATTAGAACTAGAATTAGTGCTGAACATTTCAATCCACTACCTTCGTCCTTCTTGTGCCATTCAAATTTGTTAACAAGCATTTATAAGGTAAGACGTCGGTTTATTATACGTAGGTAATTATGTGGGCTAGTGCGACCCTGTAATGAACCTCGCTTTGGCGATCTCTACTTATCTGGAATAGAAACAATTGTTCTGAAATTTAATTTTAATTTTTAGTGTGGCGGTCAAAAATTTCTAATGTGTTTGACTCTCTTTTGATTAAAACTGCTGTAGAGATAAATGACAAAGACAACTTTTGAAATAAGATTAATACAAAATTCCAAAATGGTTTAATTTTTTTTTCAATATAAAACCACATCTATCGAGTAAAGGAGTTAAAATAGCAACTCAAGTGACTGTTAATTAATTAAATATAACATGATTAATGTCTCAAAAAGTTTAAATATAAGGTAACTTGTACAATTAAATCTTGTAGGTATTAAAAACGTATTTTTCTTGGCACTCAAGACCATCTGCATATTTACATACATTCACAGTTATCAGATTTTAGGTGTATACAAGTGACGAAATAAAGAATGTGAAATGTGTTTCGTGATATATAATGACTGGTGAAGATACATACTTGCTCGGCCAACCAATTGTATGGCCCTCACGCCCTTCCTGAACGTGGCCACTGTACAGCGAACCAGACAAAAATTATTGTTAGTCGTAACAAAATATTCGCAGAGCTTCTCTAGCTACCTCCTAGCAGTAGGGGGTGGGGTTACCAAAAAAATAACAGGTTCTGCGGCTGAATTTAAAAATTCATGAATAGTCCTATGAATAATGGCAAAAATTCGACAGCAACATTGGTGTATATGTATAGTCCAGTAGGCAGAGAGTATATAGGGCTAGTTTTGACGGTTCCCTATGTATTTTTTTGCGTAGAACACAATTTTTTTTAAATTAACAATTTGTGAAACTATTAACAAATTATCAACGTCTTTTTTTCACATTTTCGCTTATATCTCCGTTCCTTGGCATATTTTATAAAGCATATGCATTTAAGAAGTTGTAGCTTACTGAATTTCCAAAATTTTAAGCCCAACCCGAAGTCTCCCAAGTGCTGTTGCTAACTTGCAAATGACTACTGAGGTTGAAAAAGTGCTTTTTTTACTATTTTTTTTTACTTCGAAAGTAGGGCGACAATGATCATGAAATTATGACGCCCATTTTTTTAAATACGCGTCTTGAAGCGTACTTTCAAGATATTATAGTCACAATTCCGAGAATTTCGAGGCGGCAACGCTAATACAATATATATATACGTCGCGTCAAAAAAAGGTAGTCGCGTAGAAAACGTTATAAAACTGGCCCAAATTAATGTTTTTCAAAATCTCAAAAAGTCTCGCAAACAAAGCATAAAATATATTTATGATTTTTCTAGCCCAACCCGGTGAATATCGTACAATAAACAAAGAAATGACGTCATTGTTAATTAAGGTTTGCAAAAAAATTCGATGGTTCATTACTCGAAAAGTTATTAACGGATCGAGCTGAATTTTTTTTTTGTAACTTCATACTACAAATAGAAGAAATCAAGAAATGATTGATGATGAAACCAAGAAATTTCATGGTCATAGTCGCCCTACTTGACTCGAAGTAAAACAATGGTGAAAAAAATAGCACTTTTTCAACTTCAGTAATCATTTGCAAATAAACAATAGCACTTGGAGACTTCGGGTTGTGTTTAAAATTTTGGAATGATATACAAAATATGCCAAGGAACGGAGATATAAGCGAAAATGTGAAGAAAGACGTATTTTTTCACAAATTGTTAATTTGTAAATTGTGTCCTATTAATACAAAGGAAACCGTCAAAACTAGCCTTATATGTTTCAAGAACACACAAAACTCTCTGCCTACTGGACTCATATTGTGGAAAGCGATAGTCATTTTACGTACATTGTTGTTCACCATCATAATCACAAATCATTTATACAGTTCTTTATTTCAATCTCATTAGATGCCATCAGTGTGATATAATCTGATGGCGAATGACCAAGAGCTAGCGTGTCAGCTTGTATCCTGACCAAGACAGCTATGGTGGTGTTATCTGGGGGTAGGTGTGTCCAACAAAGTTTTTCCCTAGCACATGTTAACAGTAAATCAGTTAATAGGAGCACGTAGAGCTTCGGCGTTGTTAATTACGCAACCACGATTGTGTTATATCGTATTGATGATATCTAATAAGATCGAACTCTGGATCTGTGATTTCTGATGGCGAATAACAATGAACGGGGAATCATTGAGTTATGAGTTGAACGGGCTATTTTGTAGAGTTGTAGATATATTTCCTCTACATTATTTACACCATATGTTGAAGATTATTTTTAAAATGTTTCTTTAAATGCTTGCTATATACAGGGTGTCCCATTATTATTACAACGAAACTACAGATTCTTTGGGTGAAAATTTTACGACTTAACCAAACTTACCGGCGTTAGTTTAAAAGTTACCGATAACAAAAATACAGGGTATCAAATTTATACCTAATGTTAGTTTCGATTTCAGTAAATAACTTCTTCAATAAACAAAAGTTGAATTGAATATTCATAGATTTTTGAATATTTACTCGTATGTTTTTTTAATAACGATTTTTCCATAGTTTGTTAATATAAAAGGTATAATCTTTGAATGTTGTTCCGACTGACTGTTTTCGGAATATTTGTGTTTAAAGTGTTCAGCGCAACAGCAAAGTTGTTCTTTGTTTTACAAAAAAAAAAACAGACTACGAAAAAAACTCATAAGTCCAGTTAATTAATTAAATAAAACTAGATGTATAGCATATTAAAAAAAAAATGCTTTCAGTTTAAAAAAATGAAACAGAATTTGAAATAAAATGTACCAACCATAAAATACGAGGACGTAAAATTTAGAGGAGATAAAGACGTTTGCTGCCCACATCCTACGCCACTGTTAAAAGTAAATTAATTGGGTGACAGAATCGTCAGCTGCCCATGTCCCATCGTTAGTAGGATATTAATTTATCTGACAATAATGATTTAAATAAGTTGTTACACTGAACACTTTAAATGCAAGTATGTCTAAAACGGTCTATACCTTTTTTGTCAATAAATGATGGAAAAAACGATATTTCCAATAAAAACATAAATATTCTAAGACGCAAGAAATACTATTCAGAATCAAAACCACCAATTATCAAATTTTGTAAAAAAAATTGTTTCTAAAGAAGTTATTTACCGAAAATAAAATTATAACTTTGACACCCTCTATCTTGGTTACCAATAATTTTTCGACAAAGGTAAGTGTAATCGTAATATTTTTACGCAAAGAATCTGTAGTTTCGCTGTGGCCCCTTAATAATGGAACACCCTGTATGAACTATTACGAAGAATAATTAATTTTATTGATTTAAATGTGTGCTTCCAACAAACATTTATACATATGGTATCACAAACCATTTGCTGAACGAAAAAAGTAAGAAATTTGTAATAAAAATACCAAAACGAATTGTTTTAAAAAACTATGTTTTGTTTTTACACAAAATATGTACCTACCTATAAAATTTCATGTGTATTATAAAGTGTGTTTAAATATTCCAGATTGTGCGTATTTTTAAAATTTCATACGCTTTAGACATTTTTTCTTAGTATTTTATGTCTTCTTCTTTTCATATATGTATACAAAATTTTTATACATACAGAGCTGCACAAAAGCTGCAGTCCCCTTCCTCTAACTTTTGAACAGAACAAGATATTGATGTCGCACAAAAACCAGCTGGAATCGTTGTACTTTTACTATCTTGCTCAGTCTTGCCTCATCCTCCTTACTCACCGGACTTTGCCCCATTGCCTTGTTTCGTTCCTTGCAGAACGACTTGAATGGTAGATCGTTTGATTCTGATGAGGCCATCGAGCGCGGAATCCCAGAAAGATGGCAAAAGACCATCGATCAAAATGGGCAATACATCATTGATTGAATTTGGTTCTATTGTTAATAAATGAGCCTTGAATATAACCCAAAAAATGTGTCAAAAATTTTCCGACAACCTAATAGGTTTTTATTAACAAAAATGTGGACATCTTATCGGGTTCACAAAACGTTTGTTGTATTAGATGTTTTTATTCGTAAAAACGTGAATAGCTTATCATGTTCACAGAATAATATTTCATGCGGAAATAGTGTATTAAAAATACAACAAAAAAATGCCATTTTATTTGGAAACCGCTGGACAGATAGAAAAAAATAGAAGAAAGTTGAAGAGATATTAGAAGTATCTTTCAAACGGGGTGTTACAAGACCTCCCGCCCTTCCCATTTGAAAAATAGCGATAACAACATCCTCTGTAGGTCATTTTTATGATAGAAATATAAAGTAGTATAAAGAAATATAAAGTATGAATGATTTCAACATGTTTACGCGTGCGCGTCAATATCTTGTAAAGGTCAAAGGGAGGGGCACGGGGTACGTTTTAAGCTCGTTTAACAATAGATAAAAAGATAAAACATAGTTTTCTGTTTAAAGGCAAATCACATTTACAAATTGATTTGATTTGATTGATATTTTTATTGATATTGATAGTATTATTTTGCTATTAAAATTTTAGAATACATTATCAGTTCACTTTACTTCTAAAGCGTTTTATACAATAGTTAATATACAATTGTTACTTTAGAATAGATTCAAATATTAATAACTGTTAATCTTAAATGTTACTTCCGTACCATGTTATTTTTTGGTAGACACACAGGAAATATCGTACAGTATTACAGATTAACCATCGACGTAAATCACAGTAAGTGATTGTTTTTTGCTCTGTGTCTTGGAAACGATTTTTGAGCCTTGGAACGGCGAAACTAAAATTAAAACTAATAGAAGAATTTTACGGTTTTGTATAAAACGAGTTACCACAGTATCGATTTCGATATTCGCTGATCGGAAAATAATAAAGCAACGTGACCTTACGTAACTAGCAGTAAATTCATAACTGGGCAAGCAAAATCTCAGCGGTGCCGGGACCTCTAGAACTTTCCATAGTTTTGTTCCGTGTGATTGAATTGAATATTTTGTGAGATAAATCTGCTACGTACTTTTCTGAAAACTTAGAATATATAAGGAGGCCTATATACTCTCCTACATATCGTCATTAGATGTAATAATTATACAGGGTGTCTCAATTTTCACTTTTTTCTAAGGTTACTCAGATATTACAAGAGATACAAAGATGCCAACTTCACAGAACCAACCATATTATCAATATAATTTGTAGTTTTCAAGTTACATTTCTAGTGTTGAGTATCCCATTGATTTTTTTATGAAGAATTCAGTGGTGTGACTAGTTTTATTTGTTGTGTTTGGTGGTTTTTGAATTATGGACCAAACTTACATTTTTTTAACGGAACCCATAGTTTGCCATGACATGTGTCAAAAAAGCGTGTTTTAAGCTTTTCAAAAATACAAGGTTATATGGCATACCTAGATATTTAATAAATAACAAACTTGTAGCAGTTTAAAATTAATAGCATAAAAAAAATTACATAGATGGCCATGAATTCATTCAAAACGTTAATGTTTCTATAATTTTAATCAAAATTAACACCGACTGTTAAACATAGTTAAACAACAAAAAAATGAATATAGTATGTACATACAAAGTTCAGATCTCTGAGAAACTGGAAATGGTATCAAAAATCTAGTTAGTGTTATGAATTTACCTCAAAAAAGTAGGCAATGTTCTCGAAAATATCTTTCTATCTCCTGTAATAACCGAGATACCTTACAAAAACATCAAAAATGCTACAGCGATATCCATTATAGATAAAGATTTCATCTAGAGATTAGAAACATGCAAGTAACAACCCTTTGGTTCCATTGAAGATGACAGGGGGTTACCATTATCGGTAACAGTTGTAATTTCTAGTAAATAGTTTGGTGCAGTGGTAATTGGTGGAGAAGTGAGATTCTCGTATTTTTTTAAACACCAGATTTTAAGGGGTTATTTAGTTAAGTTAGTTTCCAGTTAACTTGTGAATGTTTTTTTCAAAAAATCTGGCATACTCTCAGAAAATCTTGAAAACCGGCTGCAAAACATTTGTAAAATATTTTTTTCTAAATTATTACCTGAATATAAAAAAACATTATTAGTTTTTGCAAAATTTTCATTTTTCTTAAATCCACAGCTACACCTATTACAAAATCTCAGAAGAGAAATGCTGGTATAAAATAAAAATTCAAATCATAACTTTTGCAGATCTCCACAAAGACAACAATAAAAAGATTAATTTGATGTTTTAGAAAAATCGGAAATATTTTGTTGTCTGTTTCCAAGCTCTTCTGGGCTGCGTCATTGTTTTGAAATATTTCCTTTTTTTTAAAAGTTTTGTTTACGGTTTTTTAAAGTCTTTTTTTCGATGTTTTAGCCTTCCATTCGGTTATAGTAACATTTAAAATCTGGTGTGAGTCCCATGCATCCTCACGAATATTGGAGAATGCAAATTCCACCAGTCGCCACTGGTTTGATGAAATAAAGAAATGTTAAATATGCGTCGTCACAAAAAAATTGGATCTTCGAATTAATAGATTTTTTATTTTTAATCGACATTTTATTCGTTATAAAAATGTCAGCAATTCAGCCGTCGAAGAAATAAAATACACACTGTGTCCCAAATTGGATCTTTACAATGTGGCTCCCGCTTATTTCTAGAGTTAGAGAGTTGGCTAAATTAAGACAGATGTTGGTTTGACTATATATGTCAATATGTTACATTATTAAAGTACTTTTTTTACAAAAAATATTTTGGATAGCTACAAAAATTCAGTTTAGGACGGTGTTAATTAGAATGGTATTCAGTCAACACTTACAAATTGAATATAATAAATAAACAATTTACAAACGGTAACCAAAGCAATGTCATAAACTGAGTCACTGCGTCTGTTTCGATTGTAACGTAAACACTGCGAAATAATATACAATTTAGATCAATTTGTCAGTCTATATACAAAACCGAAATCATTTCTAGAGAAAAGAGATTTTTCTAACATTTCCTTAAATAAACTTTAGGGAATCTATTTCACTTTATTAGATATTCTCATGGCGAAAATTGAATTTGGGACACAGAGTATATTAATAATATGTGATGTGATGACAACAATTTCCAATAGAATCACTTCAACCAAATACTGCTTATATTTCTCTTAAATTATATTTTTCTCTACATTGAAACTGAAGGGGTTATCCCCAGTTAGGTCACAATAATAAAGGTAAATTTCACTATTTTTTTAACTTTCCCTAAACTTCACCGCTTCACTTTAACTTAGTGAAGTTAATAACACCGACTATTTTTCGAGGAAAATTTTGGAAATCTGACTTTGGATTCTGAAAGAGCAGGTCTTGAAATGACCTAAGAAAACATTGACCTGCTATTGAATTTCAAACATTTTCAGTGTTTCCTTATCAAAAAACCAATCAACTGTTTGATGTACACGTTATGGGTTTCAAATATAGACAAATTCACAAACATAAAAATTTCAAAATGCGATATCTCAACGAAAAAAAAAGAAGATATTTGAGCAAACTCAACGGAATTTAAAAGAGCAAGGCTTGTACTTTAAGATGCTGTTCATAGTTTTTTGAGAAAAAAAATGCGATGCTACATAATCTCAAATATAGGCCAAAATCATTATTTTTGAACTTTTAGGTTAGGATATCTCGAAAACCAGAGCCAGTTGAGCCGAATTCGGATTCAACGCATCAAAAACCTTTGGAAAAATATATTCTGGTTTCTGGGTTAAAGTCTTGTCGGCAGAGAAAAAAAAGATAATTAAGTAAACTCGACGTCATTTAAAAGGGCAAGGCATGTACTTTAAGATGTTCATAGTTTTTTTTGAGAAAAAAAATTCCGATGCTACATAACCTCAAATGTAGGCCAAAATCGCTTTTTTTGCACTTTTAAGTTAGGATATCTCGAAAACCAGAGCCAAATGAGATATTTGGACCCCGGAAAAACCTTCGAAAAAATATATTCTGGTTTCTGGGTTAGAGGGTCGGCCTAATGTTGTCGGCCTGTGTAATCGAATCAGATATATAAAAACTTTGTAGCATCAAATACGTTTCTATAGCCGTCTCCGAGAATCTTGTTCGATGTGGAGAAAATATATGTTTATATTTTGAGAACGATCGTTCGACATCTATTGACGTATTAAATTAAAATTACTAATACATTAAAATACTTTTTGCACATACTTAACAGATTTATAAAAAGTTCCAGAAAAGAAAATCCAATAAAGAAAAGTTGAATTTTTAGACCAACCCAACTGAGGGTAAACCCGTGACCCCTTAGGAACCCTTTCGAGGGTTCTTTCAGTTCGCATATGTTTACCTATTGTAAATTTTTTACACTAAGCAGAAATTTAAGCCTTATTTGGTTGGCTATGAGGATGGAGATGAACAAATTGTAGTCACCATCTAGGAATTTTGTTCTCCATCGTAATTCATCGTTCTTCATCTTCATTACATCTTCAATGCAAAGATCGAATTGTCTTTTGTGTCAATACAACGCTATATTGTTATAGTTTAGTTGTTTTTAAATAATCGAATATTACAGATATGTTAGTTTTGACATTGAACATGATCAGATAAAATTAGTAAGGCAAGTAAAGGTAATCGATTTATCTCATAAAATAAGGTCTGTAATTAATTTGTGATAACATGTGAACTAGCCATATTAGCTGCGTTTTGTTAATAACGGTCTACATTGAAAAACAAATTAAAAACACATCGATTGACAATAGCAGCGCGAAGCGTGAAAAATGTAGGATGGCCTACCATCCAGGTATCTTTGGTAGGAGTTTAGACCCTGTTTGACCATACCGGTCTGCATCATGATCATTCCGACATCTGAAAAAGAAGCCAAAAAAACAAAAAAAGAAAAATCGTCTTCAGCAAATAGGAGACGAAAAAAAAACAAAAATAAACTGTGGGTTAATCGTGTATCTTCTGGGGTTAAAATAAATATCAATGATCAACAAAATAGCCCAGGGTACTCGACCGATGACTCGTCGGTTAGCACAATTCTCCAAAAGTTATACTTACAAGTTTTTACATATTTCTTTTATGATAGTGAACCTACCCATGCATAGAATGTGCAAAAGGGTACAGAATGTGTGTCAAAATACATTCCGTTACACAGGCAAAATTTTTAGCAGATTATTTATACCGGTTGTCCAAAATTTTCCATAAATCTCAGAAAAACCGATTAAAAATTAGAAAATAGTATAAATCACTCTGGAGGTAAAAATGCGGAAGGTAAAAATTTAATACACTAAAATAACATACCGTTTAAGTGATTCAACATAATGAATGGGTTATCTCCTAATTTTTTTCGAAGTCTGAGTTTGTAAAAAGATTGCGACAACCAGTACCAAAGGGATCTACGTAACTCTGTAATAATTCTGGTGTTATTTACTACACATACCAATCGCAACTCCTAATAACAAGTGATATATACAGTGCCATCCATAAAGTTTGCACCATATGGGAAATTTTTTTGAGTTTGCATTTAAGAAATTTTCTTGACCGTCAGTTGTCTGGGCATGTCTTTAAATTAAAATAGCGCCCATCAAACCTAGTAAAAAGTTCATAATATAAGAATAGCATACGAAAATTTGAAATCAACCCGAGAGTAAACTACCTTTATTTTAAACCCTGTAGGCAACAAATAACTCAGTTATAAAAAGGCCAGCAAGAAATAAATGAATTTTTGATGCAAACTTCATTTTATGTTCAATAATTATGGCAAACCTCAAACAAAGCACACATACTTTTGAAATAACATTTGAAAAACATGCAAAATTATGTTCCTTAAAAAGTACAGTAACATTTAATTGAAATATTTTAAAACGTAATTTAAATCGCTATGTGGGGAAATTTAAAGGAAAAAAGTTTATATGCTTAAAACTTCTCACAATATTGGGCATTTAGAAGAAGCTACCTATCTTGTTAATTTCCCTATCTTGTTAAAAGAAATGTTCAGAAGAACTAGTTTATGTATCCAAAACGAAGGAAGGCATAGAGGCGTAGAATAAATATTTATTGAAGTAGAGTTGTTTTAAAAAAGACGCCATGCGAGGTTCCTTAAATAATATTTCTATTTGTGTAAAATACTAATGTTTATTTACTTGTTATTTTTTTTTGTTTTTTTTTTGGCTTCATTTCATGTGTATTTGTAAGTTTCACGTGATGTTTTGCAACATTAAAAGTTTTGCTTTTCATTGATATCCTGCTGTCGTATTGTTTTGTAAAATTAAGGGGGACTTCTACCTTCATACATTTGAAACAATCGATTTTATTTTTTTTCATTTTTGTGTGTCAGGAAGGATATCTTTACGGACCAGGCATTGCAGACTGACGGTAATTATAAGCCCCTTTGAATAATTCACATTTTAAACTTTAAACGCGATTTTCTCAGAATCATGTTTTTAAAAATGGCTGACATTCTAGCGGCCACTGTAATTAAGCTATCGACTTGAAATTTTGCACGAATGCGTAAAAAACATTTCTCCAGGGTCTGACGCGCCGGTTTTTCGATAAAAACATTTTAAAAACTTTATTTAATTTTTTTGTATGCAAAAAACACAATTTTTTTTAAATTTACCGCCATTTTTGTAATTCTGCAGTAATCGAAAAAATATCTCGTTGTTCCCTGACCAAAACACAACTGATTAATTATTAAACTGATTAAAGAAAATATTTTGTATTTCTGTTTCACATCAACACAGAGGGTGCTACAATGTCAGCCGTTTAGACGGAAATTTTCGCGGCCTTCAATTTGCGATGTTCTGGCGGTCGCTATTCTGATTTAAAAAATGTTTTTTCATGTAAAAATTGAATCATAATTCGCAAAAAACCGCATTTGTTAATGTTAATTACTTCCCACACGAAAAAATAATACAAAAATGACTAAAAAACGACATCTCAAGGTAGAAGTCCCCCCTTAAAATGATTTCCACCTTATAGCAGTTATATTTTTGAAAAACATTTATTAAAAATGATATTCTAAACGTGCTTTCTAACTTTTTGCATTATTCTTGAACATGAAATAAAGTTTGCACCAAAAATTCGTTTATTTCTTGCCGACCTTTTTATAATAATTGAGATATTCATTGCCCATTTACATTGTTTTGAACAATAATATTTTTCTTGGAGAAGAGTATCCAGAAAATACGATTTTAATGATAAGCATTTTTATTCGAATTGTGGTACGAGGGTAAGTTGAAAAAAATGTCAGGAACCGCTTTTTCACCACACTGCATTTAAACTTCATATTCGGGCTAACCATTTACAAAGAAATAACATCCCTTTATAATATTTTTCTCCAGGGTTGAAAATAAAGGTAGTTTACTCTTGGGTCGATTTCAAATTTTCGTATGCTACTCGTATATTATGAACTTTTTACTAGGTTTGATGGGCGCTATTTTAATTTAAAGACATGTCCAAACAACTGACGGTCAAAAGAATTTTTGACATGCAAACTCAAAAAAATTTCCCATATGATGCAAACTTTATGGATGGCACTGTATACATATATATAAATTGGAATGTGTGTATTTCCAAAAAAAATGCATAGTAAAAATGAACAGTAAATTCACCATAGCAAAATAAAAACTAGAATTAATTAGGGAAGGAAGAAAACGAGCTGATCCTCAGTCAGGCAAGATCTAGACAGATCTAGAGTCAATTATAGATCAATTACCTAGATCGTGGGACCAGTTACGTTGTTGAACTGCCACTAAAAGCCATCATAAACATTTAAAATTAAGATAAAAGGAAAGTCAAGTTATTAATTAGACTGTATACATCGTGAAGTGAAATGATTTCGAGAAAAATTGTTGCGTTATATTTATTCATACAAGTACTTTTTAGATAAAAATATCATTAATAACAGAAGTGAAGTATCTGTGTTAGATTGACGAATAAATAATTACTGATAATAAAAATAATTTGATAGTGAAGACGATGTGACTTAGGGACGCCAGATTTTTGATGGAGGAATGCATCTGTATACATTATAGTTCTCTAATTTATTATGGAGTTATTTGGTCTCAACTCAATTTGCAGTCAACTGGTATTTGGAAAAAATCGAAATCAACCACGTTTTTTTTTTCAAAATATCTTATTATTTTCATATTGAGGATCTTAAAACTACCATTTACAAAACAAATCCAAAAACATATGATTGAAAATATGAATTAAAGAGACGTATTTCTGACGCAATTGGGTATATTATACCACATATGTTAAAGTCAGACGACATTTTTATTCAAGATTAGGATTTTATTCAAGGTCAGGATATTCTGGATGCACATTTGGAGCCTTTCTTGAGAGGTAAAACTTGTTTTATTAAATACTTATTTGTATTTATGAAAATAACTAAAATAAAAAAAGGTTAATGTCGATAACGTCATTACCTATATTGTTCATTTTTGACGTGGTTTGACATTTTATTGACAGATGCCTACATATGGAGATATTGAATTTATTCGATTTGGCTGATAAACGCTGTATAATATAATATAATATAAAATATATATTATATTATAACGAGCCATCCAATAAAAAAAGTAATCAAATTTGGCCAAGCAAAAGAAGACGTATTTCTATTCTTAAATGTATAACCTTATTTAATTGTCAAGGCTGTTACATTATGTGGCAGCCATTGTTTACTTTACAATTGTGACAGCCACTTGTAAAAAGTTTCACAACAACAAAGTGTCTCTTTGAGCTTCGACATAACCTCTATCTCCATCTATGTCGCTCATAGCCGGATTTGATGACGTTTTTTTGGATGTCTCTTTATTATAACATAACATATATGTATCTCTATTTAATTTTTTTTGATCTCACATCAAAATTAATTCAGCTCCAGTAATGAAAATTGAGCATATACAGGATGTCCCGGAAAATGTGGGAAATCTCTCGGATTCAGATAGAGCATGAAAAAATAATTCATATCCTATAATTTTTTTCCTACAGGCCCTCCCTACGAAGATATTTGTCCTTCAGGGACAAATATCTTCGTAAGGTGGAAGGTCGCACACTGGAAATCGGTTTTTCTTGAATAACTTTTAAAGTACTTCATACAATTTTATTAAATTTTAATATGATAGACACTACTAAGGACCGCTTGAAATAATGTCCTTGACACATTATTATCTTGTTTAGTTTGCCAGTGGCGGACTAAGTTTTACAACTTAATGCCTAAATTTTTAACACCCTGTGTGATAAAAACTTAAAACAATAAAAATTAGATAGCTCGAACCTTACACTAAAAAAAGCTACTCTTGTTTATTGTCGATAAAGTGGACCGTTATCGAGAAAAATAATAATAAACCAATTCATGTTTTATTAAGTCATTCAAACAACAACAAAAAAAGTTTCATTGTAAGTCGTTTAATTCGAGAAAAAAATCAAAATTTAAAACACGCAATCACAATGAAACGTAATTCGCTGTAAAAGTTCCTCCCTAGTGCCGACCGGTTCAGGTGTCCCCACAGATAAAAAATCCAACGGCGTTAGGTAGGGAGATCTATGAGTCCACACAATATATCCCCCTCTACCTATCCAACGGTTTGGATAGATGTTATTGAGATGCTCCCGCACACCAACGCGTAATAAGCTGGTACCCCATCGTGCATGATTCGGCGGGTTTCAAGTGGTAAGTTCTCTATTAAATCCGGAAAATCGTTCTGGAGGAACTCCAAATAAAGCTGTCCATTCAATCGTTCCGGCAGTACGAATGGTCCAATCAAAAAATTGCCATTGATCTCAATCCAGATATTAATTGATTGGAACTGATGTTGATAATGCGGAACAACAGTGGCATGAGGATTTTCATCAGCCCATACATGTGCGTTGTGTAAATTGGTAATACAATTTTTAGTAAAACTTGTTTCATACGTGAAAAGAATATTGCTAATGAAGTTTACATTGCTTCGATGCTGATCCAATAGCCAGTTTGCAAACTGCATTCTACGAGAAAAATCTTCAAGAATCAGTTCATGTACTTTTTGCAAATGATATGGATGTAACAGCTGTTCTTTAAGAACTTTATGTACTATTGTTTTCGATGCATTCAACTGTGTTGATAATCTTCGAGTGCTCGTTGATGGAGTGTCATGTAGAGCATTTAAAATATTTTCAACTAATTGCGGTGTATGTTCGGTTCTTCTCAAACCAGCGTCGGTACTTTTTTCCTACAATTGAATAAAGTCAATCTGTGTATTACTTTATTAAGATGAATTGCCCACCATTCTACCTTAGACGTTGGTCAACCCGTTGAAATATATTCTGGTTTGGCAAAGTACGATTAAGAAATCTTTCATGATATAACCTTCTTGCTTCTGAAGCATTGCAAGATGCAAGACCATACATCCGATGCATATCTGCATACTCGATACACGTGCATTCCATATTTCGAGTTAATTACAATTAAATTCACTACAAAATCCAAAAATCAGTAAATTAATAGCGAAGTAAAGTATCAATCAGCGATATGAAAGATGACATGAAGGCTATTTTATTTGTTTCGTACCATGGTAACGTTTGCAAAAACAATACGTTTTTTTTGTTCCGATAAATATTGCGAACATAGGCCTTCTGCAACTTATCGTTTATTATTATTTTTCTCGAAAACGGTCCAATTTATCGGCAATAAACAAGAGTAGCTTTTTTTAGTACAAGGTTCAAACTACCTAATTTTTGTCAAACATTATTTCACGCGGTCCTTAGTAGTGTCTATCATATTAAAATTTAATAAAATCCTATTAAGTACTTTAAAAGTTATTCAAGAAAAAACCGATTTCCAGCGGCGTCTTTCAGGGACAAATATCTTCGTAGGGAGGGCCTGTGGGAAAAAAAATTATAGGAACTTATCATCTTATTTTTTCATGCTCTATCTGAATCCGAGAGATTTCCCACATTTTCCGGGACACCCTGTATATTCCAACATATAAAATTAGTAGAAGATATGCAGCTTGCCTCTTTGTATTTCCAGAGTTTTACTAGTATTTCATTTTGTTTAAACACCCACTATTCTCTATACATATCACCTCACGTTGTGTAAGTCTACAGTGTAAATAAAATACACTGGGCTCTTATAAGACGTATGCTGAAAAAAATGATGCTAAAAGGATTGGTAGTTGAATAAAGACAGTGTCGAATATATACAAACATCTGAAGGAAAACTGTGAAAGTGAAGTTTTTGAAATGGTTATCAAAGTGAACGATATAACAACCTAAACCACCGTTGCAATTGCACACAAATTATTGGGAAAGAATGTTACAAAAAATCGAACTCACAGTTTTTGCATTTGCATTTCTTGATTAGCGTTTCGTCCTTAATGTCGTCGTGACAGGCTTTGCAGTAAAACCATGCCCTGAAATAAAATAGTTATTAAAATATATGGTTTAAGCAAAGCACAAAACAAATGGAAAGTGGGTCCCGGTCGATTTGTCTAAAAATTGATTATATGATAGTTCTCGACTTTATGAACAAAAGTTCTCAGGTCCCAAAAAATATCCCATCATCTATAGAGGGATGAAGGTTGATTATTTGGCTATTTTACTGAATATGCCTAATGTATTTTGTAGATCATAAACTCGGAGAATCAGTAGTCTGCAAGCAATCTTTCAATAAAAAAAGTTATAGACAGTTGTTGAGAGATATTATATTGGCCATGACCATGAACCTTACAAGACGTGTTTTTTCAAGAATCCAGGATTTTCGGTGGTTTAGGCATTCTCAGAAGGAAGAGAGTCGATTGAAGATGAACCACGCAGCGGAAGGCTTTCACCTTCAAGAACCAATGAAAATGTCGATAGAATACGGGATCTTGTACGTTCAGATCGTCGGTTGACGACAAGAATGATCGGGGAAGAGTTAAATTTGAATCACACCACTGTTATCAGATTTTGACTAACGAATTGGGGATAAGAAAAATCTGCGCAAAAATGATTCCAAAAAGGACATCATGAGAGAAAGGTGTCTTGACTTTGGAATCGATTGAAAATAATCCCCATTTTATGGAACGTGTCATTACTGATGATGAGACTTGGATGTTTGAGTACGACCTGGAAACCAAGCGCTAAAGCATGGAATGGTACACTTCAAGCTCTCCAAGACCCAAAAAATCAAGAATGAACAAGTCGAAGATCAAATGCATGTTGATTTGCTTTTTTTGATTGCCAGGGAATTGTTTTTGAATTGGGCACAAAGAGTTTGTGCCTCCAGGCCAAATAGTAAATACAGCCATTTCAGTAAACGAGTTTTTAACCAATAAAAACATTCCTGTGGCTCCTCAGCCTCCTTATTCGCCTGACTTGAGTCATTGTGATTCTTTTCCCTTATTTCTTCCCGAAAATAAAAAATCACCTCAAGGGACGTCATTTAAAAAAAAATGTCTCATTACTTAATTTACACACCTCCTAGGTCCATTTACTTTCTACTACCTACCTCTTCACTTCATCTGCCGATTGGGCTATAAAGAATCCCTGAGTGTTTGCCACTATTTTTGCCCCTCGAGGATTGATGGAGATCTTCGTGTCGGCCCCTTCTATTCCTTTAACTTCGATAGCTAGCAGGAGCAGCTTGAGTTTTGTGAAACATAACCTGTATCGACGATAACAAATTCACAATTAAAACTCGCAATAATTATTTAAGGGGATCTTTCTAAGATACTTTCCCCTATTTCTATTTTGTTCTTATTTCTAATTCTAAAGTAACTCTACGTCTATATTCATATTGTGACTTTTGAACAAGACTAAGAACGCTACTTGTGTTGCATACTCGCAAAGTATGTTCGTTTTGTTTCTGCGCTTTTCTAAAAACGAAATAGAATAAGATTATAATTATAGGAGTTTCATTTATTATGAAATCGTCATGCGTGTATTTGTAGCTGTCGGAGTAGTAAACTTTAGTAAATAAAAAGTATGGTTACATTTTAAATGTTACTTTTGAGCTGACTCCTAAATGTTTAAGTGAATCGCGTACAAAGCAAGCGTTTAAATAATGCTTACTCGTTACGTCTTTCTTTGACAAAGATGCGATTCTAGTTAACGCTTCCTTTATAACTGAGAGCACTTATACTTTTTATTTCAACTTCCCGGTACTAGCTTATAGAAAAATGACGCTGTTACTGAATTCTAGTGAAACTGACTTCTCAGTCATAGGCATCTTGTATACAAGCTTTAAATTTCAATACAAAGTGAACGAACAACTATTGATCCAACCTCAAATTGTACAGATTGTATTAATTTAAATATCGTTTCTTCCAAAATACTATTCTCTTAAACTCAAGGTCGACGATTTATGAATATTTAAGTTACATTGTTATTTTCCTCTTTAAAATCGTTTAAAGCCTAATGTATATACAAGACGTTCTACGTTACTTTTATCACCCCAGTCTAAACATTGATCATACTTTTTGAGGTGCATAGTGGACATTTCTGGAAATTCAATATGGCACTCTATTTCTGCCATATTGACAGTGAAAAATCACTTTAAATTTTCTAAACAATAGTTTAATCAGAAGGATAAGGCCCTGATTCATATAGAAGCAGTTGCAACTACTCCGGCATGCCACTATTTATTAAACAAACCTTGAATCTAAGAACCTAAAACCCAGATACATAACGTCAAGAAAGCTGTAAAAACCCAGAAAAGTCCACTGGAAACTCTTGGTTACTTTTGGTGCCTACAGAGTCTAGAAACTATGAAACCGGAATATGTTGATTGCAAGAACCTGGAAACCTAAACTGCTTGAACTTAAGGTGTTTGAAAATCTAAAGCAGATGGTATATGTATGTTTGAAAATCTAAAATAGATAGAAGCATGGAGCTATAAAGCAATATTTCGATACTTTTCAATTATTATATGTTTCAAATGATTTATTGAGTTTACCTGGTACATGAGTCATTCCTTACAATACCTACTCGATATTTTCAGCCATTTTGCAGTTTAGGTTAGGTTCTTATGGTCAATGTATTCAGGTTATATAGTTTCTAGTCTTTCTATAGTTACCAAAAAAGGTAATCAAGAGTTTCCAATGTACTCTGTATTTTGCTAAGTGTTCTCTCAAACGTCTTGACGTTATGTATCTAGGTTTTAGATTCGTGGTCAATGTTGCTTAATAACTATGGACTACCGGAGTGTTTTTAGCCAAAAACACTCCGGTAGTTCATCCGTAAAATGAGCCGATTCTAAATCAATTAGAGCCTTCCTAATAGTACAAGATCCCGACCTAAGTCGACCGCCCCTCATCCTTTTTCCTAATTAAATATATATTTTATGTTTCGCAAAGGCAACCCTATACCATCATATCCGCAATAAAATTAACTACATTTTCATATATGTACAGGGTGAGTCAAACTTAACGCGACAAACGAAAGGTACGGATAGGGCATGTTATTCTAAGCAAAAAAGTTCTAATAAACATGTGTCCGGAAATGCTTCCTAAGAGCGCTACGGACGTTCAAAGATGGCAGGCCCAAATTGATTTTCTTGCCTTTTATTTCAAAAACTGCTCGAAATGTCCACCGTCATTTTCAATGCAAAGTTGACATCTGCGAATGACTGATTGCGCGGCTGCACGACACTCCGCTAGTGGTATTTCTTGGGCAGCTTGCAAGATCCTCGCTCGGAGACTAGCTTCGTCGTTGACGGGCTCAGCATAAACATTGTTCTTCATTCTGCCCCAAACATAAAAATCCATAGTGGTTAAGTCCGGGGAACGCGGAGGCCAAGGACGGGGACAGTCTCGACCGCGACCAATCCATCTTCCTGAAAAATGGTTGTGAAGCCATTGCCGCACTAGTAGAGTGTAATGGGCTGGGCAACCGTCTAACTGGAACCACCTGTTTGCTCTATCAATTAGAGGCATGTCATCTAATATTGCTTCAAATTCATTTTCCAGGAAATGAAGAAAGGCCGGACCATTTAGTCTTGGAGGCAAGAAATATGGACCAATGAGTGTATCGTCGCATAACCCCATCCAAACGTTGCACGAAAATTCATGTTGAAAATGTTGTTCTTTTACAGCATGCGGGTTTTCATGGGCCCAAATATGCGCATTATGTTGGTTAAAGATACCACTACGGGTAAAAGTTGCCTCGTTCGTCCAAATCACCTTCCGATAGTAAGAAGCATCGTTTGTTATTTGTTCCAAGAACCACTCTGAAAATTCTCTTCTTCGAGGTAGGTCTTCAGGAAGCAAATTCTGAACTTTCTGCAAATGATAGGGGTGGCGACCATCTGCTTTCAGAGTTCGGTTCACAATGCTCTGGGAATAGCCTAATTGCAAACAACATCTCCTCGTGCTACTTGAAGGTATTTGATCGAAGTGTTCTAGGATATTTTCTGTTCTTCGATTATTATGAAGGGGTGCAAAAAATACCGTCTGCTCGCGATTTCGAAGAAGTTGTCCCAGTTTCTCTTAATCGTTGAAATGTTCTAGTAAATACCGCTTTGTCGGGCACTCTTCTCATTGGAAATCTTCGGGCGTACTCATTCACAGCAGCGCGCGCATTACCATCACAGTACCCGTAAACAAACACAATATCCGCATATTCACTTGTAGTGTAGGTATTTGGCATGTTTCCGCAATTTACTCATAAACTAGCTTAAAATTAGTGACAAATTGAATTCAATCGACACGTCAAACAAGGCTGTCAAACAAACACTTTCAATTGTTATCAAGGCCTGCTTCTCTTTTTAATTAATAAGGCAGCGGAGTGAATTAATCAGTCATTCGCAGATGTCAACTTTGCATTGAAAATGATGGTGGACATTTCGAGCAGTTTTTGTAAAATTTTAGTTTGTTTTGTTACGTTAAACCAATTATTTTAAGCAGTTTTTGAAATAAAAGGCAAGAAAACCAATTTGGGCCGGCCATCTTTAAACGTCCGTAGCGTTCTTAGGAAGCATTTCCGGACACATGTTTATTAGAACTTTTTTGCTTAGAATAACATGCCCTATCCGTACCTTTCGTTTGTCGCGTTAAGTTTGACTCACCCTGTATAATTCATTAGGAAAAACGACGAGGGTAATTTACTAATATCAGTTCACCTGTTTACACCTGGCAACCCCGTATACGGCGGGAAAAATGGCAGGCAACCTTACTTTGCCGTTTTATGTACATCTTTGGTTTTCGAATGGTACTATTTTTTTTAAGAAAAAGAATGACCGTAATGACCGCAAAAAATTGCATTAAATAATCCTTAATTAAATCGCCTTGCGCGGATATGGCGCGGCAACCCTAGCACATGTATTGATTTATACATTTTATTGTATAAAATATATATTTAATTAGGAAAAAGGATGAGGGGAGGTCGACCTAAGTCGGGATCTTAGACTATAACAGAAATATTTTTAGCCAATGATAGTCTCAATACGACGCTTGAATTTTTTGACCGGGGGTTAAGTTAACGTGGAACGTTTCGTATGCATATATATGGAGACATCCAAAAAAAAAACGTCATCAAAGTTGGCCGAGAAAAAAAAGACGTATTTCTATTCTTGATCGAATTTATAACCTTATTTACTTGTCAAGACTGTCACATCATATGAGAGCCATTGTTTATTTTACAAATTGTGACAGTCACTTGTCAAAAGTTTGACATAACCGAAAAGCTTAGACATGACTGCTATTTCCATCTCTCTCGTTCATAGCCAGAGTTGATGACGTTTTTTTTGGATGTCTCTATATTAATCTATATCACAAAACGTATATTAATTTGTTTTCTTAACTATATACAGTCAACGACAACAGTATTCATACACCCACTTTTTGAAGGATGTTTAAATTCTGATAATTTATATACTGCAGTATTGATTTTTTTCTTCTGATAGGATTATAGCTTGTGAAGTTCTGCGTCTAATAAGTCCAAATTGAAGATGATAAGTCGATTGTGTGAAATTATATCTCTAAAAGAGTAAAATTGCAATGCTTTCAAAAAACACCGTGAATAACTCTGAAAATATTATATAATTTTAAAAGTTCTTGGACTAATATTAACCTTTAGAGTACTGGAATTTGGAGTTCGTGATTCCCCTCAGAAAATGCATTAAACATATAATTTATATTATGGATTGGCCATGGACAAAGTGTTGACAATGAAGAACTCCCTCCGATATGAGTCCAAGAACTTGAAATGATGTAATACTTAGTTATTTAAAAATGGTTTAATATGTTAAATTAATAATTATAAAGGCCTACAAAAAAAGTTTTTGACTATGGATAAGAACATGGTTTTTCCCTGTATTTTTTGACGCTGAATCCAAATCCGGTGTCCGTCTAACCGTAGCACGTCAGGATCAAGGTCATTTCAAGGTCGAATCGCGAAATAAATGCTTAAAAGAGAATAAACCCATATATCTTTATGTTTCTGGGGTCGCTGAATCCAAATCCGGTGTTCGTCGAGCACTGAGTCCAAATTCGCTGAGTCCAAATTCGGGTAATAGGTATTCTATACGCACGCACATGCACACAGTCACGCACACATGCACTTACATACGCACGCAAGTACACACTCACGCATACACGCTTTTATACACACGTGTACATTAGAGTCTAAACACGTTTATTCAATGATTCACTCACTGATTTTCGGTAAGATGATTACTATGTAGTTAGACGATATTCAGTAAGGTGGCTACGAGAATTGGTATCATCTCATCTAATGTACATGGATGCACGGACTTAGTTATTTTTTACCTTAACAAATAATAGCAATACATTCACGAAACCGAAAATCCTTAACCACATTTCCCTAATACAGCCTAAGGTACATGATGAAAATGAGACCATTTACGGTCTTCTCTCATGGGTTTCAGATTTTGATTCAGTAACTTTAAAAACATAAAGATACAAACTTTTGCCTCATTAATGCGATTTTTAGTGTATGTATGGGTTCATTATCTTTTAAGCCTTTATTTCGTGATTTGACCTTGAAATGACCTTGATCCTGACATGCTACGGTTAAACGGACATCGGATTTGGATTCAGCGTCAAAAAATATATGGAAAACCTATGTTCTTATCCATAGTCAAAAAATCGTTTTTTTTTGTGGGCCTGTGTTATTCACGATTTTTTTTTAATTTCACAGTTTGACTTTTTTTGCGATATCTTTTCACAAAATCGACATATCTTTAACTTAGGCTTATTAGACGTAGAAATTCACAGGTTGTAATGCTATCGGAAGGAAAATCAATAATGTAGTGCAAAAATTATTTATTAGAATTGAAGCAACTTCCAAAAAGTGGGTGTATGAATACTTTTGTCGCTGAGTGTACATAACCTATTTTTCGGTCACATTGTATCACACACGTTACCGGATAATTGTAATACTGGTTACTATAAGTGATTACATAACTACTAAATACAAACATACAATTAGTATCCATGCGAAGCTATGTGGTGTTAAAATGAAGCGGGGAGAAAAAATGCGTTACACAAGCATGGCCAACAGCTATTAACTCAGGTATCAAACTGTGAATTTGACACAGCGCACTCGTTCTATTTAAAACTCCATCCCCCAAACTTCCAAAATAAACAAAATTCGCAAACATACTGAAAACAATATTTATTTACTAAGACTATGGGGCACTGAGAAAAACATCGATCTACTTTTCCATTTAAAAATCTGACAAAAATGCTACAGTGTGTTATGTAATCGGCGTATCAGTACATGAAAATTATAAAATGTTGTTTATTTAAGTTATTTCACGTTTAGATTAGGATGAAAGCAGCTTAAACAGTAGTTTAACACATCGACATCAATTTGTTTAATTCAGCATGTTATTTACTGTCTAGAAATTCAAATTTGAAAGGAATGGGAGGGGGCAGGAGATATATGACAGACTTATTTATATATTTGACAAAGGAAAATTATATTTCTCTTTACTTCATTCTTAAAATTCTTAAATTGTTAAAAGTCCATTAAAAACACTGGTTGACCAGTTTGTAAATTTAAGGGGCTGCAACTTTAAGGAGCAGTAGGTTAACAAAGTGCCACAAAAAAGAAGATATGAAGTTTCTTTCTATAGCCACAATTATTTTGATTTTAGAAATATAAAGTTTTGTTATATCAAACAATAGTTGTGAAATATAGGTAAAACAACTGATTTAACTGAAATAGTTTTATACAGGACAACAGCTAACTTGTTGCTATGCGTATAAAACATATGAGCGAAATTTTATTAAAACAAATGATAACGACAAAGACGAATGGACGAATACAAAGAGAACTTATATCCTTAGTCTTTGAAATTCAAGTATGTAAATATAATTAGTATACTATTGTAGATGATTTATTGATTCTTATGGTGGATTTTTAACATTTTAAGAGAAACGCCTGTACTGAATGGCCGGGCTATAACTTGACAAATATTTAAACTAAGGTCCTACCTTAGTTTATTTTTTACATGTATATATAATAACACCTGCGCACACAAAAACCATGGAAATTATAGATGACTATACCACCATACCCTACATGCTTTTTGTGTCGTTGAATCTGAATCCTCAGTCGGTTTAAACTCTAACCCTAACCTCAAAGAATGATCTAAAATCAACAATTTTGCCATTTATCTATAAGGTTGAACCAGAATCACGGTATATAATAAAACTAGCGACCCGCCCCGGCTTCGCACGGTTTACGACATCACATTAGAAACCTCTAAAATTATCAGTGTTTCTCTACTATATTATGCATATATTATACATATAAACCTTCCTCTTGAATCACTCTATCTACTAAAAAAAACCGCATCAAAATCCGTTGCGTAGTTTTAAAGATCTAATCATACATAGGGACAGACAGACAGCGTGAAGCGACTTTGTTTTATTCTATGTTATGAAGAGAGATTGTGACATCTTTGGCATAAGACACCATTTAGGGCAGAAACCCAGAGTGAACCACACAATCCTATAAGGAAGGCCATATCCTTAAAACCAATAACCCAGTAGCCTAGGGATCTGTCTGTATGGATATAAACACCACACTCAACCGCCAGACAACGTCAGACCCAATAACCCCATAGTTTCTATGTCTCGAGTTTACAAACCACTCACAATGAAGTTACTGAGTTTGAGGTTATAGATCTATGTGGTTATAGATTCAGAGGAAACGGAAATGTTTTCTATCGTGATCTGTGTTCCCCAGGTTTACGGAGTTAACAGGTTTGAAGAAATGGGGTTAAGGTTTATTGGATTTTAAAAATTTACTTTTTATATTTATATTTGACAATATTTTTTATATTCTATTCTAATGAAAATCCTTGCTTAAAGAGTGACTTGCCCACCACTTGTCCACCCACTTAAATGTCCACCGTTTACCGCCCAAATTCTGGACCCTAGTTTAAGGATATGGGGATATAGGGTTGTCGGTTTCACTCTGAGTGTCAGTTGTCACCTAAACGGTATCTTATGAATAACGTGACAATATCTCTATTCAATAGGGAATTTGACCCCCGTTTAACATTTCATATATGTATTTCCTGCAGAAAGAAAACATTCAGTGTCTGTGGTGCATAAATTTGGTGAAAAGGAAAGCATAAATAGACGCAAGACTTGGATATTAAAAATTAAAACTGAAAATAGGAAAACCAGTTAGTAAATATATGGTATAGTATGGAGGTATACTATATAGGAATATAGTATGTTCTCTGTTTTCTTAATTTTGCTAAGAGTGACTTTTTTATCAACGTAAGTTTTAGTATTATAAGGGTAATGTAAAGATATTATAGTTCTTGTCTGTTTTAGCAAAGGATTACTTTTGCAAAGATCCATGACGGAGGGATGATCATCCAAAACTCTCCTAATGAAGATGTTGAAAACTCTTCTAATGTTTGATGCCTGGCATTCTACTTAAAAATATAATCAATACATATGTTATTGTTATCACAAATTCTGTCTTAAGGTAAACAATAATGAAATGCTACACAAAATCATAAAATAAAGCAACAAATTGAACATAAGCACATTAAATACAACTTAACAACAGAGAAGTATTGGATTTGGCACAGTAATTAGTTCCAAATTTTTCCGCAGTGACGCTGGCTTCCTATTTCTGACGACTATACCATAATTCTCCACCTTACAAGGCAAAAATTAACGAGTCTAAACCTTTTTTGAGGTTAGGGTCGAACTATGAGAGAAATAGATAGGACATTGTGGTATGGTGGTGTAGTCTATTGTAATTTCCACTTTTGTTTTTGTATATCGGTGTAATTTTGTGAAGTAAGAGCTGACCAGAAACTCTGCAAGGGAGCGGGTAATATGGCTGGGATTAAATCATTGTTTTAGTTATTGTATTAATGTGTAGCATGTGTTGTGAAAGAGCTTACTCGCTGGCCTGAGGAAATGACATGCCCGTGAACGAGGGGGACAGAGTCTCAGTGTACATCTCACATCCAGTGCCTTGTAGGTAATCGTTTTGCCAGACTTGAGTATCGGGGGACTGAAACCACAATACACTGCCGCTAACTCAAAATGGCATAATCACAGTCAGCCGAAGAGCTATTTCACTGGCTATTGTTGTCTATGCGCCAGTTTACGGGACTGAGGATCAGGGCTAAGGAATTTTTGTAATACAGGGGAATAACATCAGCGTCATTCATTTTTTTTATCAGTTCAACAGCATCAACATTTAGGGTCTAATACTTGTTAGACCTTTGTGAGATACTTCGTAACTGAACGCTGTTTAAAACTAAGGTAATCAGTTTTTAAAACAAGCAACATGATCCATAAACTTTTAAAATTGTTAAAGTTTCTGCAAACAGAAAAACAAATAGGTATGTGATTAATAGGATCTGGAAACTGTGCTACAATGGAGTTTCACCGAGTTTCATATAATTTTATGTGTCGTGAGTGATTAACTTATGATTAAATAAACGTGTTGTTGTAACACAAAACATATATATTTGGCACCGTGTACTTATTTATTTTAGAGCTTGTGTAGTGTATTTATTTGTTATCTGATTAAGTACCTATATGTTTATTTGTTATCTATTTATATGTTATCTGATTTTGTCTGGATTTCTGCAATGGCACAGTCGTTATCATTTGTGAATAGACTGAAAAAGATGATTGATAATTACGAGGATTTTACAATAGACGGATCACATATTTCATGTATTCCCTGCGATCGTCGATATATACATTTCGTAGACGAGTGTGAAAAAAATTTAGATTCGAATATCTATCAACAAAATGTTACTGGTACTGTTAGAAAAAAACGAATTTTGGTTTGATTTGTGCATAATGTTTTGCGCACGTAGTCTGTCGTGTAACGTGGTCGACAATATTCACTTTAGACATTTTTTTTTTTGCTAAATATGTGATAATAATTGCCAACCGATTTTCCATTGCCGTAGTCATGCACTGCGTCAAACATATTTACAGAAGACATATCAACGTGTCATGGGAAATATCAAAGAAGACATACGCAATAAGTTTCTGTGGCTGAAAGTGAACGAAACAACAAATTTTGCGGTAATAATGTCGTTAATCGTTTCAGATAGTTCGACCCCGATGTTGACAGCTAGTAAATGGGTTTAGCAAACAACAGCTAAAAGTATAGAAATAGTAGTAACCCGTGCATTTTTTCTGTAAATGTAAACAATAATAATGTACTGACTTTAGTGATAAGAAACAACTGTTAGTGATGCAAACGACTGTGCGAAATCCGGAAAAAGATTTTGCCTGGTCTGTCGTACTCTGTCCTTGTGAACTATTTTGAATTTGCACCTTTAACTTCAGTACATGTGGAACGATCATTTTCCTTCTACAACCATATGGATAGGCCAAATTGCTCACGTTTAACGAGAAGAAATGCAGAAATACTCATGGTTGTGAGTCAAGTTGAATGACACAAGCGATATGTATGTACATTATAAACACATTTTTACTCCTGCCTTTTGGTCACTCATATGTCCTTCCATCAGTGACATGACGGATTACGAGTCCGTCCTGCGTTGTAGCACACTTTCCCAACCCTATTGACTATACGATAATCGTAAAAAACAATTTCAAAACGAATTTTTAACATTTCATTCAAAAAAATAATGGTAATTACGAATGGTGATTTGTTTATAATTCCAAAAAAAATGTGTTTTTTTTTTGTTATGGAATATGCAGGTATATGATCAGCAATAAATTGTACTAAGAACATTAAAGTTATATATTTCTACACTTCAATGTAGTACTTCCAAATTTAGATTTGACAATTTCTTCTTCTTCTTTTATTTTTTATTTTTCAGTTTCAAAAGAAAAGGGTTCCAAAAGTTTATTGATAATATACCCATTTTTTTGTAAAATGCAAATACTTTTATCAAAAAAGTGCGTGTAGTATTCAATTTTATTTGAATCGGTTTATCAAGGTCAATCCTACTGGTGAACTGATTTGATGTGGATACGGATAAGGTTGCAATAATATAATGTATACTTGGTTTTAGGAGGATAGGGATAAAGAAAGTAGGAATTTAACACAAACAGAATAATTTCATTTTACTATATAAAAGGAACATCAACAGCAGATGTCACACAAAAGCTTGCAGAAAAAAATATAATCATCGCACTTTAGCATCATTGAAAAAAAAATATTTTAAATTTAATAAAAATGCGGTGTACAGCGTTGTATATTGGACTTTTTTGGTACTGATATTTTAATAGGTGTTTTAAATTTGGGTTTCCGTTTAAACATTATTTGGTATATTTACAAAAAAAAAGATCTACCTACTTTACAAGGATCCAAAAAAACTGTTAGAACAACGCTTATGCCTTTCAGAAATATTAACAGTTTACTAACACAGTAATTAAGTAATTTTTATAAGGTATTCTGGTGTAAGTTTATATGTAACTGAATTTGTGAGAAAAATAGTTAAGGATGTCAAAACTGTAATATAACATTTAAGAGAAGGATGATTTTTCATGTCTAGTCTACGGCTAACCAGAAAGCATGACTTGACATTGTCTCGTAAATTAGTGTTATCCATTAATTTAATCTCATGTCTGAAAATGAATATTTAATATGGTCTAATCATAATCTTGATTTATCTAAATCATAACTTTATTGTGTATTGTAAAGAAACCGGAACAAAAAAAGGGTTTCAAAAACCTTTAATTAATGAATGTTTTAAGAAATTAGGCATTTCTGAGAGTGACAATAATTGTTTTTACTTAATAATAATTCGTTATTTTTTTCTATACTTATTTTTTGTATTGATTTTGTTTTCTGAAAAATATTTCCTAATAGAGGACTGAAGTAAGTACTGTTTTGCTTGGGTTATTAAGTTATTTTCAGACCTGCCCTAGGACGGTTTGTGTGTATGGTAAACATGTATGTACAGGGTGTCCTATTTATGACTGTAACACACTTACATATATATTTTTTATTTGTCATCCGATTTGAACGAAATTTTTATAGAAGTAAGATGGGCTTATATTAAGGTTGTCGAAAAAGTCATGACGCATTTTCTGGATGATTTTCAAGGCTCATTTATTAATAATAGAACAAGGTTCAATCAATGATGTATTGCCCATTTTAATCGATGGTCTTTTGCCATCTCTCTGGGAGCTGCATGATTCCGCGCTCGTAGGACCGCTTTTTTCAAGCGAAGAACTGGGTGAGATGCTCTTTGATGGCCTCATCAGAATCTACCATTCTAGTCGTTCGGCAAGGAACGAAACAAATGGTAACCTGATGGGGCGAGGTCCGGTGAGTAAGGAGGATAAAGCTTCCCATCCAAGTCGCAGCAACTTTTGTCGAGTCACCAAACTTGTATGGGGTCTCGCGTTGCCTTTGCGATTGATGAGTTCTGGCCTCTTCTCCACAAGGGATGTATTCAAATCATCCAGTTGGCGACAGTACACATCGGAATCGTTCGTCTGGTGGGAGCTCGAAAAACACCACCCCCTTATAATCCCACCATATTGAGAGTATAACTTTCCTCTGGTGAATGTCAGCTTTGGATTGTGTTTACCGCGATCGCTTACGTCGAATATTGTTGTCCATTTTTCATCGCCTATTACCAGGCGCTTCAAAAACGGATAGATTTTGTTGCGCTTGAGGTGAGTATCGGCGATATTGATGCGATTGGTGAGATGAATATTTTTGAGTTCATGAGGAACCCATATATTGAGCTTGCTGATGAATCCCAGCTTCCGTAGATGATCGTGAACGGTGGAATGATGAATGTTTAGTGTTTCCACAATGTCACGAGTGGTCGAATGTGGGTCTGCTTCGATCAGTGCCTTTATTTGGTCGTCATCAGCCTCCATGGGCCTTCCGGAGCGAGGAGCATCGGTGACATCAAAGTCATCAGCGCGGAATTGGTGAACCATCTCTGGCACTGACGCTCGTGTAGGGCATTGTTACCGTAAACCTTACGCAATTTTACAGGCCCTTGCGTTCTTCCCTTTGTGGAAATAAAAAAACGAAATATGCCGAAAATGCACAGTTTGATCTTCCATTTTCAACTTGATGTAAAACTAAACGACCCGACCAAATCGATTACTTTTTTTCTTAAATGAAGGTTGAACTGTCAGCTGTCAACTGGTATAACACTCGAGCCGATCGTGATGATATTTCTCATGTAAAAATACATGTAATCCCATCTATTGCGAAAATGCGTCATGACTTTTCCTACAACCTAATAGTTTTATGTTCCATTAAAAAAAAAACATGTTTATGTCAATTCTCGAAAAGACGTGGTTACATATTACAAATGTACCTAGACAAACTTCGATTCGTCGTGTGTTTTCCTATCTTCAAAAATAACCAGCTAGGTAATGGGTCAAGATACAGGGTGTCTACTTTTATTTATGTACAAATACATATAATCCCCATTTTTTAAGATAGTAGATTAATTTTTTGTTTCACACCCCCGTTTATGAAGTTTGAACAAAAAATGTACAAGGTGTTTCTTTCTATAGTCTCAAAATATCGAATTTACCGAAAGCCTCAATATTATCTGGAATCGCTTAAATTTTAACTCTGTACATATGCAATTTAGAAATGATCTAGAAATAACTTATATTATTTAAAGCATTACAATAATACACTAGATGTTTTTGTCAGTATGCTTTCTGGTTCAGAGTTTTCCAAAATCCCAATTAATCGGAGACAGTTCATGATTCTAAATTAGTTGTGACTAAATAGAGACAGGGGGTTCTGCATGAACACAAGAGGTGCATCGTTTAAATGGCCGGTCTTCCCAAGCCGACTTACTGTGTTGCCTGAGCAAACGGCATGCCTATAAATGAGGGGCTGAGAGTTTCTGTATACATTTCCATTCCTGTTCCACGCAAATAGTCATTGGTCCACACCTGCATATCTGGAGACTAGAACCATTCAATGTTAACAAAACTTCCACAACAAAAACAAAATTTAACCTTCAAGCTCTTTGATATTCTGTCATTTAACATTTCTGCTGTTGATAGTCTTTCTAATTGGGAAATCATAAAGTAGAGACATCTTACCGTTTTAAAGGACCTCATTGCGAAGAGATTAGCCATCATCGTGGAAAATCCAGGGGCCAGGCAGGACTGTGCTATAAAACCAAGCTTCAGTTCCGCCAAACAGATGACGTCGTCTCCTTGTTTCCAGTCCCAAGACGGAATGTTAAGTAGATAAGCCTAAATATAACATTTCTCGTCAGCTAGTTAGTTTCTATGGTAATCCAGTATTTTCTGTCATATAAATAAATGGTAGTTTAAACATAATATCATGTTTTGGTTGAATCCTATTATTTTGTTAGTTATCAGTAGAGCCAGGATTCCGGCGAGTTGCAACAGAGTTGGACTTAGGTCACTATTATTACAAAGCAATAGTTCACAGAAAATACATTATAGTACAATAATTGCAACACACACTGCCAAAAAAATGTATTCTGGGAATAGGTATACCCTTGAATCCATCAACATGTCCTTTAAGGTTGGTTGGTTAAATACTCATTCGACATGAGTCTAACTACGTCTGGAGTCAAAGCTAGGTCATAAGTTATGACCCAGTTAAGACTGAGAGTCATGTCATGACCCAGCTTTGTCTGCTTATGTGGTTAGACTCTTTCGTCCAGGTATTAAGAAGTTTATGATGTGTAACAGGTATGATGTGTTCCTGTTCCAAGGGTATCTGTTTCAAATACCTGTTTTTGGCAAGTGAGACTCGTCTACTTACTAAATAATGAGTATGCTTGTACCTATATTTGTTTTGTGCAACTATAACGAGATCACCATTTTTCTACTACAGAACCCTGGGATTGTGAAAATGTTGCGGTGTTTCCGTGACGTCATCACATACTAGACATTGTGATCTATGGCAAGAATACGGATGCTTTATGGGCCAGTTTTATAATTGAGAAATAAAAGTTGAATTAAGTAACTGCAACCTTATAGTTTGTAACAAAGTTTCTTCGCGTTTTATGAATAAGTTCTTTTGAGTGTTTTTTTTATTTTTTTTAAGACACTGACGTCAGTTAGTCCACTAGATTGTTTATTCGAGTATTCTTTTTCCTACTACGATGTATTTTCTATGAACTATCGTTTTGTAATGATAGTGGCCTGAGTCCGACTCTGTTGCGACTATCCGGAATCCTAGATTTAGTTACAAGTTTAGAAGTATGGATCAATGAAAGATACAATACGATACCTTATTGTGATATTGCATTAACTGTATAATAACTCTAATGTCATCGCTATAATTTTTTATAGAGATGACTCGCATGATGTTCGCCGCATCCTCTGCATCTGGATCTTGACAGTACTTATTCGCGAGGACTAAGCAGGCATCCGCTTCGTGTACCTAATAAAAAAAAAATCGTTAGAATTTTGCATGTAAAACGGAGTACTGCTAATGTTTTACAGGAAAAAATTTGCACAGAAATGTAATAATTGAAGAATGTAATTTATAAGCTTAACAACTACTTCAACCCTGATTTCTATTCCTTTTACGTAAAGCATAAAGCATGATTTTGACAAGGAAATGTACATAATGTGTATTATAGAAACGGTGGATAGACATTTAAGCTAAATAGTTTTTTTCTTGTGTTCAAGGTTGACTTATCACTTTCGAGTTAAAAACTCCCTCTCTCGTAATAAATTTCCCAATTTATATACAGTGAGGTCCGTAAGTAACGGATAAATTAATTATCTATGTAATTTACAATTTATGAGTAAAATCCGGAAAGACGTCAATTTTTAATTCTAGAATGACATTTTTTGATCATAATTTTATACCTCCCCCCTCCAACACCCTTGAAGTGACAGCTACCCCTTTAAAATTTTTAAATGGAACGAGAGTGCGTGTGATAGCTCATTTGAAAGGGTTCTTAATTATCTATTCAGCAACATAAGATTTTTTTAATTTTTGTATAACTATCAAGAAAATTAAATTTGATAATTTCAAAATTATTATTATTATGAAATGTATACAATCAAGTGCCTATGTACCATATATCTGTCAAATCTGACGTTTTTAGTTAATTTTGTGTCAACATTCAACTTAAATGTATCGGTTTTCCTGATACGCTGCGCAAAATACCCAACAAAAAGAAAGAAGTAAAAAGGGTTTCTTTGCACATATCAAAAAAAAATATATACATTTAAATTTCTTTATTTGCTACATATGTGAAAACTTATTATTCTATTATGTTATTTATCGCTGATCGTCAAGCTGATCATTTTTTTAACAAAGAGTCTTTCGGATACCCAAAGAATTGAAATTTTGATATTATTAGGATGTGGTGATAAAACAAGAGCGCAGAAGCAGGTATGCGAAATATTCAATACTAAGTATCCTGACCGCCGCATTTCCCAGTCTACGGTTAGTAGAATAGAAAACAAATTTCGTGAATTTGGAAATGTCACAGATATTCCTAAATCTGGTAGGAAACGCATTTTAGACGATGAACAGAAATTTGATATATTGTTAGATATTCAAGATAATCCACATAAACTTAAAAGACAAGTTGCCGCCGATAATGATGTTAGTAAAACGTCCATATTGGGTCTTCTAAAAAACGAAAAATACCGACCATATAAAATTCATTTGGTTCAAGAACTTAACGACGATGACCCTGCTCGCCGATTGGAATTTTGCGAAATCATGGCAAATGGATGTCAAGATAATCCTTTATTTATGAAAAACATTCTTTTCTCTGATGAAGTAACATTTGTCTTAAATGGAACAGTCAACAAACAGAACTGTAGATACTGGAGTACAGAAAATCCACATTGGATGATGGAGGCCAATACTCAATGTCCTGAGAAGGTGAACGTTTGGGCTGGAATTATAAATTCTCAAATTTGGGAAAAACTTGATTCAGATAGGCTCTTACTTCCAATGAAAAATGTGGTGTAGCTCCGTCCTGCTGAAACCATATATTTCTATAAATTTCATTGGGGTTGTCATCATCTGGGAAAAGCATTCTTAACTGTGGAACTAAGAAATTTTGCAAGAAATCTAAGTAACGCGCTCCAGTTAATGTGCCATCAAAGAAATATGGTCCTATATATCGGACCATGATGCATGATTAGATTTCTTGCAAAATTTCCTAGTTCCAGAGTTAAGAATGCTTTTCCCAGATGATGACAACCCCAGTGCAATTGATAAAAATGTTTGGTTTCACCAGGACGGAGCTACACCAAATTTTTCATTGGAAGTAAGAGCCTATCTCAATCAAGTTTTTCCCAATAGATGGATCGGTAGACGCGGTGAAATTGAGTGGCCTGCTCGTTCTCCCGATTTGACTCCGCTTGACTATTTTTTATGGGGTTACTTAAAAATCGAAAGTCTACTTCAACAGACCAAATAACTTAGAAGATTTAAAAGAAAGAATAAGGCAAGAAATTAATCAAATCACCCCAGAAATAATACAAAATGTTTTAGAAGAATTTCAGCAACGCCTCCATTATTGTCAAGAAGCAACGGGCGCCCAGTTTGAACATTTTATTTAAACTGTTCTTCTGTTCTGTTTCATGTTCTTTTCTTTACTTAGTAACATTTTAAAAAAGTAATATTTTTCAATAAAAAAAATTATAGAAATTAAAAAAAATCTTATGTTGCTGGATGGAGAATTAAGAACCCTTTCAAATGAGCTATCACACGCACCCTCCTTCCATTTAAACATTTTAAAGGGGTATCTGTCACTCCAAGGGGGTTGGAGGGGGAGGTATAAAATTATGCTCAAAAAATGTCATTCTAGAATTAAAAATTGATGTGTTTCAGGATTTTACTCATAAATTGTAAATTACGTAGATAATGAATTTATCCGTTACTTATGGACCTCACTGTATATGAATATATAGACATTATAGGTAAAATTTTCAAAAATTTCTGGAGCACAAAAAAACGAGGAAGTATTGTATCGAATACTGCAATATAGGCATTAATATCATATGCCAGTGTGGGTAACAATCCTCATACTTTTCAACAAAATTGCATAACTCAAAATATTAACAGTATAGCAATATGACCATCACCAAAATGTATTAACAGTTTGAATAATGTTTGAGAAGGTAAAGTGGCACTTTTGACAATTGTGTATAGGTACCCACTAAAAGAAAGAACGAAAAGTAATTACTTTATGTGCCAATGTCATTTTAAAAAGACGCATCATTGAAGTAGAAATTTATAAAGCAATGAAATAAGGGAATGACACAACATTTGTTTTTAATGCTCGTATTTTAATTCATATAAGTTATCCAAACGTTTTATCTCTATTTCTAACCCACTATCACTAATCGCAAGGTACAATGAAAGACGAAAAATGCAATTCATGACGATTAGGTACACCCTGCAAAATTTTGAAAATGTTGCGCCCTTGGACAATGGATAATGGTTGTTTCCGAAGTAATTTTTCTGGCTGAAAACAAATCCGGAACGTTTCTTAATAAAACAATCTTTTGATATACACATGTCCCTAATGAGTTTTCAGGTATAGTGAAAACCACAAACATTAAAATTTCAAAATGCGATATATCGGCGAAAAAAAATATATTTGAGTAAACTCAACGGCATTTGAAAGTGGAAGACTTTCTGATGGAAGATACTATACATGTTTTTTTTTGAAAAAAAAAACAAAAAAATTCGCGGTGCTACATAACCTCAAATATGTCAAAAAAACAGTGTTTTTTGCAATTTTAGGTTAGAATATCTCATAAACCTGACGCAATTCTGAGCCCGAATTTGTTTTCAGCGGGAAAAATGACTCCGGAAACAACTATTGATTGTCCAGGGGCAAAAATCTTGCAGGGTAGTGTAATCAAACAGGAATTGTCCACCATATTTTATTTACAGTCACTAAGTTGCTGGAGTCACGAGAAGTGAAGCAAGTTGGCCATATATAAGTCGTCATGTTATATTTGAACATTAGTACAAAAGTGCATTGTGAATTGAAAAAGTATGAATATAGTCCAATCAACGAGCGAAAGCCCCCATGTTAATTGGTCACTAATTGTTATCAGCAAACAAAGAATATGGTCGTATAGAGAAAGAAATTCTAAGAAAGATAGCGTTTTTTGCTACTCGAGTTTTAATGGCGAACATAACCAAAAAAATTCGCAAAAGTCAAAAAAACGTTTTTTTGCAAATAAAAAAAAGTTAAGTCCTACACAAGACAAGAGTTAAATTAGAGAGTTGTAGTCTTAAAAATGCGCGTCGAATGAAATTTGAACGAAAAAAAATGGGTTCATAAACATTTGAGAAAAATTTTAAAAAAATGTCAAAAATCGCGTTTTCGTATTTTTTGCGGTATAAATTCCAATTTTGTTTGAACAGACTTCTTGTTAACTATAATTATAGCCCAAGACAAGCGGAAAATTATCCTTTTTTTCAGAAATTTAAAAAAGTTTTTTTTTCGAGTTATAACGATTTAAAAAAAGACGTTTCCAAAAAATCAGCTTTTACAGAGGCAAAAATGATCGTACAGAAACGATCATGGGCTCATTTTATTCACGGAGACTTGTACTTTCATGCTATTAAAAAACCAAATCGCTTTTATTTATGTTTTGCATAAAAAAATGCGTTGTAAAATTGTATCATTTTTTCGAACCGGTTTTTTTCGAATAACTTTTTTTAATTTTGGTTTTACATTTTTGGCCGTTGCATATTTGAAAACTGGCATTCAAAACACGCATTTAAAAAAAATGAAGGTCCTACGACCTCAGGGAGCCGAGATGTTTTTTTGTTTTTTTAATTCCTGACAGGGCTGTATAACGTCCGATTGACTTCATTTTTACACGAAATAGATCTCAGACTTTTACTTTCTTAAAAAAAAAAATTCAAATCATTTCGCATAAATTAAGTTGACATAATTGTTTGCGAAATAACAGCGCTGGGTGCGGCACGCGCTAGCCAGCGCACGGCGAAAGAGGGGGGGGGGACACACTCCGCTTGGGCGCATCGAAAACTAAACACGATTTCAAATCGATCGCGCTCGCAAAATTATCTTTTCCTCCGCTTAAAAAAAATGATCTCGGCTCCCTGAGGTCGTAGGACCTTCATTTTTTTTTAAATGCGTGTTTTGAATGCCAGTTTTCAAATATGCAACGGCCAAAAATCTAAAACCAAAATTAAAAAAGGTTATGTGAAAACAAACGGTTCGAAAAAAATTATAAAATTTTACAACGCATTTTTTTATGCAAAAATTAAATAAAAGCGATTTGTTTTAATAGCATGAAAGTACAAGTCTTCGCGAATAAAATGAGCTCATGATCGTTTCTGTACGATCATTTTTGCCTCTATAAAAGCTGGTTTTTGAAAAAGTCTTTTTTTATATCGTTATAACTCGAAAAATTATAACTTTTTTTGAATTTCTGAAAAAAAAGTCATTTTCCGCTTGTCTTGGGATATATTTGTAGTTAACAAGAAGTCTGTTCAAACAAAATTGGAATTTATACGGCAACAATACGAAAACGCGATTTTTGACGTTTTTTTTTTTTTAATTTTTCTCAACTGTTTATGAACCGATTTTTTTCATTCAAATTTCATTCGACGCGCATTTTTAAGACCTACAACTTTCTAATTTAACTTTCTTGTGTAGGACTTGAAGTTTTTTTTTATTTGCAAAAAACCGTTTTTTTGACTTTTTGCGAATTTTTTTGGTTATGTTCGCCATTAAAACTCGAGTAGCAAAAAACGCTATCTTTCTTAGAATTTTTGTCTCTATACGACCATATTCTTTGTTTGCTGATAACAATTAGTGACCGGTTTTCTCCCCGTTGATTGGGCCAATAGTATCTATGTCGTACGGTAGACATTTGTTTCACCTCTGGTGGTTCGGTAATTACGGTGGTAAGAATAAAATATTAAAATATTAAAATTTATGAATCTAGCCCTATTAAAGTCATGCAACAAAAAACAGTACCACCAAGGCCTATGCTCATTAAACTGCTTTCTAATACGAAGACAAATCTAAAATAGTGCCAATTTCACAAAACTCTCAATCCAAAACGCATGCAAACAAATTTCGTGAACTCTGGAAATATGATTCAAATATATATATTTTTCACTATTCCAATGGTCCTAGAGCCAACTTACCAATGTTTGGCCCTTGGTATCTGGGGAAACAGAACTCTCTATTTCTAATCTAAATGAAAATGAATAGAATGATCATGTGTTGTCGGTATTGTTGGGTTACAACCAATTTGTAGGTACAAGTATAAAATGGTGTACTAACTACTGCTAGTCCAAATAAACATCCATTTCTGGTGATTTTTTTTGTGTAAATGACGTGGAAATAAAAAAAATTCTTGAATTCATGTACATAGTATAGTATAGAGCTTTTAATTCTAGTAAGCAAAAGTTGTCAAACTGAAATTCAGTTTTGATTTGAGATATGTAATTCTGGATTATTAAAAGCTGTTAAAACATTACATATAAATATGTTTTTCTTATCTTTTTCTTATATGTACATAATGTATGTGAAGGTAAACACGTTAATTCCTTGCGATGCCATGGAACAAAGATGATAAATTAAGGAAAATTAATGAAAACGCATGTACAGTAGATATCGTTTATACCGACATATGATATAACGACATATCGGTTTTTGCAACGAATTTCAAAAGTCCAGGCCAGAAATAATCCTTTTTATATGTGAAGCGTATTGTTTATAAACAACATCAGATATAACGACGAAATATGTAGTGAAATGTTGAGTCAGATTATTGCTTATAGCGACGGACGCGCCACGCGCGGCAAGAAAACGCCGGGAAAGTACCGAAAGCTAGGGGAATTACCGAATAATTACGCAGGTTTCAGTTCAGTTAGGGGAATTACTGAATAATAACGCAAGTTACAATTAACAGACAGGTTTCAGTTCAGAGTTTAGTGGCCAGTTACCTAAAAGTTCCTGACTTACGTCGTTCGTTTTGCATTAACAAACATTATTTAAAGAAAATAAAACTGAGTTGATATGCTGACACGAAAAGCGTTTACAATCGCTGAAAAAGCCGCAATTGTTTGGCGTTTGGAAGCTGGAGTGTGTAATATCAGCGTTGCCAAAGAATTTGACGTGAGTTTTGTGTTGAGTAGTACGTACATACATATGGGGCATTTCACGCCAACTAAGTCAAGTCAAAAAAATTTCTGTTTGAAACATATCACAATCGATAGTACTTGCTAAAAACTAACTTCCCTAAAATTTTAGATTTTTTTGAGTCACAAGGAGAGGGATAGTGAGGGTGAGAAAATACAAATTTTCGTTTCGACTATAAAATTTCAATCTTTCAAATCAAAAAATCAAAAAATGAAAAAAAATGAAAAAGAAGGTTGCGATGATTTTCGATGTGTTTTTTTTTGCGTAGAATACGATAAAAATATTTTCAAAATTATTGGGGGTAGTTTTCACCCTTATTTCGAAGATTGAAGATTTAAAATCGAAATTTCGAAAAAGTATGACACATTATTTCGAAGATTGAAGATTTAAAATCGAAATTTCGAAAAGTATGACACGATTTTTTTTTCAATTTTTTTTAATTTCTTTCTAATGGGCGCCGATCAGGAATTGGCCCAAAAAACGGCCCAAAGGTGAAAAAATGTGGTTTTAGCGTATTTTCTCATCCTGTGAGATAGTAAATGACAAGTGAATAATGTATTCCAAGGTTTTTGGGGTCGCTGATTACGAATCTAAAGTAGAAAATTTCCCGTAGAATAAGATGGCATTTTTTAAATTTCAAAATTTAGCCATTTTTTAAAAGTTGACTACCATACTGGATCCGCCATTTTGTTTTTTGAAAATCTGACGTTAGATTTGTAATCAGCGACCCCAAAAACCTTGGAATATATTATTCACTTGCCATTTACTATCTCACAGGATGAGAAAATACGCTAAAACCACGTTTTTTCACATTTGGGCCGTTTTTTGGGCCAGTTCCTGGTCGACGCCCATTATGAATTAAAAATTAATCGAAAGTACAAAAAAAAAAAAAAGAAATTAAAAAAAAAATGAAAAAAAAACCGTGTCATACTTTTCGAAATTTCTATTTTAAACTTTCAATCCTCAAAATAAGGGTGATTTTACCACCCAATAATTACTACCCCCTATAATTTTGAAAATATTTTTATCGTATTCTACCCAAAAAAAACACATCGAAAACCATTGCAACCTTCTTTTAATTTTTTTTCCTTCTTTTTTTAAGATTGAAATTTTAGAGTCGAAACGAAAATTTGTATTTTTTCACCCTCACCATCCCTCTCCTTGTGGCTCAAAAAAACTAAAATTTTAGGGAAGTTAGTTTTTTTAGCAAGTACTATCATTTGTGATATGTTTCAAATATAATTTTTTTTTGACCTCACTAAGTTGGCGTGAAATGCCCCATATGTATGTACTTCCAAAATTACTTACATATTCTTATTTTTTAGGTGGCACATTCAACAATTTCAACAATCTGGAAACATCGAGACAAAATACAGTGTATTTGAAAACAGTTCTACATCAGTAAAAAAGATCAGATCATGTAACCAATCTAGAGTAGACAAGGCTTTATTTGAATGGTTCAAATTTCAGAGAAGTCGTTGCTGAATATGAGAATAATTCGAGAACTTCGCTGATTTTGAAAAAAAATATTACACGATGGGACAATAAACTTATTAGACAAAAAAAGAAAATTTTATTGCTTTTGGATAACTGTCCAGCTCACCCTAACATTCATAATTTAAAAGCTATATAACTTGTTTTTCTTCCACCGAATACCATGTCAATTCTTAAACCAATGGACCAGGGTGTAATATAGACTCTAAAAACTCATTTTAGAAAACTTCAAATCATGAAACTTTTAAAAGACGTTGAAGAAAAAGGTATTCCACAAAAACTAGATATCCTTGAAACATTTGATTGAACACAATTGTTGTATACATACTGGATTCGAATTAAACGCAATAGAAAACTCTTTTGACGAAGATAATTTACTACCACTAACAGAATGGCTTCGATTACAAAATAGTAAGGATGAAGACAAACTACCTCTAGCTCAATGGGTCCGCACTTTACTTGTAGTTAACCTAGCAACTCAAGAAAGTTGGGAACACCTTTCAAATATTGATGAAGAACTCGAAACGGTGAAGCATATAACCGAAGATGAAATTTTAGCTGGCTCAGCTCCAAATATGGAGTCAAAACTTAACGAAGATGTAGAAATGGACGAAATAATCGATTTTCACCTGCTATGAACGATGCATTTTCAGCGATTCGAACGATTCAACACTTTTTCACATTTAATCAAAATCTAATAAAGTCTAAAGCAGATTTTGCTTTGTTACATTTCGCAAAGGTTATCGAAAGAAACATTTTAGAAAAAAAGAAATTACAAAGTCAAACTAAAATAAGAGATTTTTTTGATTAAAATTTAATAAAAATTAGTTCAGTGTTAAGTTGTTTGTAGAATCAATCTCCTACATATTAAAATATATCATTGTTGTTTCAGATTTTTGTACCCATGTATATTTAAGTGTACTCATTTCTATTATGAATAAAGATTATTTTTGAGTAAGCATATGGTGTTTGGATATAGCGACCTCCGGTTATAACTACCGAATTTCTTCGGTCCCTTCAACGTCGTTATAAACGATATATACTGTATGTGATATATATCCAATACATTTTTACTCTATTCCTATAAACACGAAGGTTGCAAAGAAAATAGTTACTCCGTATAATTCTGTTAAAAAAAAATACCCTAGCATATTTTCTGATTTTATTATTATATACGTATACTTAGGTACAATTTAAGTCAGTTCACTTTTAACTTCCACATTCAAGTAACTATCAAAGTGTATTGATGTGTCTACAAAAACCAACATAAAATCTTCATGTTATTTACATAAGGATCAAACGTAACAAACAGTTTAATAGAGAACACAAATAACATAAATCTTAACTGGACTCGTTGGATTTTGTCAAGATGTAACTACAACTTTTATAATCTTTTTGAGCTCAAACTATACATTAAGTCACTGATTTTCATATATCAGTATTATGAATGGTCCACATGATACAGGTAATATCATTTTCAGGTGATCTTATGAAACAACGTGTTTCACAACATATACAGAATAGTGATACTTATTGATATTAATTTTACAGTTTTTAAAACTTCCAATCTTGATACAAAATGATTTAATTTCGTTCACAAAATGCATTCCCTACGTTTTTCATGCATAGGAGGTGAATTGCTCTTCATTTAAATAAGACAGGTTTTTGATGTCCACTGCTTCCCCGTCTATAAAACCCACAACACGTCCCTGCCTTATATTTTTTTATGGCTTACACCGTTTTGGCCGAATCTCTGTGCACTGAAAGAGACTAATTAGTGTAGTAAGGGCGTCTCAAAATTTATGGTTAAGATTTAAATTAAATAGAAAACACAGTTTTTTTATTATTTTCTTATGGAAACATAAAATACATAGGATTGGGTTATGTATGGAATAGCACATTGGGCAAATGGCCTCCATGGCTTTGCTGGCACATACACACTCTTTTGTAGAAAATTGACCATTTTGCATAAATGTGGCTGAATTTCGTTGATGCAGCGTTGAATCTCCTCCTTCAATGCACGGTTGGATATGGGCTTGTTGACATAGTCCTTTGACTTCAAATAACCCCTTAGAAAGAAATCCGATGGTGTTAAATCACATGATCTAGGGGGCCAATTCTGATCACCTAAACGAGAGAGTACACGACCAGGAAATGTCTCATGCAGTAATTGGATTGTTTCATGGGCTGTAGAGCATGTCGCACTGTCTTGTTGAAACCACATGTCGCAAACAACAATATCATCCAATTTAGGCAAAAATAACTCGGTTATCATGTCGCGATATCGAGAACCAGTAACAATAACTGCTTGAACAGCCCCATTTTCGAAGAAGTACGGGCCAATGACACATCCAGCCTAAAATCTGCACCAAACAGTGCCACGTTGTGATTGCATTTGTTCTTCGACAATCACATGTGGGTTCTCTGAACCCCAAATGTGGGATGATTAACGAAGCCATCAAGGTGAAAATGTGCTTCATCGCTTAGGATGATTTTGCTCGAAAAATCAGCATTTTCTTATTGTTCAATGTTCAATAAATAATCCATTCAACGAACTTTCTTCGCTGTGCACGGTTATTGGGCTGCAGTTCTTGTATCAATTGAACTTTGTAAGCATGGAGATGCAGATATTTAGTGAGTATACGCTGTAGAGAGCTTCTTGAAATTCGCAATTCTTGTCCACGCCGAATCGATGTTCCTGGACTTTCATCAACACTCTCACGCACTGCTGCGATATTATCATTTGAACGGTTTGTTATTGGATGACCAATGTGTTTAGCGTCCCCAATTGATCAAGTCTCCCTGAATTTTTCAATTACTCTTTTCACAGTTTACGAAGTTAAATCAATATTCCGACCATATTTTGTACGAAATTTTTGAACTGTAGCAGCCAAACTTTCATAATTTTTGAAATATTGTTCAAAAATGATAACATGTTGTTATTTCGTGTAGTGCTCCATTTTTACTAACCCAACAATCCTGTTACCGCATGAGACATTTCCTGGTCGTGTACTCTCTCGTTTCGGTGATCAGAATTGGCCCCCTAGATCATGTGAATTAACACCATTGGATCTATGGGGTTATTTGAAGTCCAAGGTCTATGTCAACAAGCCCACATTCAACAGTGCAAATTCAGCCACATTTATTTAAAATGGTCATCTAAAATTTCGACAAATGAGAGCGTATGTGCCCAAAACCGTGGAGGTCATTTGCCCGACGTGCTATTCTATACATAACCCTATCCTATGTACTCTCGTATGTACTTCATGTTTCAATAAAAAAAAATACAATAATTGAAAAAAAAAAACTGTGTTTTCTATTTAATTCAAAACATTACCACACTAGTGAGTCTCCTCTAGTACACAGAGACAGTGTGCCTCTCCTTTAGTGTTATTATAGAAAGGTTATAGTTTATAAAATTATTCGTAGAATAAAAACTACTCAGAATAAATGTGAAATGTTTGAGTATATTTGTGAATACATATTAGCAATTAAACATTCAGAATCATTTTAAGAAACAATCTTCTAAGATAGAAGAAAGACACAAGTATAGAAAAATGCGAGTAAGGACAATCCTCATATATATATGTCAAGAAAAATTAGACGCATATTGTCCTAGTTACATCCTGACATAATTACCAAGAGGCTGCTAGAAGTGTGCCCTGGAAACTTACCTTGACCCTTTGAAGGTCAATAGGATTCATAATGGTACCTTGGAAGAATTCTACAGTTGTGAAATGTCTCTTGAAGAGACCTTCCAGTTCTAGGTCCGGAGGTTTCCTGCACATTCCAACGTTTTATGACAGAATTACAACATAGACGTAATTGTTAAAATGCCCTAGAGACTTAAAAACTACAAATATAATAATTGGCCTTAAAGGGCAAATACCATGCAGCTGCTGGTGACTATGTCCACTACTCCGCAAAGATTTGCAAGATTTTTTTCTAACGGCTTTTAATAAAAAAAAAAAAATAGCAAACTATATTTCGAATGCTACGACAGACAAAAAAATGACATCCGCCTAATGGGACATCTACTATCTTTGGTAACGCGCCAAGATTTTATAAATATCTTCCACGTAGATACAATTTTACGTTTAATTTTAGTATTGTTTAGAATATGAATACGAAATGATTGTCTAGAATGGTGTAATTAATTGGGTACTACATTTGGAGTTACATATAATTATTTTATGACTTTTTAGACCAAGTTGGCGTTGTATTTTTTCCATATTATCCCTAATTTTTATTGGAATGCCTCTGGAATATCATAAAAAATTATAATTTCGACATGCGCCAGTTGAAAAAGTTGTGGACATTTTTTTTACCAACTCATGTTCAAAATCAACGCACCACTCAATATTTCTGATATATACTCTCATATATTTGTATTCTCTAAAAATGTTTGATTTTACCTGAATCTAGTAGCTTTATGTCACTACAAAGTAATTTAAAGTAATCTTGTTTGTTAATTTTTTTGCGTGTATAGAATTTAAGTTAACAAAGTTTAAATTCAAAATCATGAACTGATCACAACATTTAACTAATGATGAATGTGTAAGAGCTTCAACTTTGTCAGAAGAAGGTCATACAATGACCATGAAAACATTATCTGGCTAATTTGCTGGGTGACAATCGTGCGTCAGTCAGACCAAGGTTAGGAGAATCAAAGAAACAGGACTTGACTCTAAAAGACGTGGTCAAGGTAGAAACCGACTCACAAGTACAAGAGATGATCATTTTGATTGAGTAATACAGTCTCTCGAAGAGGATCTCTTTTGGTTGTGGATGAAGAATGTTCTGGGGAGGAATTTTCTTGCCCAGATTTAATTTCTATTCGCCAAAGGCCAATGAATGCTGAATATTACCTAAATAATATTCTTCAGGACCATGTAATGCACCATATTTTAGTCATGGACTGGCCACCACGAGGCCCAGAGTTAAATTCAATTGAGCACCTTTGTGACGCTCTAAAAAGATCAGTAAACCGACATTTACCAGATAGCTAGTAATAAGTGGGGTAATATTCCTCAAAATTGATAGTGAGCATACGATGGCGAACCGAATCAGTTTTCCCTTTTGTTTCTCCAATAATTTCCTTTTGTTTCTGAATTTGTAGTGCCAATTAAAAGCGAAGTTAATTGATGCGCCTATGTTTAATAATCTTCACCTAATTTTTTTTTTGGTTATGTTAAAACATAATTCACCAGTCAAAGACAGCACAAATTATATATTTTCGTAATTAATACAAATTATATTTGAGTTTTGCGTTAATTTTGAACATGAGCTTATTTCTGTGTTTATTTACTTTATTGGCTAGTAATCCATATTGAATTTGGAATTTGAGAGGTGTTAGATACAGATTTTTTTACACATTAGATAAAAATCTTGCAACAGAAGAAAACTGTGCAGCTTAGGTAAAAAAGCATTCGAATAACGTTTCATGTCTTCATTCATGTTTAAAAGCCCTCTTGGTACCTTGACTCTTTCAAGGTCAACGGCATTCATCATGGTTCCCTGAAAAAACTCCACAGTAGTGTAGTGCCGTTTTAGTAGCCCTTCCAGCTCCAAATCTGGTTCCTTTCTAAAAATTACATTCAACAAAAAAGGGACTATTCAGTTGCCGTGACAAGTGACGGAGAAAGAAAAGTGGGGTTGCGTAGATTTATTCAATTTATCATAAAAACAATTTAAAATTCACTGTATGCATACGTTTGTTACTCTAAAGAATAACACCTAAAAATGACTTCTAGTTGTGAAGGATCGGAACTTATGTGATTGAAATATTAGTTTATTTTTGGATGAATGAAATGAAAGTGTTCTTAAGAATTGTGTATGTATTTTAGGATTACATTAAGGTACAATTCTGTGGGTGTATTTTGAAACAACCTTCAAGAGATTTTGAAACCAGACCAATATTTTTGAGCATCTCATATAAAAAAAAAACACGCAATTATCTAAAATATAGTCCAATTTAATTCTCGTATAAATCAAGTAATATAATTTTCAACCTACTGTTAATATAAAAACATAAAGTACTAGCTGTGTATGTATCTTTGAACTCGAGTGGATTTTTAGGTGTTCTACTTTCAACAAACATAAGTGTTGCTGATGTTAATAAACGTTAGCAATATGAGAATAATACATTATTGAGAGGTTTACTGACAGATTTATGATTACGAATTGAAGATAAAACAAATCGGAAAGAAAAAATAGCTGCTGAAAACAAAATTTTAACCAATATTTCTTGACTGTAAGTCACGTATATCTAAACATAAGTAAAACTCTATACAGGGTTACCAAGAACGGTCGAATAATTTTGTCATTTGAGATTAACAACATTAATTTTTTTGAAATTTGGAATGGATATCTACTCGAAATCAAGTATGATATTTTAATTCTTTTTAGACTTTCGGGTTCACAGGAACTGCTTCCGACTATTTTTTTTTGACCACCCAGTAGATTTTTACATTTTCAGACGCATAATAAAAAACTACCTTCATAAATACCAACATGTTCGTATTTATTGCTAAGAGTGCAACAAAAAAATACTTAAAAACTTCAGCACTGTAAAAAATCAAATCATCGTTTAAAACAATTATGTATAAAGACCGGATGTCGTTCGTACATGACGTAATTATCAGGGGCGCACTTAGGACGCTAACGTTAATGTGTGTGAAAGTCAAGTAAATATCTACGTTTATTGTCAAATACAGATAATATAACGTCTTACCTTGTACTGGTTATAGGTATAATATCCAATATGATCCGTATTAAGTTGTGTAGTTTAAAAAACACTGTAATGAAACACTAATATTCACTTGTAGCACTAAAATAACACTGAATAACCAGCAACTGTTGTAAATGTTCAGTGGTTAAGTTGTGACGTCTATCGTTTAAAATCCATTTCAGTTTCGAAAATGTACGTTCAACGTCCACAGAGGTCACTGGGGCATATTTAAAATATGTATAATTTTTTACAGATGGCACATTTAGGGTGAGTTCATCACAATCTACTTCTTTACCTTCAAATAAATCTACTATACGGCACACAGTTAGAAATCCCGGATTGTTCTGCAAAACGGTATTAAATTTGTTCTGCACACGTTCAGCATTAGGTACAGGTACCCGGAAAATAAACTGTCGCAAGTCGAAAACGTTATTTACGGCATTAATTATTGAATAGCCTGTTGCTGTCACAGGTTCTTCAAGGCGACGAATAACTGAAGGTATCTGTGAATAATGAAAATGTATACTCGCTAAATCTTCGTAAAGACTAGGATTATTAAATTCTCGTTGAGCATTTAAAATAGAATTTGCTTCACTTGCGTCTAGTTGCTGTATAACACTTTTTATGCCATCAAAGTGAACGTAGTAATATGATGCTGCTTCTAGCCACGTACCCCAACGTGTCAAAATAGGTTCTGGAGGTAGTGGTACATCTGGAAGAATTTCTCTGAATAATTCTATTCGGACTGGTGCTTTCAAAAATATTTTCTTTACATTCGCTATCAACTTGTCGACATTAGGATAGCACTCCCTAATTGTTTCAGCGACTCGGTGAAGGCCATGAGCGAGACATGTCACATGCACCGCGTTATAGTAAGTCTCTCGAAACTGCGTTCCAGCCCTTTTCATATATGCGGCCGCATCCGTTACTAATAGCAGCACGCGACCTTTGTGCATTGCATAGTTCTCACCCCACAACACTTTGAGACTATGATCTATTAATTCACACACAGTGTCCGCGTTCACTCGTGTCATAACTTCTGAAGACAATAGATGTGCTGGCATTGGTGTAGTCTCATCCATCCCTCCCACTAACACATTTACAATATTCCGACCACATGAGTCGGTAGTCTCGTCAACACTAATCCAGATATATTTATCTTTTATCTCAGAAATAATTTTTGCTTTCACGTCCTCGTACATTGTCGGCTCGTAGTTTTTTTCTCAATGTGGATTCTGCAGGTACAGTAACATTATCGTACTTTCCATTAACGCAGTTTTGCAAAAATTGTCTAAACTCTGCATTCTCTAGTTTATGCAAAGGAATATTACACCCCACCATCACTTTTAGCAAGTCGCCGTTAAATTGTTTTTGCCGTTCACGGTTTGTCTTACTATTAGTCACACGAGCTTTGTGATTCTCCGAGCGCATATGTTCCACAATACGTGTTTTAACATTCCACGATATGACGCTTGTACACATTTTACACTTTAATTCTGTCCCGTCAAATTCTAAATCTGGATAATCTTTTATCCACTTCTCCACCGTAGATCGATTAGGAGGCCGACGAGACATATTCACGATCCGAAAAAGACAAATCAACAAGAAATAAATCGCTAATAACGCAGTATCATTCGCGGTAAAAATCTGAGACGCGTAATGTTCGAGAGTTACCTGGATACTAAATAAATGTAACACGTGAGAATTCGCGAGAATGACCGCAGTCAGTGGTAACCTTGACACGCGCCGCTGCAATAAACAGGAATCAACAGGATGCAATTTGTCAACGCCGGCCACAAATAAGATGCAATACCTATTTGAAGCGCTGGCCGGAGTAACATTGTAAAGCGCAATTAAAAAAGTCAATAACAGTTTAGGAGAACACCAGAAATATTAAGATTTTCCATCGACGGACCTGAGTACGAACCTGAGATGTACGAACAACATCCGGTCTTTAATTATGTATAAATGAGAATAAGTAAATAAAAACAAAGCCTACCTGTGCAAGAATACAACTTCTACGTCCACATCTTCTCGATCTTCGTGGAGAAAGTCCTTTAGAAAATGTGAAACTGATTCGTAGGTTATATGGCCGCACACAACAATGTGCCTATTAAAAAAAATAATATACTATTAACTTAAATCAGAGGTTTACATTCTACAAAGTGGTATGTTATGGACGTTCATAACAAACAATTTGTAAAACGTAAAAAAATAGCGACAAAGAAATTGGAAAAACACAGTTTTTCGTCATTAGTTGTTAATCTTTTCAACTGACTTTTCAATTAGGTCCTCAGAGCTGCTACCCTAAAAATACAAATTACCATGCAACTAATGTTAGTAAAAACCTAAAACGGGCCAAAGAAATTTCTGATAAATATTGGAATACTGGACATATTACTAACAGATCAAGATGAAAAATGTGTCTATAATTGTATAAAAATGTAATTATAAAGCAAGTGTGAAGAAACAGTTGTGGAAGAGTGTAGTGTCAAGTTCCTAACGATATATCGCTACTTTAAAAAAATGATAATGACACATTGACAGAACCAGTTTTTTAACAACAGATGCTTTGATTACAAGGATAGTTTTTTCGTTAGAATATGACTGGCATACTTGAAGTGAGATCTGGAAAAGTACTGCTCATCTATTATGAAAGATTTAATAATTTTGGGGTGTTAGAAAATTTATTTACAGAAATATAGACAATTTTGTACGATGTACTTTTAAATATGTCATGAAAAAATTGACAATTGTTTTATAATTCCGTTTGACATTTATTTATCTATCTAGACACAATCATGGATTTTTTTTTTCATAGGAATCAATACACACTCCTAAGAAGATACATACATAGCAGTGGCGACTGGTGGAATTTGAGATCTCGTATTTTCATAAGGAAGCATGGGACCCATATCATATTTTAGGGAGCGATTACTAGACCTAAGTAGGAGGCTATAATAGAAAAAAAAAATTGCGAAAAAAAATTCAAAAAACGCCTGCCTTACTAGAATATTTTTTTTCAATATGAATAAATGAATTTTGTGAATGAATAATTTTATTCTTGTGTTTTTTTTGCAACATTCTCATTTTCTCGGAGTGGGTGGTTTTTCTCGATGCGCGTTGCGCCAACTAAGTTGGCATCTTCAGGAGAAGATTAAAACTGAATTTTTAATGGTGAATGAACAGTTTTAATCTTCTCTTGAAGATGCCAACTTAGTTGGCGAAAAAACGAAATGCTGGGATGAAGTAACAATTTAAATTACCAAAACTTTTACAGATCTCGATATTTCAGATACAGATTAGGCAAATATTCATATTCAAATCATTCGTATATATATTTTATATTTTTTTTATATATTTGTATACTTTGTCTTTATTTGAATTTTGAAACTATTTCGCATAGTTTGCGAGATAGATCCATTTCCAAGACAACCTTGCGACGGATTTTTTTCGCAAGTTTCATTTGAAGTATTTTGTCTTTATAGCTTCTACCTTGATCTAGTAATCACCTCATAAAACACGATGGTTCGTTCCGTAAATAAAATAATCTCAAATTCCACCAGCCGCCACTGATACATAGACTGCGTCTGTTGATGTTAACTGATAGTAAAATAGTAAGTAGGTGTGATTATGGTTATCTTATTGGATAATTTTATTGGCCACACCCACTTTTGAGATATTGGGCGTGGCCGACATTACGTCACAGATGCTCAATATTTTACTGTCAGTTAACACCATCGGGAACAGTCTGTATGTAGTAAGGCTAGTATAGGATATTTTCTGAAACATTTTGCGTAATAAACTTTACGTGCTTCTATTAGAAATAGGTTGCAAATGCAAACAGAAAATGATAACACATAAAAAAATTAGGATGGAAAATTATAAACGTAAATAAACAAAAAGTTGTTTGTGATGAGCAAACTCAAAACTGTTACCAAATCTTGGCTCACTTCAAATGATGCTCGGGATACCTCAAGTGAACTGTAACTACTCTTTTAATTTTTTTTTGGCCTGTGGACTTAACCCGTTTCGGCGAAAACGCCACTCCCAGTACATCGCTCTTCAGCGCCCTATAACTAATACTATTTGCGACAGAAAAAATTGACAAGGACGTATTTTTGAAGTTTAAGACGCGCCCTTTCCGATGGTGTCCATGAAATTCCTCCAAAAAATTATCAATTACGAAAAAAAGCATTTAAAAAAAAAACAATTTTTTGCACACTTTTTTTAATCAAATTTTCAAAGAGTTTCCGGTCTGCAATGGACCTGGAACCTCACTAACCGGTGGAATAAATGTTTGAGATCTAAGTATACGTGATTTAAAGATCGATATTTTGCCTTATGCGTTCAAAATGGCGCCTGACCTGCAAAATTTTTGCGTAAAAATTCAAAAATTTTTTATTGGAAAAAATGATGCACTTTTACAAAAAATTGTCAAGAATTAAATGTTCTAAAAAATTATCTTGGATTTTGCAGTAAATTTTTGCAAAATTTAAAAAATTGTTTAAAAAATTCTGAAAATATTTCATTGCATTTTTTTTAACGATTTTAAGAACTTTTATTCTTGACAATTTATAGTAAAAATGCATTGTTTTCGAGAAAAAAATTTCTAAAAATCATATTAGTATCGAAATTTAGAAAAAATTATCTCGAAAACAATGCATTTTTGCAATAAATTGTCAAGAATAAAAAGTTCTTAAAATAATTCAAAAAATGAATTGAAAATTTTTCAGAATTTTTTTAAGCAATTTTTTAAATTTTGCAAAAATTGACTATTTGCAAAATCCAAAAAATTGCTCAAAAAATTCTAGTGCTTTGATTGAGTGATTTTAAGAACTTTTTATTCTTGAAAATTTTTTGTAAGTGCATCATTTTCCAATAAAAATTCTTGAATTTTTACGTAAAAATTTTGCGGTTCAGGCGCCATTTTGAACGCATAAGGCAAAAAATCGATCTTAGTTAGTGAGGTCGAGGTCCATTGCAGACCGGAAACCCCTTGAAAATTTGATAAAAAAAATGTGCAAAATTTCGTATATTTAAAAAAAACTGTTTTTTCCTAATTAATAATTTTTTGGAGGAATTTCATGGACACCATTGGAAAGGGCACGTCTTAAACTTCAAAAAATATATCCCTGTCAAATTTTTCTGTCGCAAATAGTATTAGTTATGAGGCGGTGAAGAGCGATGTGCCGTGAGTGGCGTGTTCGGCCGAAACGGGTTAAATTAATTATCAGAAACTTAGAATACTAACGAAATGATAAATATTCTATGCTATTTCTATTATTTACAAACGTGAGAGCGCCTAATCACAGCCTGGCCACGCACATATTGGTGGCGCTCGATGACACATGCCATCTCCATGCAAACCACTGGCTAACATTTAAAGTGTGGACCTGGTGGGAGAGCGATTGCGATTGCGCTAACGTTCCTCCTAACAGGTCCACGCAACAAAACAACGTGTATCAGCAGTACAGTTGCTGGCTGATAGGAAACATCTACATGTCGCAGGAGAACACGGAAAACAAAGGATACACATTGACACAACATTTAAAGATAAATTTAAAGGAGGAAACACTGAGGGGGACAGACGAAGAAGCGTGCAGGAAAAGGTGAACAGCAAATAACTCTGAAAAACCGTACTGTAGTAGAGACGAGTTAGAATAATGAATTGAGTTAAAGAACACACAGTAAAGTTAGTAGTCGCTAATTAAAGGTCTTCATTAGTTGCGGTTAACGCAAAATGTTAAGTGTTAGTAACAATCAATCTGTGTTAGTAATTTCAAATTAAAAGTATTTAGAAAGGTTGCAAAGGGGACCACGCCAACTTTTTAAAGACATTTAAAGCAACCACAAACTTTTCCTAATAGAACTCAATTTTCTATCCTAGCCCACAGTCTACCGTATGTTTCATTTATTCCTATGGCCAGTTCTAAAAATTGTCACCTGAACTGGCTTAATACAAAACAAAGTATTATGGATTCTCACCTTCTGCCTCTCTCGTTCTTCAGGGTGCCACCATATTTTGGTCTAGTTCCGATTAAGTCAATGATCTCGGGGATACAACTGGCGAAAATCGCCTAGAGACGCCGGACAAATAAATAATACATTTGCATCATTTTTGGGAGCCATTGAACAGAGGCGAAATGACGATTGCATCTTGCTTTGGCAGAGGCATACTTAATGAATATTTTAACTATCTGAACGAATGAAAATAACTCTCATTCTCAATGTTAATAATTATTAGTGCAAATTAGCTATCGGCCAATAAAAACAAGTAGTCAATTTGTAACATAACCAAAAAAAATACATATATACAGATGTTACAGTTGAACATACCTTCGTCAGCAAGACACAACCTTCGAACAAAAATAGACCTAACATAACTTTTTTTTTGCTGTAAGCACAAAACGGGACCGGGTGTCCGGAGTGGGATGGCAAAAAGGATTTGGGATATTGTCACAAACCTAACATTAATTTCACAACAATTAGTCCAACTGAGGAGCCTTACAGGTCGACATGTTGCCAAAATGAAATTCATTAGTGTAGAGTAACGTACGTTCAATTTTTAGCTGAAATTTTGATATGGTCGGGAATACAGTCATCCTGCACCTTCTTTCGATTGTTTCGCGCCGTGCGTGGCTCTAGCAGGCTGTGCAGGCATTTTGTAGGTGCTACTAAGACTACAGGGCCAGCTATAGTCTAACTATGCTATAGTAGTGTTCCAAATCTAAATTTAAAAACAGTTTCAGTAGCTGCGCGCAATAACATTTTACATGGTTCCACGCACCCCTAGTCTACATTATCTGTAAAATGGACTTGGATCTCTACTACTGTCCCATTCTGTATGCTCTGTCCAAATCTTTGACCGCGTTTGCATTTCGTTACTTTACACGGCAATCCTAAAAACCGGTTATTTGAACGCAAAATCAACTAAAACTACATCAAGGAGGTGTTAATGGGAGTTATTATACATAAGGGGTGGGGGGATGAAATAATACAGGCGCACAAAAAAATTTCAAACCCCGGTTTCAAACCACTTATTCAATACGTATTTTGGGTCGCCGAACCCGAATCCAGGGTTGGTTTTGGTGGGTTGGCTCGTTATCTCTGTCAAAATGCAAAAAAATTCCAAAATTTCGAAGGCAAGTCGCATCATTCAATATTAATTTCACATGTTTTTTGGTCGTCAAGTCCGAATTAAGAGTTATTTTGAACCATTGGCAGCATATTTTTTCGTATAAGTGGAAAAAATGCAAAAAGTGGCCAAAATCGCAAAAGTTCACTTTTTGTGAGAAAAACCTGGGAGTTCTAGAGGGGGATTTGTTTCACTTCAATAGCTCATTTTTTATGTTTTTCGCTTTGTTCAGTCTAAATATGTTTTTTAACCTTGCAATCGGAACAAATTAGTCAAAATTCATCTCCCACCATTCACATTAATTCCTTTTGCTGTAAGGTTATCTTCTCTTCAAAAGATATAGATATACATAGGTATAGATATAGATATAGATATAGGTAAAATATATAGATATTGATATAGGCAATGGCAGAGGTTTCTGTTTGACTCCCTTGCGCTGACATTCTCTTTTTCAACATCCAGCAATAGTCAGTCATCATAAGGAACTGAACAATCAAAGAAACATACAAAATGAGCTATTTCAGTAAAAACATTCGTATTTCCAGGCTATTCTTACGAAAAGCCACATCTTAGCATTTTTCTTCACTGTTTTGCATCTTTTTTGGATTACCATGGCTGGAAACCATGCTGAATTCGAATTTGGCAACCCAAAAAACATAAAACATTGGAGTCAAAAAAATTCCGCCTCCCAGGTTTTTCCCATAAAAAGCGTCACTTTTGCAATTTTGGCCATTTTTGCTTTCTATGGTTCAAAATAACTCTTAATTCGGATTCGACGACGAAAATCTGAAATCTGAAATGCATTTTGAATGATGCGATAATTCTGCTTGCCTTCATGATTTTGCAATTTTGGCATTTCTTTGCATTTTGACAGAGATAACGAGCTAACCCACCAAAACTAACCTCGAATTCGGATTCAGCGACCCAAAATCCAGCGTATCTAAAGAATATATGAATAAATGGTTTCGACTCGGGGTTTGATTTTTTTTTTGTGTGCCTGTGTAATTGATAAAATCAAATAGTTAGTGTGGAAAAGCATACAGAATGCCATTATACGTTTCGGCAGCTAGCAGCATGCCAAAAAATAACCAACTCTAAAAAGGTGATATGCTATATAATTGTGACAAAAATATTACCCATGGGCACATGTATTAGACGGTCAAAACGTAAAAAGGAGGGGGTATGTGCAAAAGTACTTGGATAAGGGTAATATTTCTGGACTATGCTAATGTAGACTAGACAATAGCAAATGGAAGGCCCAATATTTATACGTACTGGTGACCATGAACAAAAAGCAAAACAAGAACTGTACACAAGTAAGTTATTTAGTGGAATATGTTAAACATTGTTATTATTTTTGGTATATTAGGTATCATATTGAGTCTCCATCACACAGCTGATGGAGATAGTCATTGGAAAAAACAAAGAATGAGGGAACTTTGTTTTTGTTCATGATTGCGGGGCCTCATAATTTGCCTAGTCTAAATTACTCAGGGTAGCAAAAATGATAACACAAGTGCTACTTAGTAATATAATTCATTAAATAAATATAGCATCATTCCGAGTGGTTATATGTATGATATCAATCAACGACATTATTTAAAATATCCAAATTGCTATTTCCCGATTCGTTACTCGCAAAGTTGTCCCGTATCGGAGAGGGATCATAGTGGGCCGCGTCAGCAGCTAGATAGTTTCAAATAATGCCTTTCATTATGGTGATCGAGCTCTGGCCTGGATTTTAATACCTGCGTCGCACATCTTTGCTGTACTTTCCGCCATACTTGGGACGATTGGCTGCTAGCTCAGTAATCTCAGGAATCCAGCTGGCAAAAACGGCCTAACAAGAACCCACAAACCCCATCAGGCTCCTCCTCGGACCCGAGTTACAATACTACTCTACTATCATTTTCGCTAATACTACCATTCGACAGTAAAACGCAATGTATCTTAATTTTGGTTAATTTCACAGGCCCACAAAAAAAGTAGCCTGAGCTGGTGTTGCAACCACGTTATAAATTTATATTTTTACCTTTTGAACACGAAGATGAAGTAAAAAATAAGGGTGGACGGACAAATATCTGAGAAAAATCATAGTCCACAGGTCCACAAAAAACTGGTTTGTGTTGGGTTATTTTGTATTTTGACCTTCTGAAAACGAATCTGAAGTAAAATATTGGGGTCAATGCTGATGTATCCTAGAGGAATCAGAAAAATTGGTTAAAATTACGTTCTTACCAGTGGCGGTGCGTGATATTTCAGTTAGCCATATCTTGAAAACGACGCATGGGACCCACTTCACTTTTTAGGTGATGACTATACACCCTCTTACAGAAAGGATTTATAGTGAAAAATCCGTCAGCAAAGTTTGCGAAAATTTTTTCAAAAACACTGGAACACTCCCTGGGTTCTCAGTAACGCTCTGTGGAATATTTGCAGTATATTTTTTTTCATAATCTAGAAACAAATATAAGCAGACGTTTTTCGATTCGTTACAAAATATTTTTGTTTCAAAAAGTTATGGCCATTTTAATTTTGGGAAACAAAATGTTCCTATAAAATTAAAATTAAAATGGCCATAACTTTTTGAAAAAAAAATATTTTGCAACAAATCGAAAAACGTCTCCTTATATTTGTTTCTAGATTATGAAAAAAAATATACCTGCAAATATCCCACAGAGCGTTACTGAGAACCCAGGGAGTGCTCCAGTGTTTTTTGAAAATTTTATCGCAAACTTTGCTGACGATTTTTTCACTATAAATCCTTTCTGTAAGAGGTGTATAGTCATCACCTAAAAAAGTGAAGTGGGTCCCATGCGTCGTTTTCAAGATATGGCTAACTGAAATATCACGCACCGCCACTGGTTCTTACAACATTAATTGTTATGAACTATGGAAACGGATAATCCAAGCAAAAATTGGTGTATAAACAGATCAAACAAACTTACTGAATACGTATTAACTAACCTGGTGTCCAAAGTCAGGGGTTATAGCAGTTATATTGTTTTCAAAAGGGATAAAATCAGTAAAAGATCCATGTTTTCTATTTTACAGTGATACCATCAAAAGGTGAGTACTAAAGCCGTCAAACACTAACAGGTCAAAAGTAAGAGTTCTGGAAGTTATTTGATTTTCAGAAAGAGGAGAACCAGTTCAAGCCAGATCTTTTCTGATGTAACAAGAATTGGTATACAGGAAGGAATTTTTGTTTTATCATTCAAGGCAAATACTGGTTTGCGCTTTTACGTACATTTGGCATCAAATGACTTATATAATAGATTTTTATGTTGTTTCTTTCCTTTTGGCTTAATTTTTCTCTGCAGCATCCAACAGTAGCCTATCATCATATTAACGTCTCATCTTCGAAATGTTTTTATGTCCTGGTAAAATCTTTCCCCATGGTCTTTATTGTATTGCAAACCCTTATAATAGATTTCTATGTTGTTTCTTTCCTTTTGTTTACTCTCTCTCTCTCCCTCCAACATCTAACAGTAGCCTATCATCATATTAAGGTCTCATCTTTGACATTCCTCTATATCATGGTGAAATCGTTTCCCATGATCTTTATTGAAATCTCCAATTTTCTGGACATTTATAAAGTGCAGCTTCAAATTCATTAAACAACCTAGCTTTCGGTAGTAGTTTATCATATTTTTCACAACGCTTCTGTAGTACATTTGAAGATAAACGCGTTCGAAAACGCAAACCGAGGTAAACCTTGCATGATAAAATAGAAATCCCCCTTCCTGTAGACCTGTGCCTGTTACATCAGAGAATATTTAACTCAAACTGGTTCTCCTCGTTTTTAGAAACAAATAACTACAAGAACTCTTACTTTTAACCATCTGCTAGTGTTTAAAAGCTCTATATTTTCCATACAAACTGTTTCGACCACTCCTGTCCGCACCTTTTTACGGTAGGTCATTATTAAAGTGAAAATATGGATTTAACAACTTTATCTTTTAGTTAGTTAGTATTCGGTCAGTTTATTTGGTCTATTTATACAACTTTCTTGCTTGGCATACACGCCTCTACAGTTCACAGCAGTTAAAGTTGGAGAAACGCGGTTTTGAGAGGTTATTCTAATTTTTTTTTGGGACATGAGAGCATCATCCCCTATTCTTTACCTCAGATTCGTGTTCAGATGGTCAAAATACAAAGGGATAATGTACCAGCAACCCCAGCACAGACTATTTTTTGTGGGTCTGTTAAAATTGTAAAAATATGGTTTTGACTAGTTCTTCTCAGATATATGTTTGTACATATGTTGATCGACCCATATTTTTTACTTCAGATTCCTGTTTGAGAAGTCAAAATACGAAGGGATAATATGGTCCTAACCCCAGCACAGACTACTCTTTTTGTTATAGGTATCTATTACAAATAATGATATTGAGAAAATAGCAACTTCTCTTAATTCTATGGTAATGTTTATAACACTATTCAATTATATGTACATGTTCCAAAAGTCTCGGAACGATCACATATCTCTTTAGAGTAGAACTTCTGACAAAAGATCAAAGTTTAAAGGATCAAAGTACCAGATTATGACCTTCATCTTGATCCTGTGGCCACACTTAGAGGTCATTTCAAGGTTAACACGAAAATTATTACTAGATGCCCCAATTTTTGACTCCTCCATTTAAGAATTGAAAGTGCGGAATATTTTACGTCCGGATAGAAATTTAGTCATTGTCACAGTGACCCGTAGTAAAGGTCAACCAAAGAGAGTCACTCTGGTTTGGTTTGGGTAAATGTTTTTTGAGAAAATGTATTTGATAAGAGTTTTAGGCATCAAAGCAGAGTACCTAATGGTAACTCTGCAAGTTGACCTTGCAGTGACCTCTAAACTAGTCTCCGGGGTCAAGGCGAAGGTAATTATTCAGTAACTCGCCTTGATCCGTAAAAATATTGTCAGAAACGTTGCTCTGAAGAGTTATCAGACCGTTAGGAGACTTTTGGACCTCACTGTATAATTTAGATCATACATATATAAAGTCAAACATTAACATTATCCAAAACTTATAACATAAATATTCATATGTAGTTGGTTGGATTCTATAAATAAATAAGCTTTGAGATGTCAATTTTTTATACTTTAATAATATTTGTCACTTATAAAATCCTCCTATATGTCTTACTAGATTAAGAATTATTAATTTTTACGTTTTTAGCAAAAAGAATATTTTGTGGAAAACACTTTTTGCAGGCGGTTGTTGATGTGGGATTAGCGACCTCTTTGTATGTAACTATTGTTGAATTAATGGGATGAGGTCATTAAAACTTCAAAAAAAATTACTTTTCGCTCAATAGACGTTACGTAAAATTCATCTGGTGGTTCCACACTTTTGCCTATCACTGTATTCTAGAATAAGGCAGTTGCGAAAATAATGTTACTCATATAATCCAAAATACTTGACTACATCATATACCTATATGTAAATAGGATCAGATAATGTCAATGTTAAATGCTTAGGGCCTTTCGATCTCATTAATGATTTACTAATATCATTATTTGTACCTTTTAGTGTCTGTATATGTGTATGTGTTGTTTGTGTACATTGGGCAATTTCGTATTGGATTCGTAACTCAGAAATTTCATGGGAAAGGTGGGATATTCGTTCGTCCTGACAAGACTTGTCAAGGAGACTGAAGAAAATAAGAAACAGTTATATACCAAAACTCCATACAAAATGCAATTTGCAAGTTATGTGCACTACACTCAATAAAACGTCTGTCCTACATATGCTACAGGTTAACAAAGTTAGTGATGCCAATCGCAGGCTGGTGATCGAATTTCAAGTACAAAACAAATTTGTGCGAGGGCTGGCTGTGTATCTTTCAAGTACGATTTACGAACAGTTTGAACGCATGCATATTCATTTCGGCTGTACAAGTGTAGGTAGCACTTTTAACGTGAGGAATGATAGTTGTCATCTTTGTATAATAATAGAATATTTATATATGTAAGAAAATATGGTTACACGATAGGTATACCTGCTACGAATAAAATAAAAGTGTAATTACAATGTACGGAACAACAGGAGTAGCAACTAAACACAAAAATAATGTACAGGTATCGCGGATGGCGATAACATTTAATTAAGTAAAAACAAATGTGAACACGAATGTAAATGTAAAGTAACATGAAAAATCAACTAGTCCTTGTTGCTGCAAAGATCTATCAAGTTCTGGAAACTATTGAAAGGAGTACAATAAACTTCATAAACTGAGCTTCTCAACGTGGTATTATATCAATAAAGGCCCTTATTATTATTAGTAGAGCCCGGCCACCGATCGGCTAGACAGAACAGGATGTCGGCAGTGGTTACCGATGCGTTCCGAACTGTACAGAAGATCGCACATCGCCTACTTGCAATTTATTTCACCCAGAGCTGTGGAGTAGATACGCTACGCGCTATATTTTTACGCGATACTGAATGTATAATACGTTTAACATTAAATATTATGTCCGACGTGACAAAGTAAATAAATTTATCAGGGATTTTCCGGATTTATACTATAATGGTGCTGTGTTGGGATAAATATGACTGCAAAAAGCACGTTAATAGTGTGCAACTTATAAATAAAAATACTGGGATGCCTCGAAAAATACAGTTTATGTTCGATTTATTGCTAACGTTGGTTATGTGTAACATTCCGTTGCAGATACTGGAGAACCTTTTCAGGATTTCTGGAATAAATACTTTCTTCAGATGCCATTACCAAGCGGCAGAACATTAAGTAAATATATACTAACTGCACGGGAATATGTTATAAATAAAATAAAATGTATATTAAAAAAATGCGTGGCTATGGTTGTGTATTGAAGCGACAGATTTAAAAAAATAACCCATTGTAAATATTATAGTACGTGTGCTGGACCCTCTTCAACCGACGCGAACTAATTTGAGATACTAATTGAGTGTGCTGGCGAAACATTTACGCGGGTGGTGTTCGAGACATTCCAAAAATTTGAACTGTCAAGAAGTCAAGTGTCAATGTTTGTGACTGATGGTGCCGCGACAAGCTACATCTTGTAGACGAAACTATTAGATAATATTTTCCAGATGTAGATGCACTAATAGCAAAAGTGTGTTTGAAAAAAAAGTGTTTTTGATATCTCTGAAACGTCTTCGTGCATTCCACAGCAGGCGTGCCAATATTTTTAAACCACCACAGCCGACTTTTTCAGGCTGGGGAACATGGTTGGAGGCAGCTTTTTAATATGCTAAATATTTTGAACAAATAAAAGCTGTAATACTAGAGTTCAATCCCAACGAGGCTGCCGCTGTTAAGGAAAGTCAGACAAAATTCCAAGACATACAGTCAGTCAAAAAGTCTCCATACACTAATCTTTTCTTCAATATTCGTCTTAGTTTGTTTTTTCTTTATTTAAATTTCATTCGAAATATCTTTGAAGTACATATCGACAATCTTTTTTAGGAGTAATGAAAATAAAAATAAAGTTATTTAAAACATTTTATTTGGAAAAGAAAAAATTAAATGATATTAGCAACAAGAAACTATGTCAAAAAAGTCTCCATACACTAACATTTCTTACGATAAATCGCAACTTTCTTAAAGTCTAATATTTTGTACAATTGCCATTTGCTTTAATGATGGCATTAAGCCTTTTTGACCATTACCTCCTCCGTGCTTCACTGGACAAACATTTTCAATTTTCAAAGCTATATTGGTTTCATCCCTTCCCAAAACTCATTGGTTTTGTTGGCATGTTCTAGGGAAAATTCCAAACGCTTTTTCTTCTAGCAACCCGACCGTTATAACCCGTAATGTTTTATTGTGGGGGGTGCATGCCAGCCAATGGGATCGGCAATTTAGTTTTCATCGACGGTATTATAGATCAACATGTATATTTAAGCATTCTAAGGAATAATGTAAAACCCAGTGTTCAAAAACTTGACCTTGAGGGGCGTTATTTGTTCCAACAAGATAACGATCCCAAGCATACTTCTAGGCTTGTCCGTACATGGATGATCCATAAACCACCACAATCACCGGATGTTAATCCAATTGAACATATGTGGGAAGAATTGAGAACACCAAGTGAGAAATAGAGAAGACCTCAAAAAATAGGATAAGAGAAGAGTGGGAGAACATTTCACCAGAAGTTGCAAGAAAGCTTGTATTAAGTCTTCCAAAAAGGCTTAATGCCATCATTAAAGCAAATGGCAATTGTACAAAATATTAGACTTTAAGAATGTTGGGATTTATCATAAGAAATGTTAGTGTATGGAGACTTTTTTGACATAGTTTCTTGTTGCTAATATCGTTGAATTTTTTTTTTTGTTCAAATAAAATGTTTTATATAACTTTATTTTTATTTATTATTCCTAAGGAGATGGTCGATATATACTTCAAAGATATTTCGAATTAAATTTAAATAAAAAAACAAACTAAGAAGAATATTGAAAAAAAGACTAGTGTGGAGACTTTTTTACTGACTGTATCTGTTGAAACAAATTTAAAAACGATATTAAATACTATAAACAATTACATCTTCAGAGCCCGTACGTGCATTCAAAGACTATTTTAAGTATGCGAATATCACATCGGTAGATGTCGAAAGGTCATTTTCACAATATAAAAATATTTCTTCACCACGGCGAACATCACTACTTAAGGAGACAACCATTGAAACGTACCTGATGCTGACAATTTTTTAGGGATCTTATCCAGTTTGTGAGGTTCCAGCTAGTTAAGAGGGTAGTTTTGCATGAACTATTGTAACAGTTTTAGACGAGGAAATTTAGCACAAAGTAAAAGCCAAACTTCCGCAATAAGATGGATTTTGACGTAATTAGGCTCGTTGGATTCCTTGTAAAATTTAGAAAAAATATTACCTATTTTTGTCATATACAAATCAGAAACTGCATTACTGCACCTAAAATATGCATTTATGGGGTGCATTTTTTCCAGCCAATTAAAGAAAAAATCATAATTCGAGAATACATTGTCGAAACGGACTGAATTTGGGTACTTGGGGGTTTTTGGGATCGCTGATCACGAATCTGATGCCAGAATTGATCATTGACCCCAATGAACCTGGGGACCCGGAACCCTGGTCACCAGGCGCCGAGGTTTTCCCTCGAATTCGGCCTGAAACTAAACGAAAATGTTTCCTCGGGGGTTTTTGGGGTCGCTGATCATGAATACGTTGTTAGTTTTGTTGTCCGTTACACCTGGAGGACCAGGAACCCTGGTCGCCAGGCCCATTCGCTTCGAAATTCTCGGAATTGTGACTATATCTTGAAAGTACGCTTCGAGACGCGTATTTAAAAAAAAATGGGCGTCAAGATATTATAGTCACAATTCCGAGAATTTCGAAGCGAATGGGCCTGGCAACCAGGGTTCCTGGTCCTTCAGGTTAATGGACAAACAACGTATTCATGATCAGCAACCCCAAAAACCACCGAGTGGCCATTTTCGTTTAGTTTAAGGCCGAATTCGAGTGAAAACCTCGGGGATGGGCCTGGTGACCATGGTTCCGGGTTCCCAGGTTCATCGGGGTCAATTTCTGATTTCATCAGATTCGTGATCAGCGACCCCAAAAACCCCCGAGTAAACAAATTCAGCCCGTTTCGACAATGTATTCTCAAATTATGATTTTTTTCTTTAACCGGCTGGAAAAATTGTACCCCAAAAATGCATTTTTTTAGGTGTAGTAATGCAGTTTCTGATTTGTATAAGACAAAAATTAGTAACATTTTTTTCTAAATTTTACAAGGAATCCAACGAGCCTAATTACGTCAAAATCCATCAATGTGGAAATTTTGGAGGTGGAATGCTAAATTTTCTCGTCTATTTAGCTGTTTTTATTACGCGTTAAATGAATATTATGAGGCCGATCCTGTGTTGCCGACCATTGCGCCGGGCTCTAAATATTAGGTATTACTATTAAATGAAAAAAAAATTAATAAGACTTTTTTTAAATTAAACTAAGCAGTTAATTTGTGTTTTAAAAATTATGAAAAATGACCTACTCACATGAATTTCGGTACCTGTCAAATTCGACATTATCAGAAAAAAAATCGCTCAAAATGGTCCTGTCGGTGCGATTTCAAAACTTTTGTCGAAAAAAGTTGTTTCTTTCAAAATATTACATACCTACGCATGCCAAATCTAAACGCTCTATAACAATATTTATTTTTTATCACTTTTTAATATTCACAAAACTATAAAAAAAGTTTTAAATTTCGAAAGAATACTTTAGTTCCACTTTTTTACCATATCACTAACGATTTAGTACAAAATATCGATGAAAATATGTATTTTTAAAGACAAAAATTAAACAACGCTTTTAAATTGTGTTACGTTTGATATAAAGTTGAAAGTTGAATATTACAGTGCTAAATTCTCGGCGAAAGTTTAGTTTACTATCATTCTAGCATCAATTTAGCAATGAGAAATATTTTTAAATTTTATAACCTATGTTAAATGCTGGACGGTATGTCAATATTGTACACATAACAGATTTTAGAAGCCTTATTTCTATTTTGTCTTAAACATGCCTGTTTTGATAAGTATTTTGTAATAAGTATTTAGTTGTGTGGTAAATCTACCGAAATAAAGCGTTTCAAGCGTTTCAAGAATTCAGATTTCATAATTACATAAAATTCAGAAAGAAACAACTTTTCAAGTAAAATTATTTGAAATCGTAACAAACAGGATTATTTTTAGCGATTTTCTTAAATGTTAATTATGAAAGATAACGAAAGTCACGTGACCACGTTTGAGTCGGTCGTTTTTCATCATTTTTAAAACCCAAGTTAACCCCAACGTTCATTAAAAAAAATCGTTGATAAAAACGTATTCTTCTTTCTCATTTGATGCGCACCGTAAAACAAGCGTTTTTACTAATTTAATCTTTAACAGTATTGAAAAGACAAAAAAGTGTAGGGCAATAATTTCGGAGAACATTTTTTTTTATTTCTAAGAAAAATATTTCATGAATTAATAAATACCTTCAACAGATACCGCATTAATTTTGTGTTTAGTGTACATTCGAAAGAAAAAACAACTAAGGGTGGTTAGCAAATAAATCATAAAGGAAAATAATAATAACCATATTTTCTTTTAGAAAAAAACAGTACCTCTTTCCATGTTCTCTCTTGTACTCGCCACAGTATTTGGACCTAGTACCTACTAGATCTATGATTTCTGGAATGCTACTAGCAAATATTGCCTGGAAAGAAACATTCTCAAATGCCTCAATTTAATCGGTGTTAATGTGTTAGACGGGATTTTTATATACAAAGAAATAGTGCTAGTGAACGCATCTATTATGTATCAATTTTATTTTGAATGTTAAGTTGTTTCGAAGGTAATATTAAAATTACAAAATATGATATGAAGTGTATATTTTAGCATATGTTACGATTAGCCAGAATTATTTCTACCTCATAAATGGGATATTTAGACAAATCATTGCTGCATTAATATGAAAATTATATTTTTACACTAATCGAAATAAAATTGATACATAATACTGCGTATAACAAAATAATACTGCCTTTTAGAGCACAGGCTTTACTAACAAGTATTACCTTTCAAGAACTCTTTAAGAAATTAATTTGGATATATATAGGATGTAGTGTTACTGAATTATTTGGCAGTAAGAAAAAAATGTTCATTTTTTTGTTATTATCTACAGGGTTTGTCCGGAAAGTAATGTCAGTGAATTTTTTTCCCGAGACTGTACGCGCCAGCCCGCGCTTTACGTACTGGGATTGTGGTGGGGGGGATCTGGCAACAAGATCCAACAAGCGTCAGTTGGCTACCGGTCGTTGTAGCGGTCGCATCACTCGTTCTTTGAGAGTCGTTACAGTGACCCGGTGCAAGAAAAAATGCAACGTTCGCTTGAGCAACGGATGGCGATCAAGTTTTGTGTGAAACTGGAGAAGAGTGCTGCGGAAACCATTCTAATGTTGAAGAAGGCTTTCGGCGTCGATTGTCTTTCGGGCAGGCTAATTTCAAGGCCTTCGCAGAAGGTCGGGAAGATGTCAACGACGAGAACCGCGCTGGACGGCCATCAACCTCCAGTTCCGACGACAATGTGAAACGTGTGCGTGACTTGTTGAACACTGACCGTCGTCTAAGTGTACGTTTAATTTCCGAAACATTAGACATTAGGAAACCCATTGTTCACGAAATTGTGTCGGAGTCTTTAGGAATGAGGAAGGTGTGCGAGAAGCTCGTGCCAAAAGTGCTAACGGACGATCAAAAAGCGAGGCGCGTCGAAACCTGCCAAGAACTTTTGGACACCTGCGAAGGCAACCCCGCTTTCCTTGATGACGTCATTACCGGGGACGAAAGTTGGGTCTTTGAATACGATCCGGAGACTAAGAAGCAAAGTGCGGAATGGCACACGTCGAGCTCCCCTCGCCCCAAGGCCAGGATGTCCAGATCAAGACAATGCTGATTGTCTTTTTTGATTGCCGGGGAGATCCGAGACCCGAGCCGAGGAGAGGGATTCCGCAGGGGAGAACCGTAACCGGAAAGTTTTACGTCGAGGTGTTGAAGCGGCTGAAGCGCAGGGTGAATCGCGTCCGCCCAGACATCTCAAAATCCTGGAAGCTTCACCACGACAATGCGCCTTCGCACACCTGCTTCCTCGTGGCCGATTACTTCGTTAAAGGCAGGCATCACCGTTGTTCCCCAGCCTCCCTACAGCCCCGATGTGCCCCCCTCAGACTTTTTTCTGTTTCCGCGCCTCAACACCCCAATGAAAGGACAGCATTTGGGTCGGTGAAACACATTCAGAAGGCTTGCACCGACGCTTTAAAGGCGATTCCGGAAAACGACTACCGTGCGGTTTTGATGCGTGGAAAACCCGCTGGAACCGATGTGTAGACGCAGGAGGAATGTATTTTGAAAGTTTCCAAAGATTTGTACACATAGAACCAATAAAAACCATTTTTCAAAGCTCACTGACATTACTTTCCGGACAAACCCTGTACGTAGGATGTAGTGTTACTGAATTATTTGGCAGTAAGAAAAAAATGTGCAAGGCTCAATACTTTTGAATAAACTGAATAAGTTACTTTTACTATTGATTGATAAATATTTATATATTAAGTGAGTTAAATGATGACAAAGGGTATCCCCCTATAAGTATAGTGAAATGCCCCCCTTTCTTTTTATTTTCTTTGCATGACGAAAGTGTTTCTTAGGGCTAATTATGAAAGGTAGACCGAATTTTATGTCCAAAAAATTTTCCTCTCAGCTAGGTATGGCAAAATATAAAAATTACAAGAAAAAAATCAGGATACTATAAAATGATGATTTTAAGCCATTTTAAGTCGTTTCACGGACAAAAAATTGTTTTTTCGCACTTTTGGGCATGACCCACCACTCAAAAAAAATCTGAAAAAAAGGTAGAAAAAAACAGTTAAAAATATAACATATTAAAAATCTGAGTCTGAAGCTTTTTTTTGGTTAAAAGATATGGAATTTTTAAAGTCTGAATAATTTTTTTAGAGGTCATAATGACCTTGAATGAGCTTGAAAATTTTTTTACATAAAACTAATCATATTTTCTGTACTCATAAATTTTTTCAGATTTTTTCGACAGTTAAAAACCGAGAAAAAAAATTAAACGTAAAAAAACAGGGTTTTTTCCATACCTAGCTGAGAGGAAAATTTTTTGGACCTAAAACGCGGTCTACCTTTCATAATTAGCCCTAAGAAACACTTTCATCATGCGAAGAAAATAAAAAAAGGGGGCATTTCACCAGACTTATGGGGGGTACCCTTTATGTTTATTTATGAGAACAAAATTAGGAGATTCGTCTAATTTTTTCGAACGACACTTAACTCTAGAGGCATATATAATATTTTATCCAATTTTGACTTTTGGAAAATTATTTGGAACATGCTACTTTTTAATTCAGTTTTGTATTTTCTTCATATTGTTGACACATCGGTTAACTAAGTGGTCTATACAATTTATACTGACACTGGTTATTATGGTACATTAAAAGTTGTTGTTGAGAGACGCCATTTATAGTTGCGCATCTAATACTAAACGTATAGTTGTACCTAACACTGTTCGAGTTTCCTTGCATTTAAAATTTTATAAATGGATCGAAACAAATTGAAAAAATATATGTCAGACCAGGATGTATCAGACTGTCGACAGTTATATACAGTAGGCTAACCAGTGAATGTAAAATAAATAATTCCCTAGTGAAAAAAAATACTGTTATTTTAGAGTTAATAATGTCATTTTAATGTGTTAAAATTGGAGAAATATAAAAATTTACAATACATTTGAGTATTCCAAGAAATAAAAAAACACTAGATATTTGTTTTATATCAGTATATTATCTTTAAATATATTTAAAAAGCTGTAAAAAAATATGTTGTTAAAAAAATTGATTAAAATTTCATAAAATTCTATGTTTTGGTGGAGGTGCCAGGCACAAGAATTCTAAAATGTGTTCTTTTATTACTCGATAATAAAATAAATACATAATTATATTTGCTTAGTGTTTCTCAAAATATATATCTATGTAATAAGATAGATGCGCAGTAGGGAAATTAGTTATCTGATTATTTGATTTTCAGTATTCGAAAAAAAATTGGGTGATAATCATATTAGCTTTATTTGTTTTTTTAAATATTTTTGATCAAATCACTAATCGGAGTGTTGTAATTAATTTATGATCACTTTGATGATCACAATTAACGTGTGATTCTACCATTCTTTTCCATATATGATTTGTTATAGTTTAAAATGCACTGACACTATAATTTTATTATACAGTGTAGAAACTACTTATTACTGATCAGTTTTTGAAAAAATAAACTGGTTAATAGTATTAAGATGTGACCCGGACAAGAGTCTCTGATTTTTTAGAGATAGATTGGAAAATGAGGTTTTTTTGGAATAGCCAGTTAGGAAATCAATTAGGGTTAAATCTAGTGATCTCACTATATTTAACCCTAAATCTTATGTGAGGTTTTTTAAAAAATATAGTTTTTAACACGAACACTAATACTTTAAATGATTTAAAAGACCGAATTTCAACAGAAATGAGAAGAATAATATCTGATATTTTAAACAACTGATTTAGAAATTAAATTCCACCATAGGTTGGGAGTTTGTCATAAATTGGTGGACAACATTTTGAGCAGTTGTTATGAAAATAATAAAGTTCATTTTACAATTTTAACAATGTTATCCTTGTTTTTCCAAAAACGGAAATAACCGTTAGAGATAAAGATATTAAGAATGGATTTCTTCAAAAGGCCTTTAAAAGTATTATGAAAAAAGCGTCTCATTCCGTTAAAAAAAGTAAAAGAAATCAATTAAATGTCACTAAAATCATTAGTTCGATGTTTCGACGCTTTTGTGACAGTTTTGAAACTACTAATTTTTTTCATAAGTAGTTTCTACACTGTATATGTAGTATTGTGTTATTAATTCAATTTTTTATATAAATATAGGCATTAAGTTGAATAAGTTGATATAAAGTTATAAAGAAATTGTATAAAAGATAAAAGATACTTAAGGTATAAGCCTCTTAATGCTTTATTTATCCAAAATTGTATTAGTCTCTACTTTTTAAAGATAATGTGATGTCTAACCAAAACCAAGTATATGAGTGAAGCATCGACTTTTTTAAAACTAATGAACTTCTGATTTAGAAAATCTAGATAGGTCATCGTAAATAAAAAAATCTACGTACCTATTTCAACGAATGTAAGGACGTTCTTGGAAGGAAATACTTTTAGGTAGTAAAGCCTACCTGCTATCACTACTACAATAATCTAAAATCTATATAAAGTGTGATATTTACAAGTTTCAGTTTCCACTTCATAAGGGCGTAGTATCGTTCAAATAAGTTTATTATCTAACGTACATAAGCATAAAAAAGTTTCACAAAAAAACGAAGGGAGTGAAGCTGTGAAGCTAGTTTGCAGTGCAAGTATCGATATAACATGCAGAAAGGGAAAGATAAACCTTGTTAGAATATATCGTAATAACACCAGCAATTACAAGTATCAATAACATATATTAGCAATTTTTGTTTTGGTACCTGACAGTCATGTTAGGAATTTTAAGTGCATTCCCATGAAATCTTATAAATCACAGTAAACTGAAAGATATACAAACTAACTTGGATACAGGGTGGATTCTTAATAACCCCCTCCCTCTTTTACTCGTTATTGTTAGAGTGTAGGGGTAAGTTTTTTTTTAGTTTAGTTTAGTAACTTTTTAGTAGCTGTTTTATTAACATTACAATATATTTTTTTTAATGAAATACCCTGTATTTGTATGTTAATTCCTCTTGTTATTCTTATTTCAATGATATAACATACGTATGTAGTAATTACGTTAATAGTTTTGAAAGTATTTGTATTATTATATTTGTACTAATACCAAAACACTAAACTAACGACACTAAAAACCTCAGTTGATTGCTTATTTAAGTAGCTATGAAAGGAAACATTTGAGTAAATTTTCATTTACTTTTTATTTACTTCATTATTTATTTTTACTTACTTATATTTATTTTATTTTATTTACTTCATTTATCACTTATGCATTATTGTCTATTCTGCTAAAATGAGTACTTTACAAAATTGACATCAGTCATCTATCTATCTGCTGTTTACTAGGTACTAATGAAGTTTTTGTGTTTATTTTTGAAGACAATGAGTAACTATCCACATCTTACTATAAATTCTGTTATATTCCCGAATATACAGGGTGTTTCGCATAAGAACCGACACAGTGCAGGGGCATGTAGGGGAATCTAAAATATGGCGACTTAACGCAACTTACCTTTATACTAAGTTGCACCCCTGATAAGTTATAGGCCTTCAAAGTGGGGTTTCAAATTTCGAAAAAAAAAATCAATAACTCAGTTATACTTGAACTTAGAAAAACCAAATTTGGTAGAAGTTGTGAGTGTACCAAGAGCATTAATCGACAGTAAGTAGAGTTCAATTGAAGCATTTTAAAGAGTTGATTAGGAATGATGCACCAATAAAATGTGACAGAATTTTTTAACCCTTTGGCCGTCTCCTTTTAGTATTATGGTTAGAGACTTTTTAAACCACCAGTATCCAAATAAATGGATTGGACGAGAAAATAATTGCCTACAAGTTTGGCCTCCACGATCACCAGACCTCAACAAATGTGACTTCTTTTTTTGGGGGACGTTAAAAGAATGTGTGTATTCCTCGCCAGTTGCGTTCCGAGTAGAATTGTGGAATCGCATTACAGATAAATGTAATGTCATTAGAAACAGTCAGCGGCTATTGGAAAGAATAGACTTTTTCGACGAAGAATAAATTTATGCCTGAGAGAAAACGGTGATCATTTTGAACAATTTCTATAACTCATCAGTGCAAACCTGTTATTTCTGTTGTTTGTTTGTTTTTCTATTAAATTATTCTTATTCGAACTTGTTGGTTGATTGTCAAGTTTGACGTCTAATTTCATAGCCGACTTTTGAATTTTCGATGATTTTAAATAACACTGCTGAAATAGGTGTTTTTAGTTATTCGAGTTTTTCTTGAAAACGACAAAGTTTTTTGAAAAAATAACAAGAGATAGAAAAGTTTTAGAATTAATTTCCTCATAATGTAAAATGAACATTTTTTTAGTCCGCCAACGGGTTAAAAAATTCTGTCACATTTTAATGGTGCACCATGCCTAATCAACTCTGTAAAATGCTTCAATTTAACTCTACTTACTGTCGATTAATGCCCTTGGTACACTCACAACGTCTACCAAATTTGGTTTTTCTAAGTTCCAGTATAACTGAGATGTTGATGTTTTTCGAAATTTAAAACCCCACTTTGAAGGCCTATAACTTCTCAGGGGTGCAACTTAGTATAAAGGTAAGTTGCATTAAATCACCATATTTTAGGTTCCCCTACATGCCCCTGTCTCTGTGTCGGTTCTTATGCGAAACACCCTGTATAATTTTAAACTGTGTTCATTTTTAGATTAGCTACACTTTTTACACTTTTTAGATTAGCGCCATTTGCGTCCTATTCGAGTTAGGGACTTGCGGTTTTTAATTTTCGGTGGCCTATAGGGTTGGTTTTAAAGTTTTGAAGTCGCTTCGCTATGACTTAGGCGGTTCACCGTCCACACCTCAAAAACCAACCCCATGTCAAAATTTGAAATCCCAAGATTTTGACGGCAATTTCAGAGATATACAGAGAAGTCTTAATGTGTGCCGGGATGGAGTTTTTACCCGATAGTGTCCTTCTTAGTCCATCCTGTAGGTCTCTGAAATTTCCGTCAAAATCTTGCGAATTCAAATTTCGACATGGGGTTGGTTTTTGGGGTGTGGACGGTCAACCGTCTAAGTCACCGCGTAGCGACTTGGGGCAATTAATGCCGAAATTCTCTAACTCGAATAGATCGAAAATGGCGCTGATCTAAAAATGTGTTACGCTAATTTTGGCGAGCAGTTTATTTTAAAAACATGTAGAAGAGTCTACGACATATGGTATATCATTGTATTAAAAGAACACGCGGAAATCAACATAGGAAAAACGTACAATATGTTGAAATTGAAAAAATAATATTAATTAAATAGCTGCTACCTTTTTGTTTCTATAATCTTTCTGACAGTGTATTCTGAAATTTCAGGAAAAGTTAAAAAGTTACATCTGAAAAAAATTTTTGGTGTTCTTGGGGGTGGAAATTCCGACGGACTCACCCTGTGTGTACATATTCATTATATACTCGTACTTTCACGGCATATTTGACACTATTACTTTAATACACTACAGTTCGAAGATCCAAAATATGGAATTTTAAAAAGACAAGCAGGCAATATGATCAAGAGCAAATACAAGAGAAAAAGTGGAAACATACTTGTTTATTTTATTTTGTCATGTATTTATTCTATATCATTTCTAATTTAACGCTATTTCTGTATTTTAACGCTATTTCAGTTTTTCAGACTGAACGTTACTCTAATTAAGCTGTGTTTTGAAATAATGTTGCATACGATATATTCCACCATGTAAGAAAAATGTCACACAAGACATACAATGTAACAACAACAAATCAGAATACCTAAAAATCCCATGGGTAGGTGGATAAATAGGTATGTTTGTGAATAGGACAAGACGTTGGTTTTAGAGGGGAATTATAAGTATGTTGAAATCTTTCTTATGATATATATATATAACAGACTTAGAAACCACATTTTTTAAAAGTATAATATACATATATTAATGCTGTAAGGAAGATCAGTATATGGTAGCTTAATTTTAATAAAAGGTGTAAGTTAATAGCAACTTATTTGTTTTGAAGTAGTTTTGCAAAAATCTGTGCCTAAACGATAAAAATATATTTTGAAATTTAAATAGATATGTTGTAAAATATCGATTTTTTTCACGATTTAATCTTCCTTAACGAAAATAAGTTAAAAAAATATTGAAAACGCATGTCAATATACGATTTCCATCAACATAGCCATACATAAACCAAATTTTATTATGTTGTGTTGATTGATGTCGCACAGTTTTCATTATACGGCGTGATCCAAATTAAATGCGCAACATTGGTAACTGTGTTATTATTAAAACTACACAGTATTAGCTTTTTTAACGCTGATTAAGATGATATATTTGAATAAACAATTGAACTCGTATTTTTGACACAAATTATTAAAATTTGTTTCCATAGCCTCCTACGCTAATGTTACATTTAGTTTTCAATTGTTTGTGTTTGTTTAGGTACTCATAATCCCGGTATTTTAATCCCAGCGAAAAACTATTTTAATTCTTTATCCATATTGTATTCTTTAATTTATATATCATCACAACTATTTTTCTTCTAAATTATTTTGACCTCCAGATATACTTGTAATTTATGTCACTTAATTTGCAAACCTCCGGAATATAGGATATTCCATTTAAGGAAATTATACTTTAAAACTTTAAAAAGCGATCTTCAATTGTTTTTTTCAATTACCTATTTCATTTTAATCAGCGTTAAAAAAATCTACCAGCTTGCAAAATTTAACCAATTTTGTATCTTCTTATAATAACGGAACCAATGATGTGCACTTATGTAATTTGGGTCACTCTGTAAACTCGTATTCACTGTATGTAATAACAAAAAAAACTCTTATCTAATGATTCAGTCAATAAATGCAAAATAATGACTAAAATTATTATATTAGTTTTTTTTTTCAAGTCAACAAAAAGACCAATCGTATTATACCAATTTTTTATTTTTTTTCACGATTTAATCTTGCTTACTAACCATTGAACAACGGTTAATACTCTAACTTTAAAATTAAGCTACCATTTTAAGAGACAAATAAATTTTGAAGAAGAGCATCTTTCAGACAGAGATAACATTTCGAAAAGAAGCTGCAAGCTGAACATCGCAACATTGCCATAATATGTATATTCCGTTTTCCATACAGAGAGGGGTCTGCAGAACGGGAGATAGAGAGTGAAAATGTCTACTTACCAAACCCACTAGAAGAAAAAACACGAGAAACGTCCGTCCTAAGACGGTTTGGCAGAATACGTCCCCGTATCCTACCGTCGACATAGTTACAATTAAAAAATAGACGCACGTCCAATATGACAACGCGTGCGGATTATCGAAGTCTAAGGGATCGCCGGAATTTTCCAACTACAAAAAAAAATCATATTAATATGGCACATTAGAAAAAAAAGTCACTTTTATCACTTATATTTATGATATATGTGTTAAAAGTTAAAAATAAAACATCACTTTTAACACATATTTATTAATGATATACGTAACATATATTTTTAGCTATTATGATATCAGCTCAATAAAACCATTGTGTGATATTTTGGGTTAAAATTGATTTTATTTTGTTCGCGGAGTTGAGTAGAACATCACTCTTTTAACACTTATATCACAGATATGTGTTAAATATAACACTCATTTCATGGATATACTTAAGTTTTAAAATTGACAACACTTATACCTGTGACATAAGTGTTAAAAGTGACAAAGTGACGTTTTATTTTTGGCTATCATGATATCCCAACAACAGCTCACCAAAACATGGTATGGTATTTGTGTTAAAAGTAATTTTATTTTGGTCGTGGAGTTAAATAAAATATCTTTTAATACTTATATCATAAATATGTGTTATGTGACAGTTTAATTTTTAGACTAAGTTTTTTTTATAAAACTGACATTCTTAACACTCATTTCGTAAATATATGTGTTAAATGTTAAAAATAAAACGTCACTTTTAACACATATATTAATGATATACGTAACACTTGTTTGAACTAGTATGATATCTCAGCTCAATTAAACCATTGTGTTGTATTTTGTGTGAAATTATTTTATTTTGTTCGCTGAGTTAAGTAGAACATAACTTTTAACACTTATATCATCATATACGTGTAAAAATAACACTCATTTCATGTATATATGTACTTAGTGTTAAAAGTGACGTTTTATAAAAAACTTTTATTTGGAATTTTGAACACTGCAACAACACATATCTATGACATAAGTGTTAAAAGTGACAAACAACTGACGTTTTATTTTTAGCTACCATGATATCCTAACAACAGCTCTACAAAAACATGGTATGTTATATATGTGTTAACAGTGATTTTATTTTGCTCGTAGAGTTAATTAAAATATAACTCTTAACACTTATATCATAAATATAAATGTTCAGACTGACATTTAATTTTTAAAATTTAAGTGTTTTAATAAAACTGTCACTCTTAACACTCATTTCATAAAGTGACCTAAGGGCATTTACAACAACATTTATATCTGTCATAAGTGTTAAAAAAGTGACAAAGAAATGAATGTTTTATTTTGTTACCTCCACGAACTAAATAAAATCACTTTTAACACAAATATTATGCAGCAAATTTTAAACAAATATCGTCTATGTTATGCAATTGTAACTAAATCCCGTTGTCAATAAACTAAATACCGTCACAAAAAAAGCGCTTTTCAACACTAGTGTTAAAAAATATTTTCTACACCAGCAGTAAGAATTCTTTTAACATGTATCCTTCTAAATGTCAACATTTAAATCTCAAAGCAGCCGTCTTTTTTTGACAGTTGTATAAAAAAAATTTTAAGACCTAATCGATTCTGCTTGTTCGAACCTGTATGGTGGGGAATTAAAAAAAAATACGCGGTTGGCGGTTAAGCTACAAAAAATGTTTTTGAATTAGAATTCAACTTAATTTTATTAGAACTTAGTTTTTTTAGAAGATTAGATTAGAACTTAATTTTATTACTACTTTCAACCATCCGTATGTTTTATATTCTTTTATATTATTGCTACATATATATCTTGATATTTCAACATATTATGTACATATGTAGCAACATGGATGTAAGCGCTTTTTTAAGCTATAACTAATCTGTGTTGAAATATTATATTTAAAACAACCATTAAAATCTTGATTATTACTATTGGTAATACTGTGTACTGAAGATGAAATGTTAATTAAAAACGTCGTTACTAAAGTAAATTCTTCCTAGCCCACAGTAATCTACAGGTCTTAATTTTTTTTACAGGTATTAAAAAAAAACTTGAAAATGAACTAAGAAAACATCGTGGAATACCTGTACTAAATGAAGTGCATACATGTTCATATGTAGGTTCAAACAATCGTGCTGGATACTATCTTAGAACAGAACGTCATTGTCTTTCTAAAACCTACTCGAAAACATCCTTTACTAAGTTTTTATTTACCCTTCCTTCAAATAATTATTACAGTACTCTTCATTTTGAAAGCAAGGTACCTATGTCATTTATTTCACTTCTAAAAATGGCATTTTATTTTTACATTCGGTTGGTCGATAAAATAACGCGACTCATATTTTTCCTTTTCCAACTCTATATCCCTATTTATTCGAATATCCTAACCTTCGCAGTCCGCAATTTATTTGCCCTATCGAGCATGAAAAGATAAAGAGTATTGTTAAAATTTTCCAGTTAAATAAAGGCTTCCAAAGTAATAGCATGGAATTTACCAACAGAAGCCGAACGTTGTATACACAATGGCTGAATGAACAGTTGTTGATCAGATCAAGTTTTATACATACGTATTAACTGACGTTCGTGCAAATTTTTTCTATAGTAGACACAAATCGACATTGTATTTGGACGAGAAATTACTATTACTTCTAAGGCTCAATCAGATAAGTTCATAATTATCACATATTTTAATGAAGCTTAATGAATATGGAAGTATGATGAAGTAGACAAGCCAATGTTTATTGTTTCCCATTCATTCCAATCCCATTCCCATCCAATTCCAATATTGTTTCCCATCAGTATTCATTCCAATAGTCATGTTTCCCTAAGGAATTTATGGAAAATTTTCAGTGAAGTGTCTGTTACCTCTTTTGGTTCTTGTTGCAGCCCCAAAGATCCAATGTCGAATAGCTACCAGAGCTGGTCATTCGCATAATGTGTAGAAAGAGGTTTATTTCTCCTCTCCTCTCTTTCATATCAATTGTGGTAAGATGTCACATGAGTAGAAAGTGCCATATGAATAGTTACACTGTTCATATCACCTGGTTTCCGCTAGATTTGATTAATTTTTTGGTTTTATTCCAAGGTTATTCGAGATTGTCTTAAACCAGGAATCTCCACCCAGTGTGAGATGTTTTTGTCATAATAGGTCTTTTACAGCCATCCTGGCTGTCCGGTAGACCAATCCACAGGTAGGTTCCGGCCCTATCAGTAGATTTTTTGCCGCCTTCTTTGCGAGAAAATCGACTTTTTCGTTCTCTTCGTGGCCCACTTCAAAGTAATGATGTTGTATTTCGCTAGTTGTCCGCACAGTCTTTGACTACTTAGAAGAGTATTTCTACACCTTTCAGGGGTTACAGTGCTGCTTGGATATCAGTAACGATCTCTATTTTCGTATTTCTATATGACCTCCTAACCATTTCCTGTGCACAAGTGGATATTGCAATTATATGTGCCTGAAATACGGTTGGTGAGTTCCCCAGGTTTCCCTTCCTGGTTCACCACCATTGGTTCAGGGTGTTGTTCAGCTTTAGACCCATCTGTATACCAGATGGTTCTGTTCTTCTGGACTGGCATGTGGCTACTATCTTCCTCTTCTTCGTTCGGTTTGTCGAAGACTATGACCGAGCTGATTTTGTCAGAAGTAATTTTTTGTAGTGGCGGAATGTATATCATTCATTCATATAATAGATAAGTAGGTACTTGTAGCATACAGCACATAATAGATAAGTATTTGTAGCTTGACTAATTTCGGTACTGCTTCCTTCTTTCTAGCTTACCACCAGATCATGGAACCATATGTTGCCGTGTGAGTTATAACTTCGGAGAATATTCAAAGTTCCTTGCTGGCTTTAATCTCTATGTTTTATCAATCATACGTTTGCAGGCCCATAGGGCATGTGTAGCCTTGTTAGTAGTTTCAATTAAGTCATAATGATAATTATTTAACTTAATCTTATAATCAACAAATATAGGATAAAACAGGTCAAATAAGATATATAAATTTATAGAGTTTTTTGGAATTCACTAGATTATAAAAATGTTCTAATAAAATCAATTCAAAACCAGATAGAATATTATTTTTCTACCCTCAGTTTCACAGTATATCCTTTTGTTTTGTTTAAATATTACCTAAGAGTGGATTTCTTTGCAACTACGGGTTCTTTTGAAGAAACGGTTTCAGAGTTCAATTTTTTAAGATCACTTTTTTTGGAAATTAAAGAAAGAAGTACTTGGCATTGGAATTATGCATGAAATTACATAAAGATGCACTTACCAAGTGAATAATTCCAGCTGCTGTAAGCCACACTGATATAAATATGGATACAAGCTGAGCAAGACGTATGGAACTGGAAGTCTTCAGTATGTTGAGGTATTGCAAAATATCTGGTACAGTCATCAGACGTAACGCACGCAAGAATCGGAGGCCTATTAAAAACAAAAACATAATAAATTTCATTAAACGTGGTTGAAAATTGTTTTAAAAACATACAAAATATTTTAACTTTCCTAAAATATAAAATTTACCTCCACATGTGTTTTGGAAGCTGGAGTTTTTAAAACCACTCCAAAAGCCACTCACATGTTCTCCTTAGAAATTATAGATTTTGCTTACACTCTAAATAAAGTACGAGGATATATCAAAGTGGAGATCTTGCCTCTTGTATCCCTTGCCTTATGTATGTATTTATGATAAATGGGACTCAAGATTCCACTAGTTAAAAAATTCTCGTACTAAGAAAAATATTGTAAGGATCTTTGAAATAAAAGCAACTGGAACATGTAATAGTTATAATTGCTTTATAACTTTATTAATCTACCACTAAAAAATATAGATATAATTTAGACATCTTAACAGTGCACGTAAGTGTGAACTTAACTAGAGGAAATAAAAAGAGGATTATTTAAAATGAGATTCAAAGAGGAAAAAATATTTTCCATTTTACCGAAAAAGTCGTTCATGACAAAAACTTTTGCTTTTTAAAATAAGATTAACATCGACAACTTTAACAATATCGTAAAATAATATAGAATAAACTGTCTTAATTTTATTATTAAAATAGTTTACTCTTTACCATTTTACGATTTTTTTTATTTTATAAACATCAAGTATTATTTTATTTATATTCGTACCCATTTGAATTATGTCAACAGATTTGATTTTGTAACTACTAAATATATCTATGACCGTTATTTTTTTAATATTATTAAAGACATATAATAAAATAAGATAAAGTTTTCATAATGGCAATGAAACCTAGTCACTTATGACTGACCAACTGAAAATTCTTTTTTAGGTCTAAATCTTGTTAAGTCTTTCGTTCTTCGGTAATTAAGATCATCATTTATTATAACCAGATTGATTCAGTGGCATTTGTAAATATGAGCAGGTGGTAAGATATAGATTGAATTCTATTTTTATTTGAAATTCACGGAAAGTCACTGGTTTAATACGAAATGATGATACATTTACCTAGGTTTTGTATACTGCTGTAAATAAAATACCATTTGCACGATTTTACTACAAAAATTACTACAGTACTACAAAAAGTTATCGGTCACTATTGAATTAAATGTACAAGTAACAAGCAGATGATTAAAAAAAAAAAACAAAATACTTGCCGATAACTTTATACAGGAGGAGAATTGGAACATGGGCGTAGAAACGAATTCACACTTGAACACTTTTAACCACTTGATACCGAAACACTTTTTTGCACTCAACGCACGTTTCGACAACCATATTGGCATCATCAGATGTTTTGAAAGAAACTGAAGGTTTGTTTAATCATCTGTGTTCAAGTGTGAATTTGGTAAATTTATAGTTAGAAAATACATAAAATAAAACAAAATCGCCTGAAAATAATGTACTTACCGATCCACGTGCGGTCTAAATAAATTGAGACGAAGGACGGGGGTATCGTGAAGTAATCTACGAACGAGTACATTTCTAGCATAAACCATAACTTATCACTAGCTGCTATAAACTGTAACAAAATACATATATTTATATATATGTAACATCTTCGAAATTTGTGAGATATTTGTGATAGATATCAAACGATAACATTTTATTTGAAATAACTTCATAATTGGGATATGACGCCATCAATGTTTTTTTTAAGGCAACCCTACAACCATTTTGTTTTACTGTAATCCGTTGAGCTCTCAGTGTATCCCACCACATACAGTGTGACCCATTTCAAATGGAAACAAGCCTACAAAAATGGTATTTATTATCCGATTTATTTCGGCTTTTTTAAACATGGAGCAGTAAAAACGCTATTCTAGCGCAAAATATTAAAATTTGGTTTCTATGTTCAAGGCCTACTTATTAGGCCACTGTAAAATTTTACAAAAACTGTTTAGCGATTTCTTATTTCAAATCTAACTACGGCACTGAATTCAGCATCCCCTAAAACGGTTTTATGTTAAATTTCGTAAATAAATATTTAATATTGAGGGATTTATTTTTGGGAGATATTGAGGGATTTAATATTGAGGCTTCATTTGATTAACTACCTTTATAGTAATTTCCTTAAAAAAAAAACGTTGGCTATGAAACTACCAAGAGGGTTATAAATACTGTAGCATCGAATACAAGTGTTACTCATAATATTTATAATTTATATTTAGGTTCAAAAACTACACTGCACTGTTTGTAACCGAATGGTGTTTGTGAGAAAATCTTAATTTTTTATATCATGTTTTTTAAAAGCTTCAACTTCCATGTGCCTTTTTCTATTAATTTTGCCTCTCGTTAACAAAAAAAATCTTTACTAACTATTACTTCCAATTTTTCCTGCACTTCTTTGTATTTGTACTTGCATATTTATGTACCAACCAATGTCTTTTAAAATATATAACTTTTTAAAATTATTCATCTTTTTAATGTTGAAAAAAATAAGTTATTTAACAATAAAAAAACACAAATAATTCATCCATATGCTAGTTGTTGTAATTGTTATAAAATTATTTCTCAATACTGAATAATTTTATAACAATCTGGCATCAGTGCACTTTAAAATTTACCACGTGTTTGAGGACGTGCATCGGTTTCTATTTTGTGTGAAGTATATGTTAATTCGCCATGATTTATCAAATCGTCACGTTTTGACTGAAGTAATAAGCTTTAGAAAATGAAATGATGAGCTCATATCAATTAGTTGATATTCCAACTGGCGATCGCACTTCATTTATGTAAGATATATGTATATTTTTATAGACTGCATACATTATAATAAATATGATTATTAAAAATGTGATGGAAATACTGAGCCAATTTACAGGCGTGAATGTTGCAGAACATCTAAATATCTTCAATATTTAGTAGTTCAATATTAGTAAACAAGGCATTTTCTTTAGTAGCGCGTAAATGAGCACATACTTAAAATTTGTTTTAAAGCTAATCGTTTATCTATTTTCTCTAATGTATTTTTAAAATCTGTATATTAAACCAGTTAGACATAGGTGTTTATAAAACATTTGGTGAAAACTGACAAATAGAGTAAATGAAGTGAAATTATGACAAACACTGAAACAATATTTTTTCTAAGTTTTATGGGCATGTTAAATTTCATGATTTTATGTCCAACAGTTGTCAAGATATCGAAGAAAAACTAACTTCAAGAGTAATTCGATTCTCTTTGTTTTTTCGTATCTCCAAAAATAAGCAAGATAAGACATGTACCAATATATAATTAACAACCCTGTACTACCAAAACTTATAAAAAACTTACTTACTCTTATAAAAAAATAGACCATAAAAAATATGTTGAAGGCAAGGTCAATTTGTTGGGTAATATTGCTGCTCCACTCTTGACAGCGCTCAACGCCGCTACTGCAAGAAAAGAAAAGACAAATTTATTTGTACAAGTAGATATAGTTGTTTTAAAATATTTAAACAGTTTGCAATTATCTGCATACAGCTAATAAACAATTATTAACTATTTAACTTTAACTCTTTGACACATCGTTTCTCTCATTGATAAAATAATAACAATTTAACTTATTTCTTTAAGCCTTTCTAGTAATTTTTAGATATTGGAACTTATGTATTTGATACTAATATACTATTTGATATTTATTTACTTATTAGCTTATTACTTATTAAATGTATGTATTGAGTACATTATTAAAAACATGAGTTTTGGTTACTTATTTTAAACATTTCTAACATAAACAGTTGTTTTAGTCGATCTCTTTTGGAAAGTAAACACGTTTTAATAGTACTTTTTTTTTGACAGTCACATTATAGTTTATAATGTACTATACAACTTGATACTCGATACATAAAATTTTAAATGTAAATTGATGTTTTAGTTGCCACTGAAAATGTCCTAGTATTTTTTCTTTAACTACTTAAGGCTGCACGTATACATATTTAACTTGAAAATGTATTACTCAGAAAGTGCAAGTATAATTAACATTATCACTAAAGAACTCTACAAAACCAATGTCATTTGGTATTCCCTTGTGCGTAGTTCTAGTATCTGAGTACCAAAATAGGTGAATTATTATTTAATTCATTATATTATTTAGAGACATTCTGAATGTAAAATTTCGTATTTCGTTTGTGATATACATATTTAGTTACCAGATTTCAAGTGCATGATAATCACATACAGGGGGCACCCTGTATATATAATTCGTGTGCACATATCATGAATCATGACTCATGACCAGACTTCGGACAAAAAGTGGTTTTAACCTTGAACGGCTGTCAAGTAAACATATTATCTGTTCATCGGGTGTTTTATCAACCTTATGTTTTGGTGACAATTTTTTAGTATATTTGGGTATACGCGGTTAAAATAACTCGTTTATGTTCAAAAACCTTAATATACATAAATACAGCGCAATTTTCATTTAAATAATATTTATCTGACAAAAAAGGCACACTGTACTTCGTCGATAATATTTGGTCTTTGTCTATCATACAAATGCAAATATCCCATGAACAGAAACTGTTTAGTTCAAGGACCAACCGCGTACGCGCCATGTTTGGAAAAACCATGTTTATCCAAAGTCTGTTCATGACATATGATTATCACAACACAGTTCTTTATACAGTTTATTATATACAGGGTAAACCGTTTACAATTTTGAAGTTGATGTCTCTTGACCAGAATGCAAATAACACAGGTTTACAAAAAAAAGTTGTCTGAATCTGAGGTCAGACCATCCATTTCTCGTTTTTTTCGACGCTGAATTCGAATCTATTTTTTAGGTTTGCTCTATCTTGTCAATATTTTGAGATATCCTAACCTAAAAGTGCAAAAACCACGTTTTTTTGACATATTTGAGGTTATGTAGCTTCGAGAATTTTTTTCTCAAAAAATCATGCGCGGGAATACAAATCTTCACCTTTAAAATGCCGTTGGGTTTTTGAATTTTTTTTTCGCCGAGATATTGCAATTTTAATAATGACCAAAGGTTTCCGTACTAATTAAATGTATTGGGAAAGATATATGAACAACAATTTTCAAAATTCGATATCTCCGCGAAAAAAAAAAGATATTTGAGCAAACTCAACGGCATTTTAAAGAGGATGATTTGTACTTTAAGATCACACACATTATTTTTCGAGAAAAAAATTCGCATAGCTACATAACCTCAAATATATAAAAAAAAAACGTGTTTTTGCACTTTTAGGTTAGGATATCTCAAAATCCTGATGTGATAGAGCAAGGATTTTCAGATATCCTAACCTAAAAGTGCATAAATGCGGTTTTTTGATATATTTGAGGTTATGTAGCTATGCGAAGTTTTTTCTCGAAAAACCAACCTTTTTAAAAAGCCGTTGAGTTTGCTCAAATATTTTTTTTCCGCCGAGATATCGAATTTTCAAAATTGTCTGTTCATATATATTTCCCAATATATTTAATTAGTACGAAAACCTTATGGTTATTATTTAAATTGCAATATCGTGGCGAAAAGAAAAATATTTGAGTAAACTCAACGGCATTTTAAAGGTAATGATTAGTACTTGAAGATCCCATATATGTTTTTTGAGAAAAAATTCTCGAAGCTACATCACCTCAAATATGTCAAAAAACCGTGTTTCTTGCACTTTAGGTTACGATAAAAATAGATTAGAATTCAGCGTCGAAAAATACACGGATGGTCTGACCCCCAGATTCACACAACTTTTTTTTTTTGTAAATCTAACAACGCAAAAAATATATATTTTTTATATTTATTTAAATAATTAAAGCCCCTTAACTAATCATATAGTAAGTGTGCCACATTCCATTCTGTCACATTTTTTTCTGGCTTACGTTTTAATGAAATCTCATGTCTAATTGAAAAACCTAAAACGTAAAACGCTACCCTGTATATAGGTGTGACATTAAATATCTTCTCTAAACGATTCAAATATCGATTTCGTATAGGGTTAACAGCTTTAAAGTCATTTTTGTTCTTAAATCTCTCTCTTTGATAATACATAACAGTAACTTGCGGCTAATAAAAATGTACCCTTGTATTTCAGTACAACATAAGTTGCTACTTTGATTGCTTGCCTGATAAACCTATACTCACGATACATTTTCATCTATACAAATATGGAGTAATAATTGTAACGACATACATACATATATACATAAATAACAGTCACAACTCACAACAACAGCGAAACAAATGTACATACACAAAGAAGCGCTTTTTGCTTACAGTAAATAAATAAGGTAAATAAAAATTGCGGTAAAAGTAGGTACCTATTGTCTTCGTAGCACTTTATATTTTTTTATTGTGCGTACTTTATTTAAAACAAACGTAGTGTTAGTACCAAAAATATTAAATATGAACAATTTAATTTTACATCACATAAATACAGGTACATACATTATATATACAGTGAGGTCCATAAGTAACGGATAAATTCATTATCTACGTAATTTACAATTTATGAGTAAAATCCTGAAACACATCAATTTTTTATTCTAGAATGACATTTTTTTTGAACATAATTTTATACCTCCCCTCCAACCCTCTTGGAGTGACAGCTACCCCTTTAAAATTTTTAAATGGAACGAGGGTGCGTGTGATAGCTCATTTGAAAGGGTTCTTAATTATCTATTCAGTAATATTAGGTTTTTTGAATCTTGTATATTTTTCATTAATAAAATTAAATTTGATAATTTCAAAATTATTATTATTATGAAATGTATACAATCAAGTGCCTATGTACCAAATATCTGTCAAATCTGACGTTTTTAGTTAATTTTGTGTCAACATTCGACTTAAATGTATCGGTTTCCCTGATACGCTGCGCAAAATACCCAACAAAAAGAAAGAAGTAAAAAGGGTTTCTTTTTATATATCAGAAAAAAATTATACATTTAAATTTCTTTATTTGTTATCTGTGAAAACTTATTATTCTATTATGATATTATTCTATTATGATATATCGCTGATCGTCAAGTTGATCATTATTTTAACAATGAGTCCTTCGGATACCCAAAGAATTGAAATTTTGATATTATTAGGATGTGGTGATAAAACAAGAACGCAGAAGCAGGTATGCGAAATATTCAATACTAAGTATCCTGACCGCCTCATTTCCCAGTCTACGGTTAGTAGAATAGAAAACAAATTTCGTGAATTTGGAAATGTCACAGATATTCCTAAATCTAAAAAATAAAAGAACGAAAAATACCGCCCATATAAAATTCATTTGGTTCAAGAACTTAACGACGATGACCCTGATCGACGATTGGAATTTTGCGAAATCATGGCAAATAGATGCCAAGATAATCCTTTATCTGGTGCGCGTTACTTGGATTTCTTGCAAAATTTCTTATTTCTAGAGTTAAGAATGCTCTTCCCAGATGATGACAATCCCAATGAAATTGATAGAAATATTTGGTTTCAGCAGGACGGAGCTACACCACATTTTTCATTGGAAATAAGAACCTATCTGAATCAAGTTTTTCCCAGATGGATCGGTAGACGCGGTGAAATTGAGTGGCCTGCTCGTTCTCCAGATTTGACCCCGCTTGACTATTTTTTATGGGGTTACTTAAAATCGAAAGTCTACTTCAACAGACCAAATAATGTACACGATTTAAAAGACAAAATAAGGCAAGAAATTAATCAAATCACCCCGGAAACAATACAAAAAGTTTTAGAAGAATTTCAGCAACGCCTCCATTATTGTCAAGAAGCAACGGGCGCCCAGTTTGAACATTTGATTTAAACTGTTCTTCTCTTCTGTTTCATGTTCTTTTCTTTACTTAGTAACATTAAAAATGTAATATTTTTCAATAAAAAAATTATAGAAATTAAAAAAATCTTATGTTGCTGGATGGAGAATTAAAAACCCCTTCAAATGAGCTATTACACGCACCCCCGTTCCACTTAAAAATGTTAAAGTAGTAGCTGTCACTCCAAGGGGGTTGGAGGGGGAGGTATAAAATATTGCTCAAAAAATGTATATTAAATTGCATAAAACTAAATAACATAATAAATTGCATAAAATTAAAAATTGACGTGCTTTAGGATTTTACTCATAAATTGTAAATTACGTAGATAATGAATTTATCCGTTACTTATGGACCTTACTGTATATTTTCCTATATGTATGTCACCCCCTTTATGTTTATTTGATTTAGTAACTACATAGATCAGAACATTGGTCAAAAGTATTAGTTTAGTTTTTTTTTTAATTCATCGGCAAATACGTGGTCTGAAATGTGATCTTTAAAAACAATTTACAAAAAATTAAATATGTGTTTTTAAAAGTCAGTGATTTGGAAATTCTCTATCCCTGCCACTCTCTATTTGCCACTCTAAAAATGAAATTTTAGAGTGGCAAAAGTGCTATTTTTTTGTAAAATAACACTTTTGCCACTCTAAAATTTCATTTTAAAATGTATGTGTGGAGATAACAGAAAGATCTACATATTCACGTAGGTAGCTCATATGAATTTTGTTACATTTCCCTGTTAAAAGGAATCATTATTAGCTAGTCTATATGTAAATTTTCTCGTAATTCGTATTATTTCAGATAATGTATCGTATTACTTCAGATGCAATTTTTGATTTTCCTCAGTAATTCTCTGAGCGAACTGTGGCAATCTTTTATATCCCTGAAAATGAATTTTTGTTTTAAATAACTGCAGAGTTCATCAGTCTTTATTATCAGTTAAAAAAGTTTAGTGTGAAAACCATAAAAATCACAAAATTCATTTGGCTGTAGCTCCCAAAATATTTACTTTATATACCAAGCTCCTCAAAGAATACTGGAAAATGTAAAAATATACAGGGCATTCAAAACAAATTAACTTTAGTATGTCACCGTTTTTTTGGAACACTCTGTATATCTCTATTAACTGGAGATATATTTACGTGGCTCCACCCTTTTGCCCATCACAGTATACCGTTTTTTTTTCAATGCTTAGACAATGTACGCACAACTAAAAAAATAATACATACAGGGCGTCCCATTATTAAAGGGCCACAGCGAAACTACAGATGCTTTGGGTAAAAATATTACGATTTAACCAAACTTACCTTAGTCCAAAATATATTCGCAACACACTGTATGTGTCAAAGCTATAATTTAAAAAAAAAAAACTTTTTTGTGATCGGTGGTTTGGGTAAGTTTTTTTGGATTTTGGAATATTTATATATCGTTTTTTTCATCATTTATTGATAGAAAAGATGTGCTCATTAAATGTCACTCCTAATGACCGTTTTAGACATAATTTCGTTTGAAGTGTTCAGTGCAACAATCTATTTAAATCATTATTGTGAGATTTACAATGAATATCCCATTAACGATGGGTCACGGGCAGTCACTCAAAATAAGACAATTGACATAAACATGCCTCTGTAGAATGTTGTTTGTTTCCGAAATATAGTGTCTTAATGTTGAAAATAAAAAAAATATATACGAGCTGTATAAATTAAGTAATGCGACAAAGTTTTTTTTTAGTTTATTTTTCCGAATAGAATTACAATTCAGTGTCGTCTCCTTCAAAATAACTTCCTTGGGAATCCACACATCGCTGTAGACGGTTCTTCCATTCCTCATAGCAGTGCTGGAACTCATATACTGGAATAGCCTTCAGCTGGTCGGTTACAGCCGTTTGAATGTCCTCTATGGTCCCAAAATGACATCTCTTGAGCTGATTTTTCAATCTTGGGAAGAGAAAAAAGTCACAAGGACTCAAGTCAGGCGAATAAGGAGGCTGAGGAGCTACAGGAATATTTTTACTGACTAAAAACTCATTTACTGAAATGGTTGTGTAATAAAGCGCATTGTCGTGATGCACATAAAGTTGTTCTTGATGTTTGGTCTCACACGCATGCCCGTTTTTCCAAGTTTTTCAAAAACCTCTTTGTAAAAGTGTTGATTTACTGTTTGGCTTGGAGGCACAAACTCTTTGTGGACAATTCCCTGGCTATCAAAAAAAGCAAATCAGCATGCATTTGATATTCGACTTGCTCATTCTTGCTTTTTTTGGGTCTTGGAGAGCTTGAGGTGTGCCATTCCACGCGTCGGCGCTTGGTTTTTGGGTCGAACTAAAACATCCAAGCCTTATCACCAGTAATGGCACGTTCCATTTTCAATCGATTCCAAAAATTCAAGCCACCTTTCTCTCCCGATGTCCTTTTTCTCATGCGAAAGTTTTTTTGGAACCATCTTTGCATAGATTTTTCTCATCCCCAATTCATTACTCAAAATCTGATGAACAGTGGTGTGATTCAAATTTAACTCTTCCCCAATCATTCTTGTCGTCAACAGACGATCTGAATGCATAAGATCCTGTATTATATTGACATTTTCATGGGTTCTTGACGATGAAGACCTTCCGCTGCGTGGTTCATCTTCAATTGGCTCTCTTCCTTCTGAAAATGCCTTAAACCACCGAAAAACCTGGGCTCTTGAAAAAAACAGTGTCTACGTATTCGCGTTGAAGTTTTGCAAAAGTATCCGGTGCGCTGTGTCCAAGTCAGAAGCGAAACTTGATAGCATAGCGTTGCTCAAAATTAATTTCACTAACTTTTAAAACAAACTAGAAAAAAAAGGTGTACGAAAACAGTCACAAAAAAAAACAAATGACTAACAAGTTCAAACTTGTACTGAAGGGGCACTACATGTTAACCTACCGTCCTTCCAAGTCCCGCCTCCGCAATGTTGCTATATCGGGCGCTACGTTGCTAACCTCATTACTGAATTTACACACCTCGTATTATTAATAATATTTTTATTATTACTTTTTCAAATTTGGCAAGATGTCTTATTGTCATAAGGAACTAACTGTAGAAAAACCAACCAATAAACTGTTGGCAGTGGCGCGATGTGGGTAAGAATCTAAAGTAGCTGTGGCCCCTTAATAATGGGGCACCCTGTATATAATACGGAACCTGTTATTGTTGTGCTCCACTAAAACATGCTCAGCTAAAGGAAGAAGTATGTGTTTAAACAGAAATTAATATTGAAAATACTACGTGTTACAATGCAGTTTCTCTAGCAATTTGCTGACTTAAGCAACTAAAGTTTGTTAGTGTCTACTGAATATTGAAATTTACTTAAATGCCTCATAAACGTATCACATTGCATAACAGATAGTTCAGGAAAAAGTAGGTACTTACTTTTTACTGTTATCTTCGTCTGAGTATTGGCTGTAAGAAAATTATGTGTTATTATACATCCAGTTCAGACAACTGTGCGCGTTAGTCTGTTCGAGAACCTGTTGACGGTCGTGAGGTTTGTTAATTTTGATCAATTTTTTAATTTACTACTCTTGAAAAATTTATTATTAACTTGTTTCTTCAAAATAAAATTTGACAAAAATATATGACTTTTTTAATGAATATTTGGAAAAAAAGAAAAGAAAAATGAGCAGAGTAGCTCATTTTTTTTTCAAAGTACTCAGTACTTAAGGGGGGAGATACAATTAGAAGGCCAAAAATCAAGCATTTTAATTATTTTTTTTTAACTATGAAGGAATTATTTAAATTTATTGAAATTTGGCATGATGTTTTGTACATGTTTAAAGAATATAAATTGTTTTTTATTTTTTAATTTCAAAATGGCAGATTTATAAGCGATTTATAAGGCAGCACGTCCAAGAATGAGCCATCGCTTTGCGGGCGTTCTGGAGGCTGTAATTTTCATTTGACAATCCAATAAAAAAATTGAGTTAATGAATGTTATAGTTTCTATGCAAACCAATAAAAAAATGAAGAAAAAAAATTGAAGAAATGGCGCAAGGTTTTCGAAAAAAATCGAAAATTTATAAAAAAAAAATCGACTTTTTGCAATAATTTTTATATTTTGCAAAGTCGAATTGTATAAACTTTTGGTTCACATAGAAATTAGTTATATAGACAAGAAATGCTGAAAGTTTCGTCAAGATCGGTTGAGAACTTTTTTGAGATATCTTTCCCGCAAATTTCAAAAATGCTGTTTTGAGAAAAACGCGCAAAAAAAGTTTTGACTGCCTGAAAATGATACTATACTTACGCCTTAATCAGTGATGCCAGGGGCATCAGTAGCTCTCAGATTCTTCATAAAACTCATTTATACTTTGCTGAAGCTCTTGGTGAGCCTATATAAATTCGTCCCAAGGTATCAAAAGAGGACACTATAGACAAAAGGTCCCCTGGGTCGACAGCGCCGAAATGCGTTCTACGCTCTCTCCGAAGAACGGCCAAAAAAATAGAAGGGCTTTGAATTTGATTTTAAAACATTGCGTGCATATTCTACGATACATTAACTATCGTTTTAAGTAAAAAAAAAACAATAGATTTTTTGGACCATCTAATTGTATCTCCCCCCTTAAATAAAGTACTTAGATTTATAGTGGGTATAGTAATCGCAACAATATGTAGTGGCTATTCAAAATTGTTATCTATTTTGAGTGCCAATAAGACAATATTAAAGTAGCCTATTCGAAGACATCAATGATCAGAATGATGTATAAAATAACACTCTCACTGAGATTTTTTTTGAATAATTAATTGTAACATGTTTGAATTTAATTTAATCAAATGTGTATTTCATTGCTGCTTGGTACATACTGTTGCTGAATTAAGATTTATTGTATGTAACGCCATCATATATAAATTAATTATGAATTCTTTTTCAAATTTATAAATTTAAAACTCTCATCTCACCAGTCATCAGTCATCAGTAAAGTAAAGTTTTCATTAGTAGGTATGACAAACTCTAGCCATTGCAAATATGTTTTTTATTTCATAATTTCCCAATACTTATTATAGATACAACTGATCCGCATCTTACTTTAGGACGTGAGTGACAGCATAGTTTTTTCCATTGTTCAGCAACTGCATAACGCCTAGATTTTTATTTTTACGCCATTTTTAGATACGCCTAGACGCCATTTTTATTTAAAATTACTGTAATTTGGTTTATATCAAGTGTGTTATATCTTTGTACTCGTAATTGATTGTACCATCTGATAACTTATCTTGGTGCCCTATTTAAGGGGTTATACTAAACTACAGGCACACTGAAAAATGAAGCTTTTTGTGGGATCTTTTTCGATATTTCGACAATTGATGCTATGGATATAAGTGTATACAAAATAATTTTTTATTTTCATTAGTTACAAAATGGCGTCGTAGCTCCAGGTAATATGAAACAAATTTTTCTTGAGGAGGAAATTTGCGTACACTGTAGCAGTCTTCATACGCCACTTAGAAACATTTTATTTTCTTAATCTACATTAGTTTTTCTTTGGAAGTACCCAAGATTTTATTTGTAAGCACGTGAACGATTACCAATTTTTTAGAATGATCGCTTAAAAAAATGGCGGCGATATTGGCACATTTAACTCATCGTGGCCCACTCTATATAAATTGTGATTTAAGTAAATATTGCTGCTCGCGACATGATTAATGCATTGAGAGAGAAAGTCGAAGAAGACAGAAAACTTCGTGCAAATAAGTCACAGAATAATTTTGTTAGTTTTGTTATCCAATTAAATAGTAAACGAAAAAAGCGCCATTTTTAATTCACCTACATATTTATTCACCTATTTTTGGTTACAGCTCAAATAAAGCATAGCTGCATTTTTGCCAATAATTCATTTAAATTATTAGTGTTACTGGCTTCACAAAAATGTAAAGAAAATACTTATCTTACTGGAAGATATATCAAAAATATATTTACCCAGCATGGTGACTAGAAAAAAATAAAAAAATACAAAATAAATAAGTCTTTCACAAAAAAATACTGTTCTAATACTACGTGTAAAATAATTTTAAATATTGTATGACTCAGATTTGGCATTTGAGTAAATTGAATATTTTTCATATTTAACAACCTCCTTCAAAATTCTGATAAGGTTAATTCCAACTTCTCTAATAACATCCCTGAATAATGATAATAATGTTAGTATTACCGGAAATCATTTTGTGTTAACAATTCTACAGTAAATATACATTTTGTCCAAAAAATGCATAGAGGTTATATTAGTCACTAAAGCATTTACGTTTTTCAAAAAATATTATGTCCTAAAATCTACTTAAATGCCTTTAAAATTGTATAGTATATACAATATTAGATAATTATAAAAAAAAAATACTTACTTTGAGGCATCTATGAAGTAAATTACAAGTGACGCTATACTTAGAATAAACACTAGGACAACCTGAAAATAAAAAAATAAAATGCTAATTATTCATAAAAAATCACTTTAATTAATGTAGAGCTATAATTTCACAATTTTTTTTCATTATATTGATACACATATTATAATTAGCTCTAATAAATACTTTGTTTCTGATGAAGCCTAGTTTCACATAAATGGGTACGTGAACACTCAAAATAAGGGAATGTGGAGTTCGACGAAACTGGATTTTTTTTTGTTAAAGCCGCTCTACATCCACAGAAAATCGGTGTTTGGCGTGCTATTAGAACAAGAATTGTTTGACCAATTTTGTTTTTAATTCTACTCTTACTGGACAAAGGTATGGTAGGGAAATTTTTACACCTTTTATTAACCAGCTTGGTGACATACGAGGTGTGTAAATTAAGTAATGAGATTGGCAACGTACCGCCCGATCTAGTAACACTGCGGAGCGGGACTTGGAAGGGCGGTAGGTTAACAACCACCAGTATAAGTTTTAACTTGTTAGAGTCATTTGTTTGTTATTTGTGATGTTTTCGTAAGCCGGTTTTTTTCTAGTGCATTTTAAAAATGAATGACATTAATTATCAGCAACGGTGTGCTATCAGGTTTCGCTTCAGACTTAGACAGAGTGCAACGGATATTTTTGCAAAACTTCAACACGCCTACGGAGACAGTGTTTTTTCAAGAGCCCAGATTTTTCGGTGATTTAAGGCATTCTCAGAAGGAATAGGACTGAAATTGAACCACGCAGCGGAAGGCCTTCATCTTCAAGAACCGATGAAAATGTCAATAGAATACGGCATCTTGAGCATTCAGATCGTTGGTTGACGACAAGAATGATCGGGGAAGAGTTAAATTTGAATCACACCACTGTTCATCAGATTTTGACTAATGAATTGGGGATAAGAAAAATCTGCGCAAAAATGGTTCCAAAAAACCTTTTGCAGGAGAAACAAAAGGACATCAGGAGAGAAAGGTGTTTTGATCTTTTGGAATCGATTGAAAATGATACCCACTTTATGGAACGTGTCTGTGTCATGAACTGATTATGAGACTTCGGTGTTTGAGTACGACCCGGAAACCAAGTACCAAAGCATGGACTGGGACACTTCAAACTCTCCAAGACCTAAAAAAGCAAGAATGAGCAAGTCGAAGATCAAATGCATGCTGACTTGCTTTTTTAATAGCTAAGGAATTGTTTGGAGTGGAGTTTCTGCCTACAGGCCAAACAGTAAATCGACACTTTTGAGAGAGGTTCTTGAAAAACTTCGAAAAAAGGGTCATGCGTGTGAGACCAAACAACTGGCTGTTGCATCACGACAATGCGCTTAGTCACACAGACATTTCAGTAAACGAGTTTTTAGCCAGTAATAACATTGGCTCCTCAGCTTCCTTATTCGCCTGACTTGAGTCCTTGTTATATTTTTCTCTTCCCGAGATTGAAAAATCACCTCAAGAGACGTCATTTTGGGACCATAGAAAACATTCAAACTTCCAGTTTCCAGCACTGCACTTCCGTCTCCAGCACTGTGTGGCTTCCCAAGGAAGTTATTTTGAAGGAAACAATTGCAATTTTATTCGAATAAAAAAAATTAAAAAACTCAGTCTCGTTACTTAATTTACACACCTCGTAGAACTATAACAGGGGTATTTCCAACAAGATGGCGCTAGAGATCACACTGCAGAAACAGAACTTTTTGAGAATTTTTTTTTCAAAATAGATTACTTAAGTAAATATCGACCATGAATTTCCACCAAGATCATGCGACATCTTTTTTATGGCAGGATCTCCGTCATTAGTGTTTTTAGCACTGGTCGTTGGTTGATAGTTGGTCATAATAGTTATAGAAAGTTACAGAAGTTTTTTCTCTAATAAAGCAATTTTTTATAAGCAGCAATAATAACAAATTATTGAACGTCGACATTATTACTGCTTTGACTTTTATAACTTAAGTTAAAAGTGCAAAAGGACCCACTGACAATTTAGTGCCGAAACAACTAAGATGGTTTCAGAAATAAACGAATATTTTAATTCGTCATTCGTCATAATATGGAACTTAGGTTCTTTTTGAATTAAGCATGTTGGTGTAATAAACTCAATATTGGCAAAATGTGACTTAGGTTGTTTCTGAAATAAGCAATTCAATTATTCTAGAATTAACACATTTACATTTACAATTTGCTAGTCTTATGAGCACACCAAGATTTGTACACGACAAAATCTTGTATCTCTCTCCCTTGTAAAATAGTCAACAAAAATACGTCTAGTAGTATAACGAAATCAAAAAATATGTTGCCAATATATACGCAAAACGTAAAATGGCGTCATTATGATGTCACAAAAACAACTAACGTACGTAAATACAATGCGATGCTGCAAAGTCGGGCGGGAAGATAGTACATACGCTACAAATATTATTCGTCTTAAGTGAGTAGACTAAAAAAAATAGTTGGCCCAGTGACAGTTTCACGAGACAACACACAACTCCAAATATAAAGTACGGCCGCATTCAAAATTTGCAAAGCAAATTAATCTTTTTGCAAAATATTTGCACTCTGCGAAACATCTATCACAGGGCGACGATATAACGATGTTATTCACGTATCTACAGGCTGATGAACTGTTTTCTGTATGTACGTCGTTAATATTGAAATGATGATCGTCGTATGCGTATTTGTTTTTAGAAATTTAAAAGTTTTGGGCGAAAACTATTTCAAGACACGGTGGAGTATGTTTTTGCCAATATCTATGATAACCGCTATTTAAATATAAATAACGACATTGGGTCTACCGCGTTTTTTTATAAATGGGTACGGAAATAACAAAACATGTGCCATTACAACAAATGTAAGTGACTAACAGAACCACAAAAATAACTACAAATATGGAATATTTGAACAGTATACAGGGTGATTCACGACAAACTCTACATACCGTAACGGTAAAATAGGACAACTTAGACAAGCACCGAATGATCATTAGTAAACTTTCTTGGCCAGCATCTCCGAAGATACAGGGTGATCAGTTTTCGCCTATCTTTCCAACGGTTTTAAGTAGTTATTCATTTTTGGGATATGTTATATCCCGTTAAATATCAACAATTTGACAAAATGAAAATCAAAATTCCATAATCGTACAAATAAAATTTTTATTTGTTGTGTTCGTTCAAACAAGTTCATATACTTCGTAGATTTTTAAAAAAAATTTGAAATAGTATTCAAAAAGTACAGAAACCAACGACATAAGGTATGCACTTGAATTTTTTTGTCACACCTTCGAAGGGTTCTACATGACGCGTGATGTTTTGACAACTTTAGTACGAATAGATTTTTCAACAAATGAAGAACATTTAAAGCTAATATTTGATTAGTGGTTGATGATTATCAGTTGACTCTCACTGACTTTCACTGATGTCCTTGGTATAGTCCCTCTAATTTTAATTGACAATGATAAATACGCATGGGGAACAAAAAAAAACGGTGCAACTTTATGATTCCATGGGCGTGCATATATCTTTTATAAAATCGAAAATTCTGAAATTTTTTTTCATTCAAATCAATATAGGAGATTAAAATTAGCCTGCATACAAAACTCTTAATATTTGTAATATAATTTGCTGTAAATAATGCTTATTTAGTCAGACAATCTCAAAAAAATTGTCTGTGTTAATAAACCTAGCTGAAATACACGTCACTGGCATCTTAAACAAGTAGTTTAAGTTCCTAATTCCTAAAGTCGTAAATCATTTTAACGATGTCGTAAAAATTTTATGGCACAGTGAACCGAACAAATATTAGCAATGTATTATATGCAAAGTGGTTTACCGACAGTGGTTTACGTTGCGCCACCAGCCGCCAGCAGTTGGCCGGCCAGCGCGTTGCCGGCTCTTTAAAATTTTCTTGAGTATAGTAATATACATAAAGTTGTTTTAATTTATAATTATTTTTTCCAGCATTTTTAAAGCTTTATTTTAATGCTAACTAATAAAATTATATCTATGTATTTTTTTTAAATATATTTCCAAACTAGCTTTCTAAGAACGTCACGAACTAACAGTTTACTGAAGTATGAAGTATACTTGTATAGTGAGCTTAGCAATTTTAGAAAATAAATCTGACAACCTTGCTTTTTTCACCTAATAATTGTGGTATTTTCCGCACTGTTCCAAAACGAACACGGATGTTTTTCGTTGTCGATCTGTTACACCAGCGATATATGATAGGTTTGTGTACACTGTAGCTTGCTCCTTGTTTCCCTTCCAGGCTTCTTTGACGTGATTGATTTCTTCTCGTTAGTTATCTTCGTCACACACCTTTTCTGCTGTATGAAGCTGTGTTTTTATTACCAATATCTTTTGTTGAGGTTGATGATGAGATGACGCATACATATACTGATCTGTGTAGGCTTCTTTCTGTAAGCAGTGTGGGACAGCTTATTCTTTGCTTCGCGACTCACTAGTACATCTATGAATATAATTTTCCATCTTCTTTTATCTCCATAAATTGATTTTTGGCTGATGACTGTTCGGGTGTTGCAGGAACTCATTCAAGGTGGATCTTCCAAGGAGGCAAGTGATAAATGTGTCGTCTACGAAGGGACTAAAACTTAGGCTTCTTGTCAGTTGATGAAAGGACTTCTTTGTCAAATGCGTCCATGGTGATCTCCTTAGTGGAATTCTCAACTCGAGAGGAAGTATGTCGATGTTACGGATAGCCTGGCTAACTCCGGTACCTATGTCTTCTCATAATTCTACGCTTTTAACCCGTAGTGGTCCAACTGGGTCCAGATGATCCCAGGCAATTTTCGACTTGATGTAGCTTCCAAGATGTAGTTCAAAATGGAATCTGTGGCGAAATTTGATGTTGTTTGAAGGTAAGTACTATAATAATTTCCAATGGGTTTCAAAAGCCTTTTTTTGCTGGGGTCAACTAGACCCAGTGTGACCATAGTCTGGCAAAAGTGAAAAAAAAAAACGTGCGCTAAAAAACTGAGAGCGGGCATCAACACATTGATGCTTCTGAAACTTTTATTTTTTGATGTAATACTTCGTAAAATATATAGTTTTGCAAATTAATTTTTTTTTTTCACTTTATTTCACACTTTCAAAATTGATTTATCTCATTCCATGAGTTTCAATAAAATTGACTTCAATCAATAAATATACTTTTTGAAAAGCTCGATATAATACTATTTTTTTCTTAAAAGTATACTTCTCGAATAGAACCCAGTGTTTTTGCTTTATTTCAAAAATTGAAATTTTGAGGAATTTTTTTAGAAAAAAAAGTCAGATTTTTTCAATATTTTCTTCGATATTAGAGAATTAAAAAAAAAGAGAAAAAACGATTGAACAATAAAGAGGAAGTCTTAAACTTCATTTTCGTGCAAGATTTGAGTCGATACATCAAAAAGAACACAAATGGCAAATGTTTTTTGCGTGGGGTCAACTGGACCCCAGTGTGACCAATACGTTATTTTTGGAAGGTGTGACCTCTACGGGTTAATTAGATTTAAGGAATCTTCTACTAGTACGTTGGTAAATAGAGATCCTTCGTCGATGCTAACCATAATGTCTTTATCCGTGGACCCTTGTTGATGTAAGAGGTTCACAGCAGATTTTGGTTTGTATTTGGTTAAAAAAAATACTTACAATAAAAATATACCTAATAATACTGCTACTAATAATATAATAATAACCAGAATAATCTTCGACAATGTGCAACTTTATTGTTATGAACAATTCTAAAAAATGTAACTTAAGAGCGCTTTTCCTTCTTTGTGTCCGTAGTGCAAGAATCCGTATAATAGAGAAAGTTATCATTTTGTCAGAGATAATTTACTTCGAATAACACAAGTTATAAAAACAAAGCGATACTTAAATAAAATAAATGATTTGGTAAAAGGGGTTAACCGATACAACTACGTCTTTTAAGCATATTAGTGAATATTGTTCCGAATATTACTCACGCAAACGGGTAAACACATTTTCTCGAGATTAAATGAGAATGACTAAGCACTGCTTTCAGCAAAGTGAGACGCCCTGTCTGGAAGCAGGGCATATAAAGCTGCGTACACCGAGACTTCCCGTCTGTTCTCGCTGAATTATTCAGCATTACGATGTTACTCAATCTATAAAGTCCCATATTATTCGCATAATATTGTGGTTACATTTCTGATTTACATTTTAAATGTGAGTTTGCAACAAGGTAGACATTTAATTTAAGTGAAATATTTATGAACAGAGTACGTAGTAAATTACATATTGTGTTACATTGTAACACTGTGTTACGCTGTAACACAATTATTTTTAATAATTTTTATCTGAAGACGTAGGCCACTAGCAGTTGAACTCTGGATCAAGACGATACATTTTAAATAATCAAAGGCCTAGTACAAGATGTTTAAAACTAGCAATGGCGTCTCGTGGTAAAAAAATGTGGGGATTGCAAATGGATTCTTATGAGAAATATAGTGCAACTGAAAATTTCTCATTTTCAAGCTGGAATCTGGAAGTTAGAAATTGTAAGACTCTTAAATATTTGTGCTAGAGTGAGAACCAAATGGTGCTTTATGCAACTGTGAACTAATGTTGGTCCCTGTTTTGCCAGATGGTATTAGCAAATACGTGCTGAAAAGTGAATTATATTGCATACAGCGTCCGTGTTCTTGTCATAGGTCATAAGTATAGCTCGGAGGTTAATAATAGATCCGTGTTTTACCAGGGGCAGTTCCAAGATACCACTATTAGTGCATCCCAAAATGTTAAACAGGTGTTACCTTATACATGTGATGATGATTGTTGTAGCTCAACCAATCGGTAAATGAACCATACTCAAAAGACAGACACAGAACTTACATACATATGGTAACCGATGCTATAATGTGTCCGCATTGCCAGTTGAGTCTCCATAAATTTATCAATAACTGTTCTATATGTTCAGGAGTTAAGCTCAGAGCCTGTTACTTACATATATGCCTGTACCCATGTGCCCCAACGAGTCACAATAGGTTACGCTGGTAGTGGTGTCCTTGGTAGAACGTCCGAAAACGTTTTTCTTCTGGATGTTAATTTCACAAATTCCGAGACTAGAGTTCGTGCGAGCGCGGAGTGTAACAGGACCGTAGTCAGTTTACGAATTAAAATGTTAATATGTTCACAGAAACTGTGTTGCATCATAGTACATTATTAAATAGTATTACTTATTACCAAGCGCGAATGTCACAGGGCCGACACTGTACATGTCCTGCCCTTGACTCCTTGGCCTTCACAGCTCACAGCTGACTTGCATTCCGAAAACTGCGCTAGCAATTTTAGTTATGGCACGCTGTAACAGACAGTCACTATTGCATCGCGTTGATACGTTTCATTTTCATGTATTCGCCGTGTGTTTAAATGACTTTTTAAATATTAATAATCATTAGTTGAGGGGAGAAGTGAATAAAGTGAGGTACCATACCAAATTGTGAAAAGAAATAGACGAGAAGTATTTCAAATGTGGTTTGACAGTGATCCCGAGGGTTTTAGGGAATACGTATTCAAGGAAATGACCTTTTTTTGTACTGCGTGTGAACGCATTATAAATTCTTCAGATAAAACTAAAGAAACCAGACATCTGAAAAGCCATTCCTCGTCCAGCACCGACGATATTTCGTTTTGGAAAACATTTGTAAAGTTTCAGTTGGTACATATCAGGATTTACCAGAAAATCTATTATTATATAGTTCATGCCTCAAAAATTTCTCATACTGTCCATTGTCAACAGTAGACGTTGAACGGTCCTTTTCCATACACAAGTTAATATTAAGTGATAAACGTCGCCGTTTCACTCCAGAACATTTAGAAAAGCACATAATAATATGTTTTAACCACCGCCAACCTGCCTTGTCTCAACACTGACGTTTGTCAGGTAAGTGTTGCCATCGTTACGTGTTATCTTAATTTATATATGTAGGTATTTTATCCTTGACTTACCGTACTGTTTGGTAAAAATAGTACTATGTTGCTACATAATTTATGTAAACATATTATTATTTTCATTCGTTAACTGACTAGGGTCCTGTTACACTCCGCGCTCGCACGAACTCTGACAGTTATTAAGTTTTATCGTCTACTTAGTCTATTTAGTTTATACACTAACTGTTAGTAAATAATTGTATGGAATTATTATTAGTACAACTTTCGTTATAATAGACTATATACCTGTCTAGGTTAAAAAATAATTCAAAGATAAGCGATTGGAGGAATATGATTTTCAATAATTGTGTAACTTGTGCAACAAAAATGTAATGGAATTTAACTATGGGAGTCCAATGCAAGACGAAAGTAAAAGCCAAGTGTTACGCAAATCTCTAAATTCATATTAAATATGGAAAAAACAGGTAAAAAACTGATTATGTATTTTTTATAATCGCAGTTTTCAAATATATTTTCCGATTTACTTCTAAATTAATTGGTAAATTCCATAAAAAGACTGGACGTTTTCCACGAAACACCGAACTATTATACTTTTCTCGATGAGCGTTTCTTCAGAAGATTAAAACTGTTTTAATCTTCTCCTCAAGATGCCAACTTCGTTATCTAAACGCGCGTCGAGAAAAGTATAGTAGTTCTGAAAACGTCCAGTTTTTTGTTTCTACGCCGATGTTTCCAGTACCCAGTTCACGATAAATTCCATGTTAGAAATGTCAACGAATATATTCATCCAAAGTTTTTTAGGCGATCCTTTAGTATATTTTTATCTGCTGGATTGCAACCATTTATGTAGTCCACGTGTAAATTACTTCTCATTAATATAATGTATGTAAATACCGTTCATAGGGTAATGGGTATGAAAAAACAAGGGCAATGAAAATTGAATAGCAATTATGTATTTATTAGCTGATAGCCTATAGGCTCTCGAAAAAAAATATTGGCATAATATGATAAATTAATCCATCTACTTCCACCTATCACATAATCAAAAGATAATTAAGTTACTGTACAAACATATAAACATGATCAACAACAGAAGGCATTAGTGACAGTTCAAAATAGATTAACTGTGTATAAAAATGTCTACGAGAAAATTTAATTGTAAAAAATAATATCGATTTATTTTTAAATAAAACTGTTTGTTTTAATTTTAAGTAGGTAATTTGTGTATAATAAAACTTTCCAGAGATGGTTTTAAATAAACAAATAAAGTCGGAATTTATGTATTTTAATAATTGAACGTTAAAACTTTTTCTAGTTATATGGATTAATAACTTACGAGATATTTTACATCTTGTAGACTCTAGCATTATTATTAGTGTGTTCGAGGTGTTTATGTCGTCGGCGTCGGTATTACACTGACATTAATAATAAAATGCCACACCTGTAAACAACTAAAAAATCATTTGCTGACAAAGTCAATACATTCATCGGTGATTTCCAAGATTTATTTCATGATGACGCGAGCGTAATGTATAGAGTCTGTAAGGAAAAACTGCTATGTAGGGACATAAAAAATAAAAAAGAGGGTACGCCCTTGAACTCAGTTTATGTTCGATTTACTTTTAATGCTAAGTGCCTGTGATGTACCTCGGAATGTACTCGGTAGACAACCATTTCAGGATATTTCCAGCAAATAAAAGCTGTTATTTTACAATCCAATCCTGCCGAAGCTACAGCTATTAAGGAAAGTCAGATAAAATTTCAAGATGTGTCCGTTGAAATAGCTTTAAAAACGATTCATAGTAACTATAAAGGTTTGTATGAGGCCTTACAAAAAATACAGAATAGCGCTTTGTCGTTAGCGGAGTCACTACACATAGTGGACCATAGGCGGATCCAGAAGGCTTCTCAGGGGGGGGGGGCATTTTAGTGATAAAGCAACATATGACCCGCCAGAGCCCATATTGGCGCCGCAGGCGAAAGTTTTGAAAATTTTCAGTCACGCGTTTTCCTGACACTTCAGAATTTCAATCAAAAATCCATTTATACAAAAAATACCGACTATCACAAGAATACTTTTTGGAATTTCTAAGGGTGCCAAGGGGGGGGGGCATGGCTCCCATGCCCCCCCCCCTGGATCCGCCAGTGTAGTGGACGAAGTAAATTCGCTGTTACAAGCTATAGGTGACGCAATAAATGAGCCAGATAAAAATAAGTTCGAGAGTGTGTTAAACAAAAACACCTGTTCTACAAAAATTAAGACAAATTTGTGATGGTACACCTACAGATCCGTTAAGCGAGTGCACAGTGTATTTTAATTATTCCTGTATTATATCAGCAAATGTCGAAGGGTCGTTCTCAAAATACAAGCATATATTTTCAGCACAGCGAACAAGATTCTCAGAGACAACTATAGAACTTATCTGTTGTTACAAAGTTTTTACGAATCTTTTCCAGTCTGTGATAGTACGTCGCCAAGCTACTAAGAGAGTAATTTAAGGTAATCCGTACGCCTATGTCCTGTGGCACATTTTGGCCATTACCAATATGAGTCTACTCATATTGGTTTTAAGTCGCTAAAACCTGGTCTAATGCACGATTTAGCATGTCAAGCCAACCAAGTTTCTTTTAATCGCAAGCAACTTAGCAACAAGCTTCACAAAATATGCTTTTTCTGAACTACAGGAATCAAATAACTTGTAAATTAAAAACGCGATAACAATAATATAATATGGATGAGTAATGATTATGAAAATTACAAACTGTGCTGTAACATTTTATTCAAAAGCAATGGCAAGCAGCACTGTTTCCAGACTTTTTAACAACCCTGTATAACGCAAGCCAAGGTATCATGATATTCTTCAATTTTTTAATGTTAAGTTTGTTGAATTATTACTTAATGAGTTATTTTGTATACCAGGAAAACAGGTTTTATACAGTTTTTTGCAGTTAGAACCTAATGTGGTGGGCAAAAATAAGCAAAAAGTCTAGTATGGTCTGTAAGGCAATGAAGAGGAAATGTATAGACCTGTTATGTTCCTAGAACTCTAAAAAAAATCAAGTATTTCTTACAATTCTAAAAATGGTTTAATAGTTTAAAGACTATTATCTAATTTGTTTAAACGGGGTAAGGTCAAATTTTCATACACTCTTGACTATAATATGGTCGCTCTAAAATTTAACGTGAAAATCTCTAAACAGTGTAAATCTTTTAACATTATTTTTCGCTAGAATATGTCAAACTGAAAAGTAGTATTCCAAAGGAACAACGTAAATCTCATCCATAAATAATCCATATAAAATTTTTCAGTGTGATTATGACACGAATTGGAGATAGTACAAGTAAGGATAACACGTGTGTAAAGGCGGAAAAGCATAAGCATTTTAAAATAAAACAAAGGAAATAAAACTTGTATTAGGATTCTCAACAGTGTATACATTTTTTTATTGTATGATATACTTCTGATTATGTGACGATATATTTCATTTTAAAATAATTGTTTCAGAAATTAAAATTCTGACAATATTAAATCAGAATATCTTATTATTAATTTTACAAAATGTGTTTTAGATTAGTTCTTTTATACTAATACTTCTACTACTTCATTTTAAAGTAGAGATAGGCAACTGGCAAATTACCTTTTTAGGAAAAAAATTTTTGAAAAGCTCCCGGCACAGGGACCTATTGAAGTTTTTTTATTTTTGACAATTTCCGAAAATTTCAGTAATTTTGAAAAGTAATTTACCCATCACTATTTCAAAATTTTGTAAACTTCAATAAATCGAATCTTAAAATAAATACATAGGTACATACATATATGATTTGATTATCATACTTATTATTGGATATAAACAACAATGCATTAATTGTCAAATCAAAGACAAATATTGAAAGATGAAAACTTTTTAGAAGATATTTTTTTCACATTGAATTATCTATAAAAAATGTTCTTTGCATGCACATAAAATGTCATTCTGAACCGTGACGTTGAAAGAGATGTATATAATTATGTTTTGTTCTGCTTATTAATATATATCGAAGGTCAAAAAAAGTATCAGTGAAGATAATAACCGGTACGAGTATGTACCATCCTTACTATTAATTATAGGTAGTTAAGATTAATACATACATTAAAATTCTATAATTTTAGAAATAGAGTAACTATTTTAATGTTTATCTAAATGGAAAATTCGATCTTTTGTTTCTTGAAATTAAAAAAAATCAAGGGGTGATGAAATAGGATCAATATTTGACTATTTTTTGGCATTTTTTACAATAATTTTCAGTTTATAAGGATTTGTGGTTATCGACACGGTAATTTCGATTTTTTGATTCTTTTATGTAATTAATTCATTGTCATAAAACTTCTTATTTAGTTCCAAACCTAAAAATATTAAACCGAACATAGCCTAAGATGTCTAGTCCCAAACCTAATGAAATTACACCAAACTTTGGGCAATGTAAGGTTTGGGCCTTAGACACTGTTTGGTTAAAAGTTGTTGGGTCTAGGATGTTGGGATATTGTTACGTTTGGAACTAAGTTCGAAGTTTTATGAAAGTAAATTAATTGCATGAAAGAAACAAAAAAATCGAAATCACCATATCTATAAATATAAAAATAGTTTCTCTGAAACAAAAAATCGTTTTAGACTGAAAATGATGGTCAAAAAATGCCAAAAAATGCCAAAAAAATAGTGACTCTGAGACAAGAAATCCTTTTTAACTGAAAATTATGATCAAAAGATGGTCATATATTGGGTCAATCTCACGACTCTTAACCTTTTTACGACTCTTAACGACCTTAAGATTTTTTAAATTCTGGACTCCAAAATAAGAATTTAACATACAAAAAACATCAGATTAGTTCATTTACTCAAAAAAAAAAAAAAAACATTTTCCAAGCGAAATATATTCAAAAAATGCTTTGAGACCCCGAAATTTGGGTTCAGGGGATCAAAAAGCTTCAAGCTCGCTATTATTTGCAAGTAAAATGCTTCACAGACAGAGGTCTACGTGCTGGGGATTGAGCTATTTCTTGAAATATTTCTATGTAGGCGCCGTATTTTATACTCGCCATATAACAAAAAAACTAGAAAATGGCCAGTTTTCATTTGAAAGCTCTTGAGCATACGAACATCATTTAAGTCTTACGATTTTCACGTTCTTTAAAACCTTTCGTATTTTCCATTTTATGATCATTTAAAGTAAATTTAAATTAAAACACGTAGCAATAGTCTAGTTATTTCTTGCGTAAAAATAACTTTCCAATTTACTTCTTCTAGTCTAAACACAAACTATATCGTAGCCGAAGATTTCCACTTTGAACAACCTGAGAAAAAAATTATAATCCCAAGTTTGCATTCAGTAGAGAATGCCTGAATCCAACGCTTTCACGTAAATCTTTTTATACGGATAGAAATATTGCAGGTCACGTTTCAAAAATCTTTTGAAACTCCGCAATTAAGTCACAGATAATCCGCCACTCTGGGAAGCAGAAGTCACCCTGTTCTAGAGTGCTGCAGCGTGGAGCAGCTGGCTCCGAGCGAAGATCAATACCTACGAATACACACTCCTGACCCAGTATTCAACAGACGGCACAACCTATCTAGACACGTCCGAGGCAGCCATTATGTGCCACTACTGTACTTCACCCAAAGATTGTACGAGCAAATACGAGTACATATGTAGTCCTACATAAGAACGTTTTTGAAATGGACTGCTTTTTGGAGATGAAATAATGGTCCTGTAGGCAGGGAGCTAAAATCATCAAAAAGTGTTCTTGAAACACATAGGGCGAGTTTTGACGGTTTCCTATGTATTTTTTTGCGTAGAACACAATGCGCGGGGTCCGTTAATTTTTTAAACTAACAATTTGTAAAAAAAAAGTATTTTTTTCACATTTTCGCTTATATCTCCGTTCCTTAGCATATTTTATACAGCATATGCATTTAAGAAGTTGTAGCCTATTGAATTCCCGAAATATTAAGCCCAACTCGAAGTCTCCAAATGCTATTGTTAACTTGCAAATGACTGCTGAAGTTGAAAAAGTGCTTTTTTTTCACTATTTTTTTGACCTCGAAAGTAGGGCGACTATGATCATGAAATTTCTTGGAGGGACTGCTATTTGTAGTATGAAGTTACAAAAAAAATTTCAGATCCGTTAATAACTGTTCGAGTAATTAACGAGCGTTTTGCATTGTTCTGCAAGCCTTAATTAACAATGTCGCCATTTCTTTGTTGATTGTACGACATTGACCGGGTAGGGCTAGAAAAATCATAAATCTCTTCAGGTTTGCGAGACTTTTTTGAGATTTTGAAAAATATTATTTGGGCCAGTTTTATAACGTTTTCTACGCGACTACCTTTTTTGACGCTTTTTTTTATAATATCTTGAAAGTACGCTCCAAGACGTGTATTTTAAACAAAAAATGGGCGTAAAAATATTACAGTCACAATTCCGAGAATTTAGAAGCGGCAACGCTAAAATAATATATACTTTTTTGTATTTTTATAATATCTTGAAAGTACGCTTCCAGACTCGTATTTTAAACAAAAAATGAGCGTCAAAATATTATAGTCACGATTCCGAGAATTTCGAAGCGGCAACGCTAAAACAATATACATATACGTCGCGTTGAAAGCGTTATAAAACCGACCCAAATTAATATTTTTCAAAATCTCAAAAAGTCTCGCAAACTTGAAGAGATTTATGATTTTTCTAGCCCAACCCGGTCAATATCGTACAATAAACAAAGAAATGGCGTCATTGTTAATTAAGGTTTGCAAAAAAAATTCGATCGTTAATTACTCGAAAAGTTATTAACGGATCGAGCTGAATGTTTTTTTTTTTGTAACTTCATAACTCCAAACAGTAGTCCCTCCAAAAAATTTCATGATCATAGTCGCCTACTTTCGAAGTAAAAAAAATGGTGAAAAAAAGCACTTTTTCAACTTCCGCAGTCAGTTGCAAGTTAACAATAGCACTTGGAGATCTCGGGTTGGGCTAACAATTTTGGAAATTCAATAGGCTACAACTTCTTAAATGCATATGCTATATAAAATATGTCAAGAAACGGGGATATAAGCGGAAATGTGAAAAAAATACGTTATTTTCCACAAATTGTTAATTCAAAAAATTAGCGGACGGTTTCAGCTCTATGGATCCCGCGCATTGTTTTACGCAAAAACATACATAGGGAACTGTCAAAACTAGCCCTATATGTTTCAAGAACACATAAAAATCTCTGCCTACTGGACTGTAATGTTCACAGGAATTTTTAAAGGACGAACAGTTTTATTTATATAAACGCTTAACGGTGCATTAGTTCATAAATCCAGTCGTCTTTTATATTTCACAACGTACGCGATCGATAAAATGTAAATGTTTTTAGAATGAAGTATGCAACTTAAAACTTTTTTACTTCTTATCAAGAAAAATGGATTTGGGAATTTTCACCACAGCGTAGTAAGAAATCTTGAAATTAACGAAAACGAATTTGGATTTGAACGAAGTTGATAATAACTAGAGTTGGCCGAAATGTGCCGCGGAACATAGACGTACGTATCATAATAACATGTAATAAAGTAACTAACATTAAATATAGTAACAAAATCAATAAAACCACACTTTATAGACACTATATGTATGTTTTGTAAAACTTACAAAAAAAATACATATAAAAACATTTAAGGGATTTTAGGAACACTTTTTTTGTATTAATGCGTCGAAGTTGAAGAAACTTTGTCTTATAATTTTTGTTACAAGATGTAAAGCAGATACTTTGGACACACACTATAAGATTTAGAATATAATGTTTTTTACAGTCTGTTGTATAGTTAATACATAACCAGAGTCGTGTATTTTTAATTCACTTTTAATCCACTTAACTAAGTCACTGCGTACAATTGGTAGATAGTTACGTAACGTTGTGCAACCTGATAACGGCATCTCTGAAACGTATGTGTTCCAGAACTCACGAAATGGTTGTTTACCGAGTACAATTAGGGGTGTACTCACAATCACCGGCACGCAGCATAAAAATTTAAAAATGAAGTCGAATATAAACTGACTGTGCGTTCTCAAGGGCATTACCCTATTTCTTTTTGTCACAAGGACTCAAGTCAGGCGAATGAGGAGGCTGAAGAGCCACAGGAATGTTTATACTGGCTAAAAACTCGTTTACTGAAATGTCTGTGTGACAAGGCGCATTGTCGTGATGCAACATCCAGTTGTTCTTGATGTTTGGTCTCACACGCATGACCCTTTTTCGTTTTTCAAGAACCTCTCTGAAAAAGTACGGATTTACTGATCGGCCTGGAGGCACAAACCCTTTGTAGACAATTCCCTGGCTACCAGAAAAGCAGATCAGCATGCATTTGATCTTCGACTTGCCCATTCTTGCTCTTTTGGGTCTTGGAGAGCTTGAAGTGTTCTATTCCAGGCTTTGGCGCTTGGTTTCCGGGTCGTATTCAAACCCCCCAAGTCTCATCACCAGTAATGACACGTTCCATGAAATGAGGATCATTTTCAATCGATTTCAAAAAGTCTTGACACCTTTCTCTCCTTACGTCCTTTTGTTCCTGTGAAAGGTTTTTTGGAACCATTTTTGCACAGAATTTTCTCATCCCCAATTCGTCAGTCAAAATCTGACGAATAGTGGTATGATTCAAATTTAACTCTTCCCCGATCATACTTGTCGTCAACCGACGATCTGAACGCACAAGATCCCATATTCTATCGGTATTTTCATCGTTTCTTGAAGATGAAGGCCTTCCTCTGTGTGGTTCATCTTCAATTGACTCTCTTCCTTCTGAAAACGCCTTAAACCACCGAAAACCCTGGGCTCTTGAAAAAAAAAACTGTGTCCGTAGAGGTGTTGAAGTTTTGCAAAAGTATCAGTTGCGTTATGTCCAAGTCTGAAGCAAAACCTGATAGCACACCGTTGCTCAAAATTAATTTCACTCATTTTTAAAACGCACTAGAAAAAACCGGTTTATGAAAACAGTCACAAAGAACAAACAAATGACTGATAAGTTCAAACTTGTACTAAAGGTATATTACATGTTAACCTACCGCCCTTCCAAGCCTGTCTTCGCAGTGTTGCTAGATCGGGCGCTACGTTGCCAATCTCATTACTTAATTTACACACCTCGTATATTAAAAACTCGGTTTTCAAAACTTGCGAAAATCTACTGTTTAGCACATATAAACAGGCGAAATATGGCCTTGTTTTTAGAATTTAGTTTTTAAATTACTATGTGTGCTACTATTAGGTATTTTCCTTTGAAAACTTAAAAGGTGATAATTTTAGATATTGCTAATTCAAGTATTTTTGACATTTTAACGATACCTAACTAATATTTATTTACTATAAGGTATCCTTTATTTCAAATCACCTTTCCATAAAGCACAAATAGTGCTTGAGATAATCAAGGCCAAAAATGTGTTAATTAATATGCTTTCTTGAGTGTGTAGTTATTTTGGAGTTGATATGTAACATTGTGAAAATATACGATGTTTATGTTGGCAACTTTTCTTAATAATTATCCTTTTAACAAGATTTTAGACTACTTTCAATATATTAAGCCATAAGATACATTTCTATGAATCTGCGAGATATATTTGAAAAAGTAAACATTGTTTTAAGGTGTATAATAAAGTATACTGCGCAATAAGCGTGGGGAGATCCTTATTAAAAAAATACTCGTACATTTGATGTTCAACTTTAGAAATAACATTTTAATGAAAAGAATCGGGATGAAAAAATAAGATGAGGGTTGTGTGGAACATCTTATCTCATCTTTTTAAACATCAAAATAACTACAAGAAAACAAAATAACGAATCCAATTCCAGATAATTGTTCCACCAATAACTGACAGCTACTGACATTTTTATTTGTGAACTTTTGCGTGTGTAGTAATTTCTGACGAGATAACGATTTTCTTAGGTCGATTGTATCAATTTACCCAAATCCATTTATAAGTTGGTCTTTCACGAAAGCCAACGTGATATTTGACTGACAAATTAAAACCTTTTAATTACCACGAAACAGCAAATAATGTATTAAACAGTTCTGAACATCCCTTTCCTGGCCTAATAACTTATACGAGGTGTGTAAATTAAGTAATGAGACTGGCAACGTATCGGATGATCTAGCAACACTGCGGCGACGGGACTTAGAAGGGCGGTAGGTTAACATGTAATGCACCTTCAGTATAACTTTTAACTTGTTAGAGTCATTTGTTTATTCTTTGTGACTGTTTTCGTAAACTGTTTTTTTTTTCTAGTGCGTTTTAAAAAAGAGTGACATTAATTTTGAGCAACGGTGTGCAATAAGGTTTTGCTTGACACAGCGCAACGGATAATTTTGCAAAAATGGTTCCAAAAAATATTTCGCAGGAACAAAAGGACATCAGGAGAGAAAGGTGCCTTGACGTTTTGGGATGATTGGAGACTTGGGTGTGTGAGTACGACACGGAAACCAAGCGCCAAAGTATGGAATGGCACACTTCAAGCTCTCCAAGACCAAAAAAAGCAAGAATCAGCAAGTCGAAGTTTGAATCAAATGCATGCTGATTTGTTTTTGTGATAGCCAGGGAAAAAAGGTCATGCGTGTGAGACGAGATATCAAGAACAACTGGATCTTGCATCACGACAATGCGCCTTGTCACACAGCCATTTCAGTAAACGAGTTTTTAGCCAGCAAAAATTTCCAAAAAAAAAGTGGTTCCACAGCTTTCTTATTCGCCTGATTTGAGTTCCTGTGACTTTTTTATCTTCCCGAGATTGAAAAATCACCTCAAGAGACGTAATTTGGGGACTATAGAAAACACTCAAACGGCTATAACCGACCAGCTGAAGGCTATTCCAGTATATGAGTTCCAGCATCGCTATGAGGAATGGAAGAACCGTCTCCAGCGCTGTATGCCTTCCCAAGGAAGATATTTTGAAGAAGACAATACCGAATTATAATTCTATTCGAATAAAAAAAAATCTGCCTCATTACTTAATTTACACAGCTCGTATTTTAAATGTAATATATCAATAATTCCCCAATAAATTAAAACTTTTATATCTGTAGCAAAAAGGAAGGTATGTCGTACAAAATAAAATCCGATGCACGTCATGAAATACGTGGTAGAAGTTAAATACGTTTTAGAGCGCACTGATGCTACATTGTCATAAAATTATTCAGTACTCAGAAATAAATTTGATTAGCGTATGGATTATTTGTGTTTGTTTATTGTTAAATAACTAATTTTTTCAACATTAAAATTATATGAAGTAATTTTAAAAAATTATTTATTTTAAAGGACAGTCGATGAATAAATATGCATGTACAAAAAAGAGCAAGAAAAATTGGTAGTGTAACAGGTGCCATCCAGGGGCACGCGGAATTACTCGCGACCCCGCGGATTCCTATTTGTTACTTTCCAGATTTACCGAGCGGTCTTGTTAAATCTGCACACCTATGATATGTGGATTCGTTGATTAATTCGTCCAAGAGAAAACATTAGCTTACCTGATAACGCCTTAATTGGTCAACAAACTGTAGGTGTTAGGTCCCCTTTGGTAGTCCGGCGCGAAATAAAACACATACGTACACATATGTAAGGGAGTTTAATTTAATCGAAACAAACTATAACAATTGCCGTTAACCAATCCCCAGTCACACGTCTTATTCCCGATAATAACTAATTAATACTTGAAGGCGCTTTGATCAACACATACAATATAATATTCCTGAACAAATACAAGAATAATAGCAAACTTCAAGGATTAATCAGAGCCAACACGACAACATAAGAACTCATGGAGCGGAAAAAAGAACTGAAGTTTTTCGGGTTTATCCCGTTTTTATGAACATGGTAAATTTTCTAGAAAACACCCTAAATTCACCCCACTAGCGTAGCGAACCTTTACGTCTCCATAGCCACCCAGTGGCGTAGCAGACGTCAAGGTTCTCCTCGGTTCTGAGCCGATCTTCCATTAACAACCTTCGACATTCCGCGATAGACGGTGTGACCAAGGATTTACATATATATGAGTATTTAGTAGCTTGACCTCCCATCTATAATTTACATCCCATTTTCCACTGAATCATTTCCTCTGCATCACTTATCTCGACTGTCGCCAGCCGCCACCCTCCGCGAGTTTGATACTGGTTCGCCCCTGGCACAGGCGTCGTACACTCGCCTTGGCCCTTTTTTATTGCCACATGTGGTGGCCACTTGGGTCAGTTCCCGGAATGAACAATTTACAAAAAAAATCCTCTAGAAACCAATTCGTCACGGCCGAAACACTTATTTAGTAAACGCTCTTAATTATCTTAAAAATTGACACAATAACGAGATTTACGAGATATCCTGGGCGGTCTCAATCGCTTTCTCCGAAATAAAGGATATTCTAAAACTGAAACTAGAAATAGCTTTTTGCCTGCCCATTTTGTCGTTTTGTTACAGTAGTAAAAGTTAGTAAACATGTTTTTTAATGGGAGGAAAAATTAAAAAAAAACATACAAAAACATTAAATATTTTCTCACAAACACCATGCGGTTACAAATAGTGCAGTGTAGTTTTTTGTACATAAAATCAATTACATATTATAAATATTACGAATATCACTTGTATCCAGTGCTTGATGATGGTATCACTTCTATGGTTTAATAGCGTCATCGGTGACGTGCATCAGTTTTTATTTTGTACAAAGTATATCTAAATCAATACACGAATTATACACTGCTAAATTTATGACTGACAAAACGACTAAAATGAGTTTAATAAAGGATAAACTGTAACAAGCCTCACTTGTTTTAAAGTTCACATTTAGTGAACTTTAGCGAAGTGGAGTTTTGACCCTTCGCACTTTTAAGCATCACCGAAACACCGACTTTACTAAAAACAATGTGTGCCTATTTCACAAAAAAAAATATTAGTTTAACAACAAAGTTTTTTTAGGTACAATGAATGCACCCCTGAATTACTCTTTTTTTGCAGCGATGACGCGATCCCGACGACGGCCGCTGCTATTTATTTTTCAGTTTAGTCGTGACCTTTATCAAGGGTTGTCACCCCTGGGTATTGTACTATTACTAACTAATACACGAATCAAGTGTGAATCAAGTGTGAATCAAACATACACAGTACGTTGTCAAATTTTGACAGGCAGCGTAAATATTCAGGACATGGCTGTCATGGCTATGCATACAGTGGCTGGGTACATCCTGTATATGCTAAATATGTTTTAAGTGCTGCGTTCCACAAGTTTAATTACTTCCGTATTAACGATAATGCAAAACTTGATTTATATAACCACGTCAACTGCCATCAAGCTCTTGTATATAATCTAAATTCTAAATTGAAAATAGGTACTTATACGAGGTAGGATAAAGATATATCAGTTTACTAACACTTTGTATGGTACTAAATACGCGTTACTATACTGATCCTTACCCTTATAGACCGTATCGGACTCAACGTTTGTTTGGTGAGCTCCTGTCACTCCAGAAGTGGGCGGAATCTATAGTTCATTGGTCATTGTCGCCACCCTGGTGGGGGCAACAGATCACGAGACACCACATAACGCTGACCCAGTTGATTTACGTTGGCGGTAAAACACGGGTTATAACCACGCTATCTTTGACCGACTCTATACAAAAAAACGTTGTTTTTGTGAGTGTGTTGATGCTTTATATTCCGTGTGCGTACAATAACGACGAAGTGGGTTTTTAAAAGGTTTAAATTATACTGTATATAAATTTATATATTATAATATATAAATTTATATTATTTTCAACCTCTTTCATAAACATGGCTTTCTGGAGGCCTTTCGAAACGGATGAAAATAACGTAGCTTCAGATATAACCAGCGAAAATGTCGAAACGGTCGAGTACGATGCATTAAGAAATAAAGACCTACATTGTCAAAATCAGCGTATTATTTTAAACGTATATGAATGCCTAAAACGTGAAAATGAGAAAATGACTGATACTGAAATTATTAAGCGAAGTAATAAATTAACTAAAAAATTCAATATCCACAATTTATCGCGTTGTTAATATATCTTAATTAAAATATGGCTTTTTGTTTAGTTCTGACGCATTTTTAAATATTTTTAACATTACTTTGTGCATGTACAAAAAAAAAATTAAAACATTTTACTGGCTAAATGAACATTAGTATAATATATAAGTAAATATAAATAATACATACATGTATTATCCTGACTTTTTTTATTTACATACACATATGTAAAAAAAGTCATAAAAAAAGTCATGATATAAAAGCGACGTTAATTAATTATTATTACATATCCCTAAAAGTTATTATTCGAGCACGCTCATGGAATCATAAAGTTGCACCGCTTTTTTTTGTTCCCCAGGCGTATTTATTATTTTCAATTCAGAGTAGAAGGACTATAAGTATGTAGCCATATTTAGATCTGCTTTTTGGATTCAAATTGCCGAACAAATAGCATGCTAAACGAGTAATAGTAGGTAAATACAGCTCACGTCATCCCCAGTAATTAAGCGAAAGTAAAGGAAACATTCAACGAGCTACTACGCCATTAGCATGGAAACTGCTGTTGAAAGGCTAATATTATCAGCAGAATCATCTACATCACCCTAGGATGTAGTCATTAAATCCACGTTAAAAATTAACGTACTAACCTGTTCTCGCCCTAATTTACTTCCAAATGTACTAATGTCAATTAAATCTAAAAACGAAAACACGTCTATTTTTTTAAGCAAACAAATTGTTTTGGAATAGATGTAAATCTTCAACTTCATCTTTACATTTTACCGACTAAAAACAGCAGAATTTTTATTTCCTTACCAAAAGCTGTAAGTAAAAAAGGGATTGAATACAATGTTTGAACATTCCATGTTATTTGTGTATTTGTGTTTTCAGACTTTCGAAGTAGCTGTCACAATTGTAAAATAAATAATGGAATTCATGTTTAATGAAGAACGGAGGCGTTTTTCACTTGATTTTTTTTTAGAAATGCCAGTAGAATCAATGTAAACTGGATATATACGATGACAGCTGCATATGAGGACTTCAGGGAAGTTTCTCTAGACGTAGTTATTCATTTCGACAATTTTAGACGGCCAGTAAAACGTTTCCTAAATTGTATCGGCAAACTGGAAGTATCTATCGGAAACAAGGAAGTGGCAGACCCAGAGCAAGGGCAGAACAAAACGTTGAAATCGCCTGCAATCCACACATGAATTTCTCAGAGCGGCTGAACTTCTAAGACTATAGTTCTGCCAATGGTTTAGTAACCATTTTAACCATAACAATGTTGTCTTCGAAAAATGTTTTTGTTGATGAGGCTTGGTTTCATCTTTCAGGCTATGTTAATTCTCAGAATATGAAACTTCGGAGTGCAGTCAATTCTCACTTTTATATTGAAACCCCACTACACCCACAAAAAATTGGAGTGTGGCAGCTGTGAGCAGAAGAATCATGTTTTTTTTTTAAATAACAATGAATGCAGAGAAGTGCCGTTTGGAAATCTAAACACCTTTTGCATAAATGTTGCATGACGACGAATTGCAAGGTTATATACATACATACATATGTAACTCGTGCGCATACTATTAGGGAAACAACTAATTATATAGGTAGGCGATTTTTTTGAAGATCGTATAATTGGTTTGAACACGCAGATCCTGCGTATTCCTCCTTAAATATTGCGATTTAACCCGTCATTTTTTTCCGGCCTTCCATTTCCTTCCGTTTTTATAAACTGAAATTCAACTTTGATGACTTTTTTTTACTTTTTATTAATACAATATTTTCAACCATATGACAAGCAATTTATGCTTTACATCACTGAGGAGAGAAGGAGTAGTTGTTTATTGAGGCTGCTTCGTTACAGTCATTTGTTTATGTCAATAATATGGAATTATTTTTAGGTATACTAAGTTATTTCATTAATATTATCAATCTATTATTTCATTAATATTATCAATCAATTATCAAGTAATTTTTGATGATCAGCTTTTATGTAATAATTTAAAGGTAAATCTGTTTAGGGGTTTGTATCATGAGTACATAATTATGTAAATAAATTATATATTTACTCATTGTAGATTTGTACAATACTTTTTATTTATACCGACGTGAAAGGAAATATTTGAATACGTTGAAATTGGATGCGCTTGGAAGAAGCCTTAAATGGCTGTTTAAAAGGCTGTTTGAAAGCATTAAAGAGTAACCATGTCAATAATCTTAGACGTTGCTAATATGCGAGTGTTAAACCTGTCCTAGGTAAATGCAGTTTGAACACATGCTACTGGATTAGTATATTAGATAATGTGTACCACCTACACACAAACAACCAAAGAGGATTTAAATTATAAGGAACATTTACACTCATTAGGACAAAAGTTTCGGCAATTTGAAGATATGCCCATATGAGAAGTAAGAACATAATGAAAATATTAAATTTATGTTGTTTTCCTGGCCAACTTATTGTTTGTTTTGTTTTTTTTTTTTAATTTAGTGTGAATATGCGAAAATCATTCAATCAGTTATTTTTCGTTTTTCTAGAAAACGGTGCATTTTCCGCGTTCCGAACGGGTAGAATTAAATTGCGCATCACATTATCTGGCCCGGATATAAAATTCTCTATGTAAAAAGAAAATAATTTGAAAAAAAGTAACATGACATGTTTACCATTAACGCCCTGTATGGGGTAATCAAATATTGGCCTCTTCATACTGTTTGGGACTAACTAACAAATTTGAGCCACGCCGAGTCGGTGGTTTTGAAAATATTTAAAAAAAAACTTGTTCGCACAGTCTCCTTTTGGAGGGCTGCAGTACTGTTAAGCATGACCTTGGAGCGAAAAAAAATACGTGTCGGTTTATTTTTGATCTAGTACCTACCATTAATTTTTGGTCCCATATTTTTGAATCACCCTGTATACTCATTGTATGGTAATAAAGGGTTGTTGGGAATGTCTATTTTTTTTTTAAATTTTTTTCCGGCTGAAACTGCCTTCTGGATCACTGTACGGTACCTAACAAAATGATTGTATCTTTGAACGCTGAAAAAAAAATATGTACGTAAACAAAGTTCAGCATCGCAAAGCCATTAATTATTTAAATCACACCGCGTCATGCGGCGTAATCCGAAATATCCGTCGCAAAGCAGTAAAATTCTGCACGCTATATCCGACAAACAAAATGCTGATAATGATCGACTCGTTTGCTCGTTATGGCGTATTGGAGGAAAATGCCCCATTTCCTAGCTGCTGAAAACAAACCATTAAGTATTTAAGGCACTTTTTCTGGATAACCAACGGACATTCGTACGCATTTTCTCAGGGCTCTTAATGGATTTTTTCAGTCGTTTTATTTTTATTTTCAGATTTCTCAACTTCTTCGAAAAGATCGTCTTATGGCACACCATAAACATGTGTAAAACTTAAAATGATCTCACTTTTTAGTATTTTTATTGGGATTAATTTACCTGGTAACGAACGGACAATTTTTGGCATACATTTTGCGCACAAACAACGGCATACATTTTTTCGGCCACTTCTGTTTGGTCCATTTTCAGCGAATTAAGGATGCGAGGAAAAGAAAAAATAGGTCTAAGAGGAAAGTCTAAGGAATAAATTTCTGTTTCTTCTTTTCGAACAAAATTCGGAAACAAACGGACAACGTATGCTTTGAAAATCTGCCAAAATCTGTTCGTTATTCTTATACTTTGACGTTTACTGATGCTTTGGAAGGAAAGTATAAAAGTGTTAATACTTAAAACAACAGTCAAGTGTATATTATACCTGAATAACAGTCTAACAACCTTTGAATACACCCTCAAAAAAGTTGCGCAGGTAACGAATGGCGATATCTTTAAATGAAGGGTCACAAACGGATTTTTCAGCCAAGAATATTTATAATTTGGAGATTAAAAGTAAAATTAAATACTACTATTGCAAATAAATTTTAATGTACTGCAAATGAATCAGGAGGGCAAAAATTTATACAAAATTCTGCTTAGTAGGCACATACATAACAAGGAACTGTCTGGTCGATCAGAAAGAACACAAACACATGTACCTAATCACAAAGTCGATCACTCGTCGATCACAAACCTTACATTTTGGATTGACACATGTTATAACTTAAAACTAATATAATCTTGTGGGTTAGAAATATCTTTAAAACAAAACAATAAGTACTTAGATTTTAGCTTTTTTTCAGCCCAATGCTTATCAAAACCAACTAAAAACATATATTTCCATCTCCACCCGCCAGACTTTAGAAGCAGAACGATTTGAAATCCGTTCGTTACCCGCAATAACTTATTAACCGTGCATCCAATCAAAATGGCACCGAAGACCACATTTGTTGCTCGTGTGCGGCTTTCTTTGAATATTAATTACCAAGAATGTTGGACGAATACTTTTTGCGATAAATAAGTAAACATATGATCCTGGGTAACGAACAGACAAGAAGTAGCGAACATTTTCCACTAATCGCACTAGGTGCATGTATATAATTATTTGGAATTTGAGGCCAAATTTATAATATTCAAAATTTGTTTAATAATTCTAAGTCAAAAAAATAACTTTAGAAACCAGCACTGCCGGCAAGATAAAGCTATTCTTTTCATTACTGTTAGAAGCATAATGAACGGGTCCAAAAATACAATTAATACGGTTTTGTGACCTATAAAGTGTTGTCCATCTCCAAAAAATGGTAGATCAAACTTCACTTTGACCACCCATGTCCGCGTCTTCAAAGAAAATGCCATAACTGTGAGATATGTCTCTATGTATTATTCGAAACGTATTCTATAAAATGGGATTGCCCGAAAAGTAATCAATATTCTGTGTCTATATCGAGCATTCGAATAAATTTGATGTCAAGTTTCTTTATGTAATCAAATAAAATTTTTAATGTACAGTAAAGAAAAGCTGATCTTTTAGATATTGTGACAAAACCTACGAGTTGTCATTTAAAAAAATAAAACTAGTCTCCATAAAGCCAAACTTGAAAAGACAAAATTAGTTCATGTTGACAGAAACATGGACAATAAACTGAGGGAAAACTTTCATTAGACTTTTTTTATCCACAAGGTTATTAAAAAGTTACAGGCATCACGCGCGAATATTTTGCCACGCTGAAAGTAGTAAAGTACCATACAATACATTACGTACAAGAAGTACCCGGAAATTTGGAACGTTATTCTAAAAGGCCATTTGAAAAAAATCTATCGTTTTTAAGGGTACTTCACAAAATAATACAAAATGAAATTTTACAATGTTTCAATAGATTTCAATCCTGTTTAGAGCGTGACATGTCACTCAGTGTGTTTACAGCAGCTGTTAGTAAGAGACGACCTCAAGAGTGCTCGGCGAATTGTACAATGGAAAACATAGTAGAACAACGTGTTTGTTTAAAATTTTGTGACACAAACGAAATTTCGTGTGCCGATTCATTAAAAATGTTAAATAAGGCCTTTGGTCATTCGTGTATGTCCAAAACACAGGCTTACGAGTAGTATAAGGAGTTCAAAGTGGGCCGTGAAATCGTCGAAGATTTGCCTTGCTTCGGTCGGCCATCAACCTCTACGACAGCCGGTAACATCGACAAAATCAAAACCTAGTGCTTGAAAATCGCCACACGAGTGTTAGAGAGTTGGCTCAAGAGTGTGCCATATCGACAACGTCAGCTGATGGTATTTTGAGTGATATTTTGGGCATGAAACGCGTCGCTGCGAGACTTGTTCCGAAAGAGGTGAATGTTCTTCAAAAAGAGCATCAGAAGCAGGTTGCTTTTGACATGGTTTCCAGAGCCGATAGTGAACCAAACTTCATGAAAGGGATCATAACTGGAGACGAAACATGGGTCTACGAGTACTACATGCCGGTTTGCTTTTTTTTTCGAGGCGTGGTACATTCCGAATTCCTTCCGGAAATACAAACAGTTAATAAGGAGTATTATCTCGGCATTTTGAGGCGTTTGCGCAATATATCCGTCAGAAACGGCCGGAATTCTGGAAGAAAAATGCTTGGATTTTGTACGACGATAACGCGCTATCTCACCGAGCTACGATTGTGACCGAATATAAGGTAAAAACCCAATAAATACGATCGACCAACCACCGTATTCACCGGATATGGCTCCGTGTGTTTTTTGTTTATTACAAGTTATCGTAAATCCTTGTTCACGCAACTAACAACGCAGAATATTTCATTTCTTGCAGTAGTTTACCCTAAGTTGTCAACAATTTACGAAAATATTTCCATAAACAACTATGAAGAAAAAATAATTTCAGTAGAGAATACCTATTGCGTCGAAATATTAGGTTTGCCTGAGTTTAAAAGCAGGTACAACATCCAGACATCACAACATTGTATTCCATTCAAACATTCATTAATTATACTGTCAGAACTTACTCATGCGAATCATGTACACAACATTAATTTAACGCTACTCTTATTTACGCTTGCATCTCGCCGTAATTAGCTTTCCTTGCTAAAGAGGCTTTTTCTAATATAGTCGGCGTGAAATTGAAAATTGTCTGTGAATTTTTCTGAGGCACAGCTGAAAAATGAATCGGTTAATTGGAAGAGTTGCGTGGACCTTTTAGTATGTACCAGAAAGTAACAAATTATACCTATTATAGGTCTTCGGAGTAAAACAAAAGAGATGATCGTATCTTAAATAATGTTTAAAGTCGATTACGTATACGACCTTTATGTATATCAGGAATCGTCAGGAACAGGTTTTCAAGTTTAAAAATTTTCAAGCATTAATAGTAATTCCTTAACTAAAAACAAAGATTAACACAAATGAAGATCTGAAGAAATGAAGACATATTTTAGGGTGTCTGGAAAGTAAAGTAAACAAAGCATTTTTTTTGCAAAGAAAATATATCGTAGAAGGAACGACATCTCTTTAAGGAATATGATTTTTCAACAAGCCATTTTAACTAAGAAAGAACGCAATAAAGGAAGAACTAAGCAGAGAGGAAGTGACACGAGACATGAACGTATAGACACCGGAAAAATTAGGAACGCCTGTAGAATCACATCCTAAACAGGAAGTAAGGAGGCAGTGGGCGTGGCTTCCTAACAAGGACGTTAGGAAAGTTAGGAAAGGATCGTTTACAAGGAGCTTTAAAGAATATTCGTCCCCTCTATTATGCGTTTGAAAGCTCTTCGAACTTTTAAACGAACTGAATTCATATTTTTATGATAACGTATGTCCTAAAAAGTTTTGGCACAAAATTCATGAACTTAAATCTTAACAATAATGAAATAATATCAAGTCGCCTTTGGTAACAAAAGATTGTTCACTTTGTTGACTGTCAGTCGAGGGTTATTTATTTTGAAGTTTATGCTTTCAAATCTCGTATAAATTAGAAATAAGAAAAAAGTATCTACCTATAACTTAGTTGGGCGGGTACCCAAACTGAAATATTTCGAATATTCGAGAATGAAAATATTTCTCGCGGAACCATTTATCGAACAATAGCGGAGTGCGAGCAGGGAATACCTTGTTTGAACCTTCCAAAAAGTGTAAGACCACGAGTATTTACTGCACAGAGGGAAGAGCGGTTGGTAAGAAGAGCAAGAAACCAAGTTGGCATGTGATCAAGGAGACTGGCTCGTCAATATGACACTTCTAAGAGTACGGTATCGTTGACATTGAAGAGGAATGGTCTGAAATATCGAAAAAAACGTAAGTGCCCCAAATACACTCAAGGGCAGCTTCTACGTATACCAAGATGCATACAAGAAGCATACCAAGAAGCATTATTTTAGACGACGAAAAGTATTTCACTTTGTCTAACTCCGAAATGAAAGGAAATGATGGGTTTTATACAAATAACCTAGAGGAATGCCCTGACAATGTAAAGTTTAAGACTAAAGCAAAATTTGCCGATAAAGTCCTTGTCTGGTGCGCAATTTCTAACAGGGGCATATCCCGACCTTTTGTGGGAAGAGTGAGAGACGAAGCTTTGAACAGTCAGGGGTATATTGAGAACTGTCTTTCCAAATTGCTCCAGTTTGTCCAAGAACATCATGCTGAGGATGATATCACGTTTTGGCCAGACTTAGCATCGTGTCATTACTCTAGAGATATCCAAACCTGGCTTCGTCAACACCGCATACCTTTTGTTCCTAAAAACGCTAATCCTCCTAACTTGCCTCAGGTTCGCCCAATAGAGGATTTTTGGGCTTTATTGTCGCGGAAAGTTTATGACAGAGGCTGGGAAGCCCAAAACGAACACCAACTAAGACGTCGAATTTTTGAAAAATTGAGAGAATTGAGAGACATCCGAAGAAAGTTGCGTCTGGAAGAGGAGTATGGGCCGCTTCACATAATTTGATAGTATAGTTTAGTTAAGCATTAAGATGTAGTTTATGATAAATAATTGATGTTTCAATAAATCTGTTCATTAAAAAAAACTGCTATCAATATTTTGTGCCAGAACTTTTAGGAGATACGTTATACGAGGGCAAGTCAAGTATAAACCGGAATTTCCTTTCCAAGGCCAGACGGCGTATCGGAATCGCGCTTTTCCGTCTGGATAGCTAGACACCTCCTCTTTTTTACATTCAGTTGATCGTAGAACAACGAGAACATATCGTCGTTTTGGAAGAAAAGGGTTACATCTCAAAAAAGTGTTTTTTCTGTTTCTTCCATATTGCCACTAAAAAAAGATGCCTATTTTCTAAAAAAAAATAAAGTTATACGTAAATCTCGACTTCTTATGACCAAAATATGGCAGCACGTAACACAAGGATATGTGCAATATTCTATAAGTATTCCCAAAAATACCGTTACATTTCAGTCCGCCGCGAGCCAAACTATTCCAAAAACCAAAATACTCCTATGATAAATTATATTTTAGTGCTAATAATAATAAAAAAATAGTATTTTTTTGTGGATTTATAATTAATTAATGAAGAATTATTTAATTCAATATGTTGATTCTCCTGTAAAAAAGACAATTTTTGAGTTGTAACTCTTTTCTTCCGAACCGAGGATATGTAGAACAAGGTGTGCGACTTTCTGAAATTCTGACGCGTCTTCAGGCCCAATTTGGGGATGAAACCCTTTCTAAGACACAAGTGTATGAGTGGCATAAACGTTTTTCAGCGGGACGAGAAAGGGTGCAAAATGAACCACATGATCATCTTTCTCGAACCTCGACCACGGAAAAGAACATCTGTACAATACGTGAGCTTTTGGAGGCTGACCGCCGCTTTACATTTGAAGAAATTACTGGATCAGTCATGGAAGTATTCATTCAGTAATCCACGACAAACTTGATTTCAGGAAGGTCTCGGTTCGATGGGTTCCTCGACTTCCCACCCCCAATCAAAAAAGTGTTGTTTTGAGGTTTGTCAGAGGCTTTTGACTCGTTATGAAGATGAAGGAGAAGGGCTTACTTAATCTCATAGTCACTTGTGATGAAACATGGATCCACCACTATACACCAGAATCCAAACAAGCGAGTATAGAGTGGCAGCAAAAAAGAGAAGAGGCTGTCTGCAGGAAAAGTGCTTTCGACAGTTTTTTGGGATAGGAAAGGTATTCTTTCCGTTGACGTTCTCCATGAACGCCGAACAAACAATGCAGAATATTGTTGTCAACTTTTGGATAGGATAAAAGCTGCCTATCGCACCAAAAGACTTCGTTCTCAGCTATAACTCAGGCCAATATAGAGGAAATGCACTGTGATGCAGCAGCTTGAACATCCTCCTTATAGTCCAGACTTATCGCCGTGCGCCTACCATTTGTTTGGACCGCTAAAAAAGCTCTGGGAGGCGAGATATGTGAAAATGATGAAGAAGTTGACAAGTGCCTGCACAATTGGCGCTGGCACAACCTGTCACTTTTTATGACAATGGAATCAAAAAGTTGCCGATGTGAGAAAAATGTGTTGCGGTTGAAGGAGACTATATAGAAAAATAAAATGTTTTTAAATTTTGTTTCTTAATAAAAAAAAAATTTACAAAATTCCTGTCAATATTTGATTCGTACTTTCTATGAAATGAAATACACACTTTATTTACATTAATTTTCAGACACCCTAATATTATACTGAATTCGGTGATATACAGTGTGTTCCGAAATTGGCCTGCAATTTTTATTGCCGTATCCTACCTTCAAAAATTATATATTTTTCCCCTATAGATAGAAGTCCTGAAATTGTTCCTAAAGGAGCTAGATACAGTTATTTGAAGGTAATTTTGCAACCTTTCTCTATTTTGACTGTTACGGTTTAGAAGTTACTAATCTCATCGACAAAACGGACACCCTGCATATAATTTTTCGCTAATATCAACTTTTAAAATTCCTTCGTTTCTTCGTTCAAGTCCAAGTTATCCAGGATAAGTCGTAATCGCAAGCTATTTTCATAACTTACAATTAGGTTAAGAGAAATCTCACGGAATATTCTCGACAATTTACGAATTATTCGCACACCGACTGGGTAATTTTCCAAAATACACAAAACGAAATAATAAATTGATTGGTAGTTAAACAGTTAGTGAATCGATTAATGTATGTAAATAAAATTCGCGTGTATTAATACAAAATTTTATGGACGTAATAAATGTTTAATAACAATAACAATTTGACTGGTAATAATGCGACTAACAAATATGCTCCGCCAACATCTGACGTTGAACAGAAGATACATGTTTCTATAGAAATAGCTCGGTTACAATCGTGATACTTTTGTAGTAAACGGTTTACAAAAAAGTCATCGCACTCTAGTAATAAGGCTGCATATTGCATATTGGACCTTTTAAACCTAATTATCTTCAGAATTTTTTGAACAATGTCATTTTGTCGTAAAAACGATACTCTTATTTATAATTGTGCTCTTGATGGAGTTACTTTAAGACGACCTGATTTAGTAACGGAACTTGGAGTTACCTTTGAGCCCAAATTTGCTTTCACAAATCATATTGGCAACACTGTAGCATCAGCATACAAGAGTCTTGGTTTTGTTATAAGAAATATGAAAGATTTTAAATCCCTCGACACATTACGCCTACTATTCATAACTTTTGTTAGATCCAATCTTGAATATATGCGTCTGTAGTCTGGAGCACATTATACTCCATACATATTTCATCCCTTGAGAGAGTGCAAAGATGTTTTTTTTAAATCGGCTGCCTTCAAGGCTTAGACAACTTTTATCCATCTAGAGGTACCCCGCAAGAATTATTTTACGAAGGATTTAAAATGTGTAGCTTAATTAAAAAACGAACTATGCATTCTGTAATATTCTTATATTATAAAATCGTTTACAATAAAATTAACTGCGAGACAATCTTAGCCTCACTCGACTATCATATTCCTAGAGTTAATACAAGAAGTAATCACTTACTTTGTGTTAAAAATTATAGAACCAATAGTTATAAATGTTCTCCCGTATATCAAATGATAACTAATTATTCTCACATTGAATCACAGATTGACTTACTTCATTGTACTATAAATTATATTAAAACTGTATATATGTAATTTTAATATTTTCTTTTTGTCTTTGATTGAATAATAGTAACACCGCTCACTGCACCATTTCACCCGCTTAGGAAAGAGACATGACATTGTTTTATCGACGGTTTGCACGGTGGAAAGCACCTACGTTTTACAGATACACGCCTGCGCCAAGTGTAAATATTTTTTATTTCAGCCAGTTGTCGTTTGGCATTAGAGAGTATCGCTTATATTTTCGTCGTAAATAAAAAAAAAATCGATGCAAACTTTAATAGCAGAGCCATATTGTGGTGTAGCCGATCGTTGTCGGACAAAGCTGAAACGAAAAGGCTTGGGAGACCTATTCCATACTTAAATATTGATCAGGTTGTGTCTTGTTAAAAAGAAGTTTTTAATTAAAATTTAATCGATAAATGGATTTGCCGTTGTAATATAAAACTGCATTTATTTCGATTCCCATGCATATTATTTAGTCGTGAACAATTAGAGACAAAGATTGAGAATTGAAAAGAAAAAACAACATACGAAAAATATTATGAAATTTACGCTTTTTGGAAAAACAAAAACCAAAATTACAGCTCAGGACAGTATTACCCTTTGTTATGAATAATATAATAACCAGAAAATTTAAACAGCACATAAGTATATAAATATTTTTAGAGCCTCAAAATTTCTTACTTTCGGTTTCGACCTTGAAAAATTAAAAAAATAATCGCGCCCTATTTCTAATAAGTATCCATTTGCAACTCCCACATTTTTTTAAAACAAGCTGCCACTGCATATACCACAGAAATATATAAGACAATAATTTGTTTTAAGATAAAAATAAATATTAAGTACCTATTTTTGGTTAATACACATATTCATAACAAGAGTTTATTGGGTAGTAATTTTCCTTTTTCCCTTGAAAGTTAAAAAAATCATAAAATTAGATATTGCTCTTCCTAACTATTAATATTAATATAATAAGGATGCCAAAGCCAACACTCAGATGCAAAACAAGACAACTGTATATTTTAAATCAAATTATATTTTTAGTAATAAGCTGACGATTTCTGAATAATCTGTCAAATATCATACCAACAGCAAAATCCTGTAAAAATTTTGAAATTCTTGATCAGATTGAAAGGTTTTTGTAGGGTTTTCCCTTTTTTTACTTAAAACTGGTTTTGAGTTAAATGTCTGCCTTTACATTTAGATGTTTTCAGAATTTGATATCGAAGAAGAAACAAAGAGTGATGTGCCATGATTACAAGTCAGTTGGTGTCTTTGTAGGGTTATCATCATTTTATCTAAAACTGGTTATGAGTTAAATCATGTGAGTTTAAATGAGGTAAACCATTATGAGTCTGCCTTTACATTTTCAGAATTTGAGGTAGAAAAAGACACAAAGAAGAATGTGGCATGTTTATAAGTCAGTTGGTATCCTATAACCAAGTAAATTGCAGTTAATAGGTACCTTTGATCCGATCCTTCAGATCAGAAAAAATTCTTGATCAGATTCTAAGGTTTTTGTAAGGTTATCCCCGTTTTATCTAAAACTGTTTATGAGTTAAATGTCTGCCTTTGCATTTAGACGCTTCATTTTCAGAATTTGATGTCGAAAAAGAAAAAAATAGGGCTGTGCAATGATTATAAGTCAGCTGGTATCCAATAACCATGTCAATTACAGTGAATAAGTACCTTCTCATGATAAAAGGGATTTTTTGTTCATAAGAGATGGTTAGATAGACACTAATAAGACCATATCAGTAGAAAAATATGTTACAATCGAAATTTTATTTTATAAGTACGTTATTTTAGTGGGTACATTAATACAAATCAAACAATTAGCTAATTCACACGAACGTTTTTCAGCTCAACACCGAAACATATTTTTGTATTCAACGTGCGTTTCGTCCGATGTTGGCATCATCAGGAGATGATTAAAACTTATTTAACTAACACTAATAAGTTTTTTAAATTTTTGCGGTTACCAAGCTTCTACTGTTTCTTGTGTTGTTAATGCGTACCTATCACAAGAGATAGCGTTTGATAATATTCGAGATTTCTTGTACTCATACTTAAAAACCAAACAAACACGTAGTGGAAACACGGTTTTTGGCATTTTGGCCCGTTATTTTTATTCGAACGGCCTTTAAAACTAATAAACCGAAGTTTTATCTTGACACGTTTTTTACAGTGACATCCCCACATTCAACGAAAATAGAACCAAGAGTATATTTAGTTGCAGAGCGTATTTATAAATGAACTGTTCTTAAAATACAGTAAATCGGAATATAATTTCGTTTGTTAGCTTCTGGTGTCTGGAAAAATATTAACTGATAGTAATGCTATTTCGTCATTATGAAGCATTTATTTATATTATCATGGTACGGTGTACTATAATTTTAATTAAATATATATATTCAAGTTTTTGTCAAATATGTTGGGTAATATATGATGTGGTATTTTGGTTTAGTCTCTTTCAAAATTTCAGTATTATGTGTAGACAAATTTTGCCACAATAGATACGATATACATACATGGTATCCCATAATTATGTAAAACTTTTGAAGGGTGTGTTGTATAGATGACTTTAAAGGGGATCTTTGATATAAACTTTTTTTATTAGAGATCTAAAGTTATTGGCACATACAAGTTGAACCAAAAACATATTTTTTATTTGTTATTTCAATAACACAATAACAGAAGAATTTGAAATTTATTGTGGGTCTTTTACTAACAGAAGGACATCTTAGGGTACATTTTTTATTTTCCCTCTGCACCCACATTTATATTTCAAACTTTTTCTATTCTTTCGAATACGAGATCTATTAAATAACAGAACTGATGCTGCGCACTGCGAGCGTGTTGCGACAAGTTTGAACAGACTGTGTCTGGTGATACTTTCCCCACCCTGAACTCGCTGGACGAGCCAGTGGGTCGCTCAGTTTGACTGTAGCCGTCGTTTGAATTAGTCTACGCACCAGTGACGCATCGAACAAATGTTAAGTGTTCAGATGGAGCAACGGGTTAATCTCAAGTTTCTTATTAAACTGGAGAAAACTTTTACACAAGCTTATGCAATGTAAAAAAAGTGTACGGGAATGAATGTTTATCCCGCACACAAGTTTTTGAATTTTGGAGGTAAAATGGAAGAGGGACGTGAAATGACCGAAGACGATTCGCGCCTCGGACGGCCCTCATCGTTAAAAACGGATGAAAACGTTGAAAAAATTGGTAAATTAATCTGCAAAGATCGTCGTCTAAGCATCTTAGGGCTTGCTGAAATAACAGGAATCGACAAAGAATGTGTTCGCCACATTTTGCATGAATCGTTTTCAAAGTTTGCGCAAATTTTAAAGTCGGCGCTGGAGGGGACAAGATTCGAAAGTGTGGAAGCGGTTAAAGCAAAAGCGACGGAGGTTCTGAACCAGCTGACAGAAAGGGACTTCCAGCACTGCTTCCAACAATGGAAAAGGTGTTGAGCGGTGTAGAGATCGCCAAGGGGAGTACGTTGAAGGCAAAAAAGTTGCTACTGTAATTGGTAACGAATAAAAAGTGTTATGACAGCAGTTCGGTTATTATTTAATAGCCACACCTCGTATGTAACGGTTATTAAGGAACAAATTGAACTCGTTTAATTGTCCTCTTCAAACTGTGAATATAAATTAGTAAAAAAAACATAGTAAGTATGTGTAATTTAAATGGTTATGTTAATTACACTTTAACAGAAAGCTTATGCGAAGAAATTCGCTTTAAAATAACCTGTAGGACAAACCCTTTAAAAGTTTTCATAGTTATGGGACATCCTGTAGTATATTTTGTATCTTTCCAGTTGCATAAGAAGTATTTTGGAATGACTTTATTTTCAATCAGATACTTCCTACTGCTTTCAGTTAGGGTTGCCACCTCTCCGGGCCTCGCCCGGAGTTTCCGGGCCTTGGAGACGATCTTCGGGTCTCCGGCCTTACGCAAATTTCTAAGGGCCAAGGGGGATTTACAGATATTTTCTTTAATTGTACTTAAAAAAAAATTTCTGGAAATAAAAAAAATTACACAATGCCGCACTTTTGATGTTACATTCCTGTAAAGTAAACACAGGCTTACATGTTTACATGTTTTACCGCCATCTACCAGCCTGCGGGTCAACGTTCGACGTCAGTATTATTTTAAAGGGACGAACCAAAGAGACGACAACCTCTTCACAGTACAAAAAAGAGAATACTGTCAGGTGTGTGGCGGTAAAAATCTTAGTTCTCTCGAATATTTTACTGAAAGCGCAGTATACCTTTTTTCAATGGAACCGTCTGCAAAGAAAGACATCCTACCTCTGTAGTTTTCATGACAGATGGTTACAGGATCCTAATAATAAGTCGTGGTTAACCAAAACTTAATCATGCACGAAATATAGTGTTACCATTTACAGTCAAACATGACGGTGAAAAAGCAATTAAAAAACATTCAAATAGTGAGAATCATAAAAAAAAACAGGAAAAACCATTGCATCAAACAAACTTATGTCAGCTTTTTTACACTTTTTAAAATTACAGAGTTTAAATATCCCGCTTACCCCCCCTCTCTGCCCTCTGACTGAAAATCTCCGGGCAAGACATAGGTCCGAGGTGGCAACCCTACTTTCAGTGGTCCTCGAATTTTAAATTATTTCCTGTACCATTTATTCTATTTTTTTTTCATTTTTTTCACATTTCTTTGGTGGAGTAATAGTAGACTATGGTCCCTCTTTTTATTTAGTCAATGTATATACCTCACGTACACTACATAGTTTACACATAAAAAATACAAATATACCTACTCTTTGTATGTTATATGTTGTGTTATAGAAATAGTTAAATATTTTGATATTTTGGTCAAAAGGAGAATGAACTACAAAACTATGCGATATTTTTGAGATGATGTCACTTTTATAGCCATCATTCGACATCTGTTTAGTTTTTGAATCAAAAGTAAGTATTAACCTCATTAGTGTTATATATTATATCCACACCTAATTAAAAAGACGTTAGTATACACCTTCATATATTGAAAAAGATTTAATTGTTTCTTTATATTACATTATTATGTACCTATGTATGTACCGGGTGGGCAAATTTCGATGTTTTTATAGGGTATATCGGTAACTGTAAGGGCTATGGAAAAATGAACCCACCTTTCCAGACCTCTTTTTTCGAGATAAATTCATTGGTGAAAACCAGAATTTGCTATATCTTTTCGTTTTCGAGTTGTAAACGAAAATTGATTTTTTTGAGTTTTCGATTGGTGTCGATAACTCGGTTGTTTGTATAATTAGAAGAAATCTGTTTGCACGTTCTACAGGCACTTTTTTAAGTAGAATAGGATTTCCTTAACAGATTTTTTATATCTTGTGTAGTTTTCGAGTTATGGCATAAACTTCTATTTTTTTAAATGGAAACCATAGTTGGCTATGATTTAGCTAAAAAGAGAATTTTTTTCTCTTTACAACGATATATAGTTTGTGGGGTCTATGATGAGTGTTTATGCGGAAACAGTTAAAAACATATGTTTTCTAATAAAGGACAGTATAGTAATTTCAATGATTTTGCACAGTAGGCGCCTGTCATTTTGAAAACAGAACAGTTGGATATTGGGATGTAAATACACAGTTACACATTACTGTTTGATTAATTGTTTATGTTTGGTTTTTGCTTGCATTATAGTTTTAAAGTTTCGATTAAAGAAATTGACAAGGCGCGATGGCGTATCAAAATTACGAAAAGTTTAATATGCTAGAGTGTTTTATTCAAAATGGATATAATTCTGAAGCTGCATCGGAAGCATATTTTAATCGCTACCCAACCTAATATGTCCATCTTTGGTAGACTAAAAGAAAACCTCGTTGAATACGGAGGATTTAATAAACCAAGACCAAAAAATTATCGTATTCAAGATGCTGAGGATGTTGCCATAAATGTTGTTGGTATGGTAGTCGTAAATCCTTCAATTTCAAGTAGGCAAATTGAAGCAGAGTCTGGTATATCGCGACGAAGAGCACTTTCAGTTTTAAAAAAATACAAATTTAGACCTTATACAATAAGGAAACAACAACAGCTCCTTCCAACTGATCCTGAACGCCGACTGGATTTCTGCAATTGGTACCTACAACAAATTGAGCAAAACCAATTATTTTTTAAAAATATCATTTGGACAGATGAAAGTTACGTAAGTAGTGCCGGAATTTTCAACCGACACAACAAACATTATTGGTCTGAAGATAATCCTCATCAGACTGTTGATGTTCAAAATCAAGGACGTTTCGGTTTTAGTGTATGGTGTGCCCTATATAATAACCGCATTTTAGCTTACCAACTTTATGATGACAATTTAAATGGTCAACGGTATTACAATATGATAAACTACCACATAGTAGAAGTAGTTTATGCGGAAACAGTTAAAAATTTTAATTTTTTGTATAGGTATACTTACTTTGTTTTTTCTTTGCAGGAAGAGTAAGTTTCTATAGTAACACATTGTTACAACAATGTTTTAATAATAATAACTGTTGCTATGGAAATTTACTCCTGCGAAAAGTAACATAAATACATAGTAACAGTCGTATATAATGAATGGTATATTAAACTTAAATAACTAATTATGACATATTAGTGACTAATTAATAATTAATTATAACATATTCATAACAAGAAAGTTTAACACACTTAACAATCAAATTTGTAACAAATAATGTATGTAAAAGATACGATACAATATATTTTACAAAAACAAAACTAGACAGATTAAAAAAAAAAATACGAGCATGATTATTTACCTAAAGTTTTCAAATTGTCGTCCGTTGTTTGCGATGCACAGTTCACATCGCTTTGAAACACTTTTTGTTGCATTATAGATGTGAATATTTGAAACGGAATTCAGACAGTCTATAAGATTTTCTCTCAGTTGAACCAGTGTATTATTTGTCTTTTTGTATAAATTGTCTTTAATGGTTCCCCAAAAAAAAGAAATCTAACGGTGAGAGATCTGGCGACCGAGGAGGCCACTTTACTGGCCCATTGTTCCCTATCCATTTCTCCCCAAAATTAGTATTTAATAATTCCGAGATTAAATTAGTATTATGGGGTGGTGCCCCGTCTTGTTGAAAAAATACATGTCGTCTTTCGTTAAGTGGCAAGTTGTCTAAAAATTCTTCTACTATGTGGTAGTTTATCATATTGTAATACCGTTGACCATTTAAATTGTCATCATAAAGTTGGTAAGCTAAAATGCGGTTATTATATAGGGCACACCATACACTAAAACCGAAACGTCCTTGATTTTGAACATCAACAGTCTGATGAGGATTATCTTCAGACCAATAATGTTTGTTGTGTCGGTTGAAAATTCCGGCACTACTTACGTAACTTTCATCTGTCCAAATGATATTTTTAAAAAATAATTGGTTTTGCTCAATTTGTTGTAGGTACCAATTGCAGAAATCCAGTCGGCGTTCAGGATCAGTTGGAAGGAGCTGTTGTTGTTTCCTTATTGTATAAGGTCTAAATTTGTATTTTTTTTAAAACTGAAAGTGCTCTTCGTCGCGATATACCAGACTCTGCTTCAATTTGCCTACTTGAAATTGAAGGATTTACGACTACCATACCAACAACATTTATGGCAACATCCTCAGCATCTTGAATACGATAATTTTTTGGTCTTGGTTTATTAAATCCTCCGTATTCAACGAGGTTTTCTTTTAGTCTACCAAAGATGGACATATTAGGTTGGGTAGCGATTAAAATATGCTTCCGATGCAGCTTCAGAATTATATCCATTTTGAATAAAACACTCTAGCATATTAAACTTTTCGTAATTTTGATACGCCATCGCGCCTTGTCAATTTCTTTAATCGAAACTTTAAAACTATAATGCAAGCAAAAACCAAACATAAACAATTAATCAAACAGTAATGTGTAACTGTGTATTTACATCCCAATATCCAACTGTTCTGTTTTCAAAATGACAGGCGCCTACTGTGCAAAATCATTGAAATTACTATACTGTCCTTTATTAGAAAACATATGTTTTTAACTGTTTCCGCATAAACACTCATCATAGACCCCACAAACTATATATCGTTGTAAAGAGAAAAAAATTCTCTTTTTAGCTAAATCATAGCCAACTATGGTTTCCATTTAAAAAAAATAGAAGTTTATGCCATAACTCGAAAACTACACAAGATATAAAAAATCTGTTAAGGAAATCCTATTCTACTTAAAAAAAGTGCCTGTAGAACGTGCAAACAGATTTCTTCTAATTATACAAACAACCGAGTTATCGACACCAATCGAAAACTCAAAAAAATCAATTTTCGTTTACAACTCGAAAACGAAAAGATATAGCAAATTCTGGTTTTCACCAATGAATTTATCTCGAAAAAAAGAGGTCGGGAAAGGTGGGTTCATTTTTCCATAGCCCTTACAGTTACCGAGATACCCTATAAAAACATCGAAATTTGCCCACCCGGTACTTGGATCTATTACATGTTATGAGCAAACAGTATAAACTAAAAACATTTTTGAACACCTGTTTTTGCTACTTGATGCTTGAGAAAAAACTATATTTTTACCACTTAAACAATCACTGGTCAAATAGGTATATTAACCAAATTAGTCAAAAATATTACGTGTTATCATTTTCAAACATAATTAAAATAATGATATAAGTAAGATACATTTTATAATAACATCCAAAATGTACTTATGTGTATATATGTATGTCTGTAGGTAGGTAGATAAACACTTTAATTACATTTTAGTATAAAGGCAACAAATATCTAATAATAACGAACGCTATTTCTGGATTATAAAGTCAGAGTAAAGACAAATGGTTAGATAACATAAAATAGTTACGTTAGATTAATTTCTTTATTATAAATTAATTTATGTTAAGACTGCGTTTTCAACAGGCAATCTTAAAATTCGCTTAACACCTCATATTTTTGTATCTTCCTGTGAGATAATAAATAACGTGTTGCATGTTGAGAATCAAAAATAGGTTCCAAAAAAAAATGACGACTAATAGATTACTTTCTTACAAAAGTAAGAAAATCCAGAACTAGTGGTTTTTTTTTCTATAAAACTTTTTTACAAGAATGTGGAAGAAAAATAATTACATAGAATATGTAGTCAACTCTAACCTAATTATTAATTATGAGGAAATAATGCATATCTTTTCGAGATAAACAGCAATAAATTAAAAAAGAAATTAATAAAAATATAGTTTTAATCTTACAAATGTTATCATTCAAACTTTTTATTCAAAGTTTTAAGAATAAAAGTTACAATTTATATTATCAGGTCTCAAATGTAAGGAAAATCTACAAAACAAGTTTAAAAGCAATTATTTAATGAAGTGTTTATTTATGATACTTTTCCATTCAAATGTTTCACTCGTAGATCTGTTTAAATTTCCCGAATTCTGTTTGTTTAATCATTCTTTTTATCTCAATAAAGTGAAATGAATCTTACATACATACATTTGTATTACTATGCAGATAATAGTATACAGACAAATACTTAAAAACTGTATTAAAGAAATTACATAAATTGTCATATGACATACGAGGTGCGTAAATTAAATAACGAAACTGGTAAAGTAGTGCCTCATCTAGCAACACTGAGGAGACGGGACTTGGAAGTTAAGTACAAGTTTGAATTTAGAGTCGTTTGTTTGTTTTTTGTTACTGTTTTCGTAAACCGGTTTCTATTGCGTTTTAAAAATGAGTATATAATTTTGAGCGAAGGTGTGCTATCAGGTTTTGCTTCAGACTTGGACACATCGCAACGGATACTTTTGGCAAAACTTTGGAGACAGTGTTTTTTCAAGAGCCCATTTCTCGATGGTTTAAGACATTCTCAGAAGGAAGAAAGTCGATTGAAGATGAATCACGCAGCGGAAGGCCTTCATCTTCAAGAACCGATGAAAATGTCGATATAATACAGGATCTTGTGAGTTTAAATTACACCACTGTTCATCAGATTTTGAATAATGAATTGAGGATGAGAAAAATCTGCGCAAAAATATTTCCAAAACATCTTTCGCAGGAACAATACGACATCAGAACAGAAAGGTGAATTGAAAATGAGCCCGATTTTATGGAACGAAAGCGTTAAATGGCACACTTCAAGCTCCAAGACCCATAAAAGAAAGAATGAGCAAGTCGAAGATCAAACGCATGCTGATTTGTTAGCCAGTTACACAGATAAGTTACTTTCACAGAGAAGTTCTTAAAAAAACTTTGAAAAAGGGTCATGCGTGTGAGACCAAACATCAAGAACAACTGAATGTTGCATAACGACAATGTACCTTGTCACATATCCAGGCATTTCAGTAATCGAGTTTTTTAGTCAGTAAAAATATTCCTGTGGCTCTTCAGCCTCCTCATTCGCCTGACTTGAGTCCTTGTGACTTTTTTCTCTTCCTGAGCCTGAAAAATAACCTGAAGGGACGTCATTTTGGGACCATCGAAAACTTTCAAATGGCTGTAACCGACCAGCTGTTTCAGTATATTGGTTTCAGCACTGCTATGAGGAATGGAAGAACTGTCTCTAGCGCTGGATGGCTTCCCAAGGAAGTTATTTTGAAGGAGACACTACTGAATTGTAATTCTATTCGAATCAAAAAATTAAAAAATCACTCTCAATTCTTAATGTACACACCTCGTATAAGTAAATACGTTTGCTTTGCTTTTATTTTAATTTCAAATCAATTTTTACAAGGAAATATATGCTTAATGCTGGTATTCCGTATAATTTAAGTAACACAAATGCACTGAGAACGTTTAAAAGTGTCATATCATAGTGCTGTGCTGCAGGAACGACATCTAGCGGTTGCTGACCCGCTGGAACACGTCGAATCCTATTATTGCACACTAGAGGGCAGTCCATATGTCACCACTGTATCTAGGCTATGGCTCGTAGATTATAACACGTGACCTGATACCATCTAGCCAATCGGTAGTAGGCAGTTCGGCAGATATGTTACTGCAACCTTTTTTGCAGACGTGACATTTTAACGGAAACAAATAAAGTCTTATTTTTTTACTAATCACAGGCGCTACATTGGGGTTTTAATTTTAACCAAACAATTATGACCCAAAATAAAAAATATTAAAATAATTTCTGTCAAATAAATAGCTCGACACTTCTTAATGTTGAAAGTAAATTTCAACAGTATTATCAAAGGAAACGGAGAAAAAATATTATGTTTTATCAAAGGAAATACGCAATTAAATTCTATAATCTGCACGATACAACATATGCCTGTTATCTTAATATTTTTTAATCCTTTTTACTCTCGTAAATATACAGGATGTATTTAAATGAAAAGGTACAAATGATACCAGAGATTCCTTAGTTGAAAATAAGTTGATTTAACCTAACATACCGATATCCCAAGTTGCATAATAAAAAAAGATACAGGGTGTCAAGGTGAAAATAGAAAACGGGAATTCCTTAATAAATCTCTAAAGTTTTAGTTAGACATATTTCAAATTTTCTAGAGGGAGATTTTTTCAGGGTAGGAAAATTAATATAATAATCATATATGGCTATCGCGTACATGCGCCCTCAGGCAATATGTAATAACTTTTTTGTGAGCTCTCGTATGCAGATTTTAGTAATAAAATATGAAATATTGGACTTTTTGGAACAAAAAAAGATATACTTATTGGAAATAGCACAAGTCAACCGTTGGCGAGATATTTTTGATTTCATAAATTAGTAATTCGGATTTAATACCAGGAATATGAACGTCCAAAAAGGACATTTTTGTTAATAAATTCAGAACTCACAGTCTCACTGCACTTATAGTTACGTATCCGTATTTTAAAATTATGTGCCTAAATGTGTCCAAAAGAGGACGCAGGAATCGACTGGGACAACATTTATTTTTCCTGTATTCAATATACTCTTTTGGCGGATTAAACAAAACCATGTGTTTAAATTACATTTATTTGCACCAATTTTCATTAAGCCTTTAATTTTCAGAAAAAAAAAACATTTTAGTGTATTTTTGAGTTCATTTAAATACTGTGCACTAAAAAAATCTATTAAAACCGTACCTATTGATAGATGGAAATGCTTCGTCAAGGAATTTTTGTAGCTGCTGAAGAAGTAAAGAACGACATAAATATTTTAGTAAGGGTACGTCGTAATTTTAAATCCAGTATTAGACCAAGGGCGTAGCTAGTATTTTTCTTTGGGGGGGGGGGGGGCGTCCAATGCAGATTAAACAAAAAAGCAAAAAAAAAGATGAAAACAACTTCGCAAATATCCGTTAAGATATTTAATGGTCCTCTTTGATTATGTTTTTATTGTTTGTCAAAGAGTTGTTATTAAACTGACAATAAATATGTATTTTGCAACAAATATGTTTTCCTGTTAGTTTCGCAAAACAGATTTGTTTTGGCCCCGCACGCGACAGCCAGAAATGAGTTATATTATTTTTCCACCCTGAAAAAAATCTCGCTCTAGAAAATTTGAAACATGTCTAACTAAAAAAAAAAATATTAAGGAAAAACTTTTTATTATGTTTCATTTTGACACCGTGTATCTTTTTTATTATGCGACTTGGGATATAGGTATGTTAGGTTAAATCAACTTACTTTCACCTAAGGAATCTCTGGTATCATTTGTGCCCCTTCATTTAAATACACCCTGTATAAATAATAATTGCAATATCGAAAAGGTGATATGTATTTTTTTCCAATAAAGCTGCTACTGACAACCTTTGACACGCGGTACTGGCGAAGCGCCAACGTTCAATAACAAAATAATGTATTTTTGACCATGTGAATGACACACGCAGTACATTTAATATCTATTTAAAAATCGGTACCTTATAATGTCTGATAATTAGCTGTAAATATTCTAAAGGTCGTTAAGTTTCTTTCGACACTCAATCTTAAAAGCTGCTACAACGAAGTTGTTACCCAGTAATTGCTGTAAACAACAAGCGGCTTCATACGCTTACTATTTGAGAAAATCTTTATTCAACAAAATTCACTGAAAAATACGGCCTTGGTAAATTTTTGAAGGTATCTGATCAAAATATTTTCCAAAGATATGTCTAGATAAACATAATCATCTTTGAAATTTCTGTTTTATAGTGTGACGATGTACATTTCTATTTTATAGAGAGTGATTTACGACAATATATGTATATTTACGACTATACATTTAGTTTAAAAAAGTACTGTTTATATCGCGGAACTGTATCGTTGTATAGGATGTTAATGACCTTATCGTAAATCATGTCAGGGAATAGAATGTACAGCATAATACTAGAGAATTCTCGACTAAAAAGAAAACGATTTAGGCCAACCAAAACCCATACCTTTTCATATACTTGCTTCGTTTAACTGCTAGAGGGCCTCAAAATTTCGGAAAAAATTTAATTTTAACCAGAGTAACAACATATTCAGTTAATATAATAATTTATTTAATATACAGTAAGCGGCACCCTAATGCGTACATAGCCGAATGAAGGATAATTGATAATTTAATTTCTTTGTTAAGTAGATGAGGTGACAACCACATGAGGTGAGGTGAGAACCAATCGCGATTCAATCGCTATCGCAGGCGTATGAAAGGCATCCGGTTTGTTTTGAAAGGCATCGGTAGGGCAGTTTGAGTTAAAATTTCCGCTCCCTACGCTAGAAGACCCCCGACTTAGCTTTATGTAGAACCAAGCCTTCCCGGCCCAAGTAAATTCGTCTAACTATGACATAAAAATTTATCATTTAATATGTATTTAATATCCACCTATGTATGCATTAGGCTGCCGCTTACTGTATAAAACTAGTTGTATAGTATATTAGAAAAATTTAAAAAGATCCCAATTCAACAAAATGAAAAATTAATGTTTGGACAGCGGCGTAAAATTAAGGAGGGATAAAGGTATTCTGTACCCACATCCTACGCCACTGCCAAAAGTAAATTATTTGTTTTTTTTGCAGTTAGGTGTCATTTACACCAAACTTACAGCACTTTGTATATTCTGAGAATACTGAGGATTTCTCTCCAAAAAAAAACACCAAATTTTCGTGAAAAAATGTTGTTTAGAATTAGTTTAAAATTTACCGTTAACTACGGTTAAATAGGAGAAAAAGAATTATTTACGTAAATCGAAAATAAAATTATAACTTTGACACCCCTGTACCTTGGTTACCCATACGTTTTGGACTAAGGTAAGCTTGGTTAAATCGTAATATTTTTACCCAAATAACCTGTAGTTCCGTTATGGCCCCTTGTTAATGGGACACCCTGTAGAGTTACCTAAATTTTTTCGGAATTGTGAGGCTCTTTAGTGGCCCAACAAAGCAATTTAGTTTATGCAAGTTGGCTTAAATAATTTTCTTTTGGATCGAGGAATCTCTAATATTATGTTGTACACTCAATTCCTGGACACCCTGTATAATGTGTTTCCCAAAATACACACTTCATATGGAAATATGTTTTCTCTTTAAATTTACGAGATAAGTGATTTCAGAAAAAACATTACCTAAGGTAGTTTTAAAATAAAAATATTAGATTTTCTTTTTTACCAAACTTAGCAAGTACCAAGAAACCCAAGCCTTCTTGGTACTTGCCAAATTAGAGATCAGACCCTGAAAAATCAGAAAAATTAGTTCAACGGCAGGAATTACAAATAATTTTTATTCTAATGAACATAATCGCAATGAAGCTGTTGACTATTTTAAATACGTTTGCTTCTATACGAGTACTAATAATAAAGTAATTTTAGATGTGGATATTTCTAGATAATTCAAGCTAAATGAATTAAAAACAAATCGACATTAATTTTTGATATATAAACACTGTTAGCTAGACTTCGAAAACTTAGGAAATACCCATGTATTTGTAAAGGTACCAATTAGTATTCAATGTGATTTTTATTTATACCATGAAGAAGTGGCACAAATAGATAAATAAAATATGTTGATATTAACCTAGGCCATTAGGCTATCATGCATTCGTTCCAGATAAAGGAGTTATACAGGTAGATATTGGCAGTTTGGTTAATTTTGAAGGTCTTTAAGTAACTCAAAAAATAAGAACTTTTTACTTGTATTTTTTCCGTAGATTATATTTATTTTCCCCCTCAACTTGGAGAATGTTGTTGGTGTAATTTGCGGACACCCTGTATATTTAGTGCTACGAGAGTAGTTAATTTTGCACTGTGAAGGGATTTATTTAAATTTGTTTTAAAAAAAATATATATTTTTGTACCCTACGTGCATAAAATAAATATACAATATGTGAACTAAATCTATTGTCCAAATGTGAAGAGAGAGGTTCATTAAGTGAGACATCTAGACATTGTTGTAGTGTTACACAAATCAGAGTGAACTGCTCCCACTCCAAGCATTAGCCTCCGCAGCAGCGAGAGGACTTGGTTCTCATTGAAATAGGGAGAGTACAAAATCGCCAACAAATGCAAATCGGCCCACTACGTCATCAACGACCGGCCCACTGAGTGGGGCGTGCCTGTTAGGTGTGGCATATATGTCTTATTTTTATACTTCAGGTGTTAGGTCTTACTTCCCTTCCTTTTTCTTGGCTGGCTACTAATTTCATAATACAGACGGTATAATCATAATCATAAAAATACAATTTCTTGCGTATTACTGACAATATTACGGAGTTCTGTTGTTTGATAGATAAAGTTAAAGCTGTCAAAAATTATTTTACAAAAGAGGTTATGTAACCTAAGTTTCAAATCGCATCACATAACATAACATTCTCCCTTTCTCCCTTATGAAACACAATGTATGAAACACAACGAATTCCTGTAACTTTGCCAGTTGGGATTTCAATTCACTTGGCGCTTTATCCACTGAGACGTTGCCGCAGCAAAGATCAGTTTGATTTACATTTTCTTTAAAAATCGATTCAGTACATAGTAGGGAAACTAAAAGATTTCGAGATAATGAATACATACAAAATAAATTAGTAATATCCTTAAAAAATCTTAACTCGCTTTCCCCAAATGCGTGTTTTTTAGTTATACAATTAACATACCATGTAAGTATACGGAAAATCGATAAAACACATTTTAGAAAAAGAAACAGGCGTTCGCCCGATAATTAAAACATGAAAATAAATCATGTTGACACAATTTAGACGTCGTCTACAACAAAAGTCAATTACTTAATTTTTTTTCTTGGGTGCGTGTAACCTCCAGTAAAATCGATAATAATATTTTCTATCCAATCGACCGCCGGCACCGCACCCTCTGAACAATGCTATCGGTTAGCAATTCCACTTTAATTATAAGTATAATATACATATAGCCAGTCCATTTATATTTTGACATCCATCTACAGGGTGAATCGCAGTATAAGGTGTCTACTTTCATTTATGTACAAATCCAAAAAAATCCTCATTCTTCAAGATAATCGATTAAACTCTTTTTTTTATTTAAAGGGCATCGAAAACTGCTTCTTCCGAACCCACCATCGCTTTTAAGATTCATCCCCATGGTCTGCTACGATTTTTCTCGAAATTTAACATAACCGTGTAGCGATTTTTTTATTTAAAATCAAAACCCCGCGAAATTTGAACACAAATTTGAAAAAAAAATGCGAAATTTGAACAAAAAATATACTAGTCGTTTCTTTCTGAACGACCTCAAAGTTGAGCAAAATATCGAGTTTGAGAGCTGCTAGACGAGTCAAATGTGCCATGGAATTATATCAAGACAGTTGAATGTTATATAGAATTATAGAGAATTGACAGAAGCCAAGAAGATAAGAAAAAAATATGGATTGATTACACAGGCCTACAAAAAAAAAGTGTCTGGTTCTGGGATGGAGACTAACTTTTTCTTCTGTATTTTGTGCCGCTGAATCCAAATTTATCATAAAAAATAGGGGGTTCCGCAGCTAATTTTGAAGATAGCCTCAAAAAACTGTCGAAAACGACGTGTTTCGGTTGTAAAAACTTGAGAAGACCAAAAAAATGCCCACAAAGAAAAGTGTCTGGTTCTGGGATGGAGACTAACTTTTTATTATGTATTTTGTGCCACTGAATCACAGAATATTCCCAGATTTCCGCTCTCAGAGATACAACAATCTTCAGATTTGTCTTCAGCTTGCTGTTGTTTCAAGTTATTTTCGTAGTCTGAATTCCAGAAAGTCAAATGCAAGTATGTTCATGTGATTACTAAAGAGTTTCCACTTAGTCTTTATTTTAGACTGATTCAATCCACGTTATTCAAGATTTTACCTTTAAAAACGCAGTTTTTACATATTCTTGAGGATGATCTTTGAAATTAACTTGTTAAACCAAATTTTTCATAACACATTCGAGTTTAAGAAATTAAAATACATAGGAATACGGTATTTTATATGTGAGGCGAATCATATTTCCATTTCTTTCAAGCTTTTATTACAAAAAACGTCGTTTTCAGCAGTTTTTTGAGGTGATCTCCAAAATCCGTTGGTCAAACCTCTTTTTTTCATAGCAAATTCGGATTCCGCAGGCCAAAATACGTAGAAACAAAGTGTTTTTGATGTGAAGCAAATATTTTTTTGTACTTCTCAAGCTTTTACAACCGAAACACGTCGTTTTCGACAGTTTTTTGAGGTTATCTTCAAAATTAGCTGCGGAACCCCTATTTTTTATGATGAATTCGGATTCAGCGGCACAAAAATACATGAGAAAAAAGTTAGTCGCCATTCCAGAACCAGACACTTTTTTTTGTGGGTCTGTGATTAGTATTATACCGATAGCTTCTTATAATGTTCTCTTGCAAAAGTGGACGTGGCCGACATTACGTCAGACAGAGAAGGCACTACCCAATAAGATTCTCTCTCACCAGAACCACACCTACTCACTATTTTACTGTCTATTAACATGAAGGGACGCAGTCTGTATACTGAAAATGTAAACTATTTTATTTATCTTGCAACTACGAACTTTTATACATAGGTTATATCATATCATAAAAATTTCTAAATGTTAAATTAAAATTTCATACTTTCAACATTAAAATACCCCTGGGGACAATTCGCGTGACATAGATTCCATTTGAAAAAAATTGCTGCAAGAAGGGTGAATACTGATGAAACAATTATTGTCAAAGTATCGTTGTTATTACGTTATTCAGGTTGTTATTGAATTTTTGCTGACGTAACATTACATATCTGTTAAATGCGTATACAAATTAAATTTTGGATTTTTATAGGATAATTTTATCTTGGATTTGATCACTTCAAAGCAGAAGTTTAATATACACTGCTACCGTTGAAGTTAACATCTGTAAAATAGTGAGTAGGTGTGGTTATGATGAACAACAATTTTATTGGATAGAAGCATATGTGACGTAATGTGACGCAATGTTTATACACGCCCAGTTTCGAGCACTCCCAAGATAATTGGCCAAACCACTTTTAAACTTCGTTAAGTTTAAAAGTGGTTTAAAAGTTAATGAAGTGAAGCTATCGCTAGGTGCATGTAGGTACTTCTTAGAATTTACATACGAGTTCTGTTACCTATGGTTTTCCACTTGTTCCGAATATCAGGTATTTTCTAAGGGAAAAACCCTTAAATCCTTAGCCGGTTTTGGAGCGAAATGTTCAAAATACATGGTTTTAGAGTGACGTCGGGGCATTTTAATTGAATATTAAATTACATCGCAGGCAGACATTTGGCTAATCTAAAATAAGAATCGACAACCTTCTTTCTTTAAGATGTCGAGTATCGAGTTTCCCTACAATCGATGAAATCGAGCTTACGTACAAAAAGAAACAAGTAAAAAAAGTATAATGAAATGATGATAAATCCAATATTAGAACCAGTGGCGGTGCGTGATCCTAAGATTGGGGGTGCACCATACATAAAAATAACGATAATCATAAGAATAATAAGAATATCCCTAATATGAGATAAATATTTATCTCATATTAAGGTTATTCTTATTAACTCTATTAATTTGAAAACTTACCTAATTTTCTTTGTAAATGAGCTCAATTCTGCGATTTTTACATTGTGCAAATTTTTCAATTACTTTGCAATAAAGTCTTTTTCAATGGAGAGCATAGCCAAAGCCGACAGTCTTTCCTGGCACATGGTGTTGCGCAAAAATGTCTTTATTCGTTTTAAATAGAAATTTTCCACAAAAACGAATACAGTTAATAATAATGTTTAAAACATACCTGTTTTTTGAAAGCGCTTCATTGTGTGCTGCCACTGCTCGTCGATGAGCAGAATCGAGCATTGTCGCAATATTTGCAGTGCCTAGCATGGCTAAATTCAAAACATTATTCATGTGTCCAGCAGAATTTGCATGTTTTTTTTATTTTCTCGTTTATGTGATTTAAATCCGTTACTCCAGTTTTGGTCCAAGGTGTTTCTCCGCCAAACAAAACACTGCGTTCAATACATCGCATCCACTTAACCACAAATGTTTTTTAAATAAGTCATTATTAAATGTTCTTACAAATCGTTTACTTTTTTCCTTTCACGGCTAATTTTAAATTAATTTGTGGTGGGCCTACCTAGAGTTTTAATTTGCACTTTTTCTTCCAAACTCAAGCTAGAGAATGGAGTTTTTAATAAGTTTTGAATATAATTCATTATTCCAAACTAGATTGTAACCGAGTTTATATTTATAAAACGTGAGCGATAAAACAGCAATCGCAATGTACGAAAACAATTCACAAACCAACCGATCGATAACTCTCGTGCGCTCTTAAACTCCGTACCTCATATCTATAGGATTCGCCCACTACGCGTAATAATTGTGGAGGGGCAAGCAGTAACAATACGCGTTCGCTTTTTCGTATTGCACGGAAGCATGATCGTCGTGCCGCTTTTTCGTATTGCGCGTGTCGACTCCCGCGCCGCGATCGGAAACCAGTGGCGTTGGAGATAGACCTAGCGTCTAGTGGATTCGTAACGCTGCGGCCAAATAATATTCAGATGGTATTAACGCTAGGGATGCGGCAAGGCGATAAATTAAGAATGCATCCATTAATTACTAAATAAAATTATTAATGCTAAATTGTTGGTAGTGCGCGCGCACCAGCGCACCTTATAGCCCACCGCCACTGATTAGAACGAAACGATGACTGAAAATGTTGAGACCCATAAGCAAAACATTAACAAAAACATATTTTTTTCTCGCCTGTAGAGGTATACAATGTTAATTAATTTTAACATGTCCACGATAACAGCAGATGTAGGTCAGTAAGTAGGTTTTTTTTTAACCAATTAGAGGACGTTTATTAAAAAGTTGATGATTTGGGGTGTGTAATTAATTTGTAGCACAATACTGTTATTGATTGCCCGTCGGATGAAGAGCTTTAAATGTATTAATGAATTTTTAGGGCGCGTCATGAATTGTCAAAAGCAATTAATTTGTCATGGAAAAGGGGACTAATTTGAATCGCGTATTCAGGACCTAATAGAACTTTGATATCGGGTTAATTTGGTTTATTCGTTTTAAATTGAATTCATCACATTCGTTAAATTAATTTACATAAATGCTAGTGTGAGTCTATTAATTCTTAGTAGAATTTGTAAAAAAACAACAATTCTATATAAAATATACAAAGAAATACTACCTACTTCTCTAGCTACAGGGCCGTAGCTATGTTGCTACTGCTCTCAGGGCCTTACTTTTTATAGCCAGGGCATGTCTTAAATTTTTGGGACCGGGACAAGCGGGCACCCGGAAAAAATAAAGGTGCGCTGGCAAGCGCGTAAATGGCGCCGTAGGCGAAAATTTTTCAAAATTTCAAGGTCACGCGTTTTCCTGGCATTTCTGAAGTTCTATGAAAAAATCATTTATGCAAAAATATAGACTCCCAATTATAATTTTTGAACTTTGATCCCACCATAAAAATAATATAAACCTTGGCCGGGGGCTCACCGAGAAAGTTAAGGTGATTTTGAAAATCGGAGTCATAATGTTAAAAAATTTTCCCTTATGGCCTTTTGCTCTTTAGAAAATTTTCGCCTACGGCTCACAGTGGACGAAAACGGCAAATTTTTTTCTCAAAAAACACTCCCCACAGAAAACTCCGATCATTGTGATTTATTTTTATTTTACAGGTTTTGGACAGTAGATTATAGGAAAATTGGTCCGACACACGTTTGAGGTTTAATGAGGGGGGGGGGAGGGAGACACCCCATAAGGGACCCCATATCCCAGTAACTTCAGTAACCGCATACTTCCAACTTTTAAAACCCCCCCGACCTTATAACATAAGCTTTCAAAACCCCCGTGACCCCAAAACTTGAAATTTTATATCCCCATAGCCCCAAAACCTCAACTTTTAGACCCCCATCTACACAAAAATCAATTTTTCGAGCCCGACAACTCTAAAACTGAAGCTCTTATGCCCAATATCTCTATAACCTCAGCTTTCAATCCCCATGACCACAACTTAAACTGTTAAACCCCTATAACCCCATAACCTCAGTTTTCAAACTATAGAACCCTATAACCAATGGTTTTATACTCCTACAAATAAAACCTCCTAAATCAAATCTAAAGGTTCAAAACTGAGGTTATGGGGTTATAGGGGTTTAGCAGCTTAAGTTATGGGGTCATGGGGATTAAAAAAACTTAGGTTATATAGATATAAGAGCTTCAGATTTAGGGTTATCGGGCTCGAAAAATTGAGTTTTGCGTACATGAGGATCTAAAAGTTGAGGTTATGGGGTTATGGGGGTCTAAAAGTTGAGGTTATGGAGTTATGGCCATATGTGACCTTGAAATTTTTCAAAATTTCAAGGTCACGCGTTTTCCTGGCATTTCTGAATTTCTATGAAAAAATCATTTATGCAAAAATATAGACTCCCAATAATAATTTTTGAACTTTGATCCCACCATAAAAATAATATAAACCTTGGCCGGGGGCTCACCGAGAAAGTTAAGGTGATTGTGTTTATAGAAAATGATCACACTAGCGCCGCACAGTGGGTGAAAACGGTAAAATTTTTCTCAAAATAAGATACCTCCCCACAGAAAACTCCAATCATCGTGATTTTTTTTATTTCACAGGTTTTGGACAATAAATTAAAGGAAAATTGGTCCGACACACGTTTGAGGTTTAAAGAGGGGGTGGGGGGGGGGGAAGGACACCCCATAAGGGATACCATATTCCAGTAACTTTACAATTAAAGATTTTAAGCTCCAATAACCGCACACCTCCAACTTTTAAACCCCTCTGACCTTATAACATAAGCTTTCAAAACCCCGTGACCCCATAACTTGAAATTTTAGACCCCCATCTCTATAGACCCAATATCTCTATTACCTAAGCTTTCAATCCACATGACCACATAACTCAAACTGTCGAACACCCATAACTCCATAACCTCAACTTTTAGACCCCCATAACCCCATAACCTCAACTTTTAGATCCTCATGTACGCAAAACTCAATTTTTTCGAGCGCGACAACCCTAAATCTGAAGCTCTTATATCTATATAACCTAAGTTTTTAATCCCCATGACCCCATAACTTAAGCTGCTAAACCCCTATAACCCCATAACCTCAGTTTTGAACCTTTAGATTTGATTTAGGAGGTTTTATTTGTAGGAGTATAAAACCATTGGTTATAGGGTTCTATAGTTTGAAAACTGAGGTTATGGGGTTATAGGGGTTTAACAGTTTAAGTTGTGGTCATGGGGATTGAAAGCTGAGGTTATAGAGATATTGGGCATAAGAGCTTCAGTTTTAGAGTTGTCGGGCTCGAAAAATTGATTTTTGTGTAGATGGGGGTCTAAAAGTTGAGGTTGTGGGGTTATGGGGATATAAAATTTCAAGTTTTGGGGTCACGGGGTTTTGAAAGCTTATGTTATAAGGTCGGGGGGGGGGGGGGTTTAATTACTGAAGTTACTGGGATATGGGGTCCCTTATGGGGTGTCTCCCTCCCCCCCCCCTCATTAAACCTCAAACGTGTGTCGGACCAATTTTCCTATAATCTACTGTCCAAAACCTGTAAAATAAAAATAAATCACAATGATCGGAGTTTTCTGTGGGGGAGTGTTTTTTGAGAAAAAATTTGCCGTTTTCGTCCACTGTGAGCCGTAGGCGAAAATTTTCTAAAGAGCAAAAGGCCATAAGGGAAAATTTTTAACATTGTGACTCCGATTTTCAAAATGGTATTTTTCTTCGATGACCCATGATGACCTGCTGCTAGCCCTAGAATATTATGGGAAATCGATGCGTGCAATTTTTTATAAAAAATTAAAATGTCAGATTCTTGATGACCACGTGGCTCATCGATATTGAACATGAAACTTTCAGGGCCGAAAGATATTGTCATAAGACATATTTTGGAAAGGCGGCGAGTTGTAACTAATTTTTTTATGGCCGCTAGGGGCGTCAAAGTTTTTGTTATTTTTTTTGTTAAAATTCCGCCAAAAATGGGTTTCAATCGATGTATTGGGACGAAAATCATCGAAATTAATAATAATAATGATTTGCAAGAAGATGGGGCATAATATATTTTTTTCAATTTAAAAAACTAAAATTAGTGCATCATTTCATCAATTATAATTGATGAAATGATGCACTAATTTTTTTTGGCGGAATTTTAACAGAAAGCAACAAAAACTTTGACGCCCACAAAAAAATTAGTTACAACTTGCCGCCTTGCCAAAATATGTCTTATGACAATATCTTTCGGCCCTGAAAGTTTCATGTCCAATATCGATGAGGCACGTGGTCATCAAGAATCTGACATTTTAATTTTTTATAAAAAATTGTATGCTTCGATTTCTATAATATTCTAGGGCTAGTGGCAGGTCATCATGGGTCATCGAAGAAAAAATACCATTTTGAAAATCGGAGTCACAATGTTAAACATTTTCCCTTATGGCCCTTTGCTCTTTTAAAATATTGTCATTTTGTCTCAATAACGAAGGCCAAATCGAATTTTTTTTATTCTTTCAATTCAAAGGGTTTGTGCCTCTAGGCCAAACAGTAAATCAACACTTTTACAGAGAGGTTCCTGAAAAGGGTCTTGCGTGTGAGACCAGACATCAAGAACAACTGGATGTTGCATCACGACAATGCGCCTTGTCACACAGCTATTTTAGTAAACGAATTTTTGAGCCAGTAAGAAGATACATGTGGCTCCTCTGCCTCCTTATTCGTCTGACTTGAGTCCTTGTGACTTTTTTCTCTTCCCGAGATTGAAAAATCACTTCAAGGGATGTCATTTTGGAACCACAGAAAACATTAAAACGGCTCTAACCTACCAACTGAAGGCTATTCCAGTATATGAGTTCCAGCACTGCTATGAGGAATGGAAGAACCGTCTCCAGCGCTATGTGGCTTCCCAAGAAAGTTATTTTGAAGGAGACCTTGTATAAAAGACGCAAAAAAGATGGTAATAACTCATGTATTACATTTTGGTGTTCCTTATGAAATAACGATTTTGTAGATGCCAAATTCTGTTCATGATTCCTAATACGCACTAAAAATTCACCCTATTGAGCTAAGATGAAATGAAATATCAAACTTTTAAGCATATATGTACCTTAGCATTTTTTGACATTTAGTCTAAAAAAATGGAAAAAATATGTGGTAGATGTAGGTAAATTGAACAAAACTAGTTATCAATATGAATTAAACATTAAGTAAATCATGATATACATATGTACATATACCGTATGTATTCTTAAATTAGTGGCCAGCCAAGAAAAATTAAGGGGAGTAAGACCTAACTGAAGGGTAGAATAAGACAGTTATAATTGCCATGCCAGGCACGCCCCATTCAGAGGGCGTGTCAGTGATAACGTAATGGTATAATTCCCATTTGTTGTCGAATTTTTACCCTCCCTATTTCAATGAGAACGAAGACACCGCCCCGTGGAAGCCAGGGACTGGAGCGGGAGCAGTTCGTTCTGATGTGTGGAATGCCACGGCAAGGTCTGCGTCTGTCTCACTTAATGAACCTCTCTTCACATTTGGAGAATAGAATTTAGTTCACAGACGGTATACGTATTTAACCGACATCATGGAAGGAATTAATACAACTCTTCCTAATCTAGATTTTTTTTCAGATAGACCTCATTTTGATAATAAGCACTTAATACAGTAAATTATTTGATAACCCAAATTAGTGTAAATCGGTAAAACTTTATTTCTGGAGTCCTACTATGTATGACATAATAATATGAATATATTTCAACATATGTACTTCTACAGGTATGCACATATATACATGTGTAGATACCAATATTAATTGCAGTTATTTATAGTACATTTTTGGCATTATTATTTGCATTTATCCTAAGAAAATGTTTGGTTTGATAATGAAGGCAAATAAGAAAGTAAAACGTTTTTAAATGTTACAAATTATGTAAAACTTACTAGTATATTGAAGAGGAAATAACTGGAAAGTATTTATATTTTTGTGCTCCAACTTCTTGTATAAACCGAAGGTGAAATCAATAACTACGCAGAGCTTACTAAATAATGTAAGACAGCAACAGAAAATGTTGTTGCCAACTGTGAGGCAAAGAGAAATATACATATCGGAATTTTCCGCTTTTATAACTACCACCTTTGTTCGACACAACGGAATGCTAAATGGTGTACAACAAATCGGCTACTATACCTTATAAAATATAACTACATATTAATGTAATGTTTATGTTTACATCTCAGATGATTAATGTTTTTTTTTTTATAGATGACTAATGACCGTAAATTACCGTTATTTTAAATGGTTAGTTTCCATGGTCTTCCTTCCATGTTTCCTGCCGTTTATGGAACCTATTTTGCAATATTTCCAGACGACACTGTATATTTTAGACGTGATTTAAGCTGAAGTGAAAATTAAAAATGAAATTTTGAACTTTGAAATGCGCAAAAAATGGAAAAAATGGCGGCAAATTTAAAATTCTAAAAGGGACCAACCAACGCCTTAATGCCCGAGCAATAAATTACCGATAAATTACTAAATGACCGCAGTCACTGACATTTCTCACAACGCTAGGAAAAATATTAAAATATTTTTTTATGTAATGATTTTATGTAAAATAAATGTCTACACAAATAAAATATTTTTTTAAAGTTGCTACTAAATTTTTGAATTAACATTTCATTTCATTAACATTTTGATAGAAGTCAGTTACAAAGTGAAATAACTGAAGGATATTTTGTAGATCATGCAGAAATCTAATAAAGCACTCCAACAGATAAAATTTTCGACAAGCGTTTTCCCTCATTTTCAAAACATGAAGTAAAAAGTTTTACAGTGTTAGTAGTATAGCTATCCGATTCCTGGAGCACTTCGATGGCTTGTCTATCCGAAGCGACCACCTAGTAGGTGGGTTTGGTGAAGGTCATGCAAGAAGTGTCACCAGGCGTGGTGAAGAAGTTGTTGTCAATGACCAGAGTGTGCTGAAGAAGTAAATGAATGGATCCAAAGCTCAGCTAGGGGGTATTTTTATGAACTTAATCTAAGCTTTGTTTGTACAAGGAGTGTTCGTCATCTGATATTTTTTTTACCTGTCGTGTACAAGAAGTGATCGACAATGACCAGAGGCTGCTGAAGAAGTACATTGCACCTGAACAATTTTTAACCTGTTTAACTAGTCTTTACCTATAAGTGTATTGTTTGGCAAGGTGTGTTTTAGCTTATCAAGTTTAGCAAGAAGACAATGTGAAGACGTCGTCAATGACCAGAGGCTGTCGCCTAACTCTGACGTGTTAAACTTTGACATTTCTCAAATAAATAATGATGTGTTAATCTTGCCGTGTCAGCTAAAGATAAAATGCATTTTTAATTTATTTCTGACTAGCGACCCGCCTGGCTTCCACACGGTTTACGACATCACATTAGAAACCTCTAAAATTGTCAGTGTTTCTCTACTCTATTGTGTATGTATTATACATATAAACCTTCCTCTTAAATCACTCTATCTACTAAACAAAACTGCATCAAAATCCGTTGCGTAGTTTTAAAGATCTAAGCATACATAGGGACAGTCAGACAGCGGGAAGCGACTTTGTTTTATACTATGTTATGATTATGATATAGAGACGTTGCAAAAACTGTTAATCATATTGTTATCATATATTCTTAGATTTATTCTTGTTTTTCTCGCCCAGCTTATCTCTGACGTGTTGACCTTTTACCTTGCTGTGTGTTGTTTTTGAATTTGCATTTCTTAAAAAAAAAACGGACGTTTTCTTAGTAGCTACTAGCTACTATACTTAGTAGTTCGGTGTTTCGTGGAAAACATCAGTTTTTTTTAAGAAATGTAAATTCAAAAACAACACACAACAAGGTTAAAGGTCAACAAGAAAAACAAGAAAAAATCTAAGAATATATGTATGTCCGGTTTTTTGTTTCTACGCCGAAGGTTTCAGTACCCACTCCAGGATTATATTTCTTATACAGGATATAAATGATGATGTAGTAATCTTGCCGTGGTAGCTAAAGATAAAATGCATTTTTTTCTAATATATAGACGTTGCTAAAATGTTAATAAAACTGTTATCACACATTCCTAGAAGTGTTATGTATAGGTATTTAACATACTCTTGTATGTACATATTTTTTTCAGATGCATTATGAGCGCAAAGTTGGAATTCTAAATATGTTATCTACATATGTGTCTTACGTACATATACATACATATGTAGGTATAATTATATGTAGCTTCAGCTGAAATTATTAAGCGTGTATCATGTATATAAATACAAGATACATAAATACATTATATAAATCTTATACACCATAGGAAAGTGCAAGATTTCAAAGCCGAGCATTAATAAATAAGAAAAGAATAAACTCTTCAAATAAAGGGAACTGACAGAGAAATATTATATCCTTAGTTGCCAGACTGATATGTTGTTTTAAAGCTGTTATAATTTATTCTCTGTCTCTTCTTCTCTTTTATTGTCTGTCTCTGTGTTTACATCAATAGGGAACCAATAAAATTATGTAGGCGGGACGCCCCGCCCATAAATTATAATGCGCACGTGTGAATTGCATTCTTCTCTAGACTCTAACAATAAGTACAATAATCGAAATAAGGAATCAGTTTAGCCGTGTTTGCGTAAATATAATGTGTGGTTTCAACGAGACGGCTGCCCGGTCCACAACAGCCGACAAGTAACAAATTTCTTGGAAACCACATTTCCTGGGCGACTTATTAGTACTACGGGCACAATTAAATGGCCACCCAGATCCCCCGATTTATCGCCCAACGACTTCTTCCTTTGGGGATATTTAAAACAAACTATTTACGGACATGAATATGAAAGACCACAAAATTTAAATGATTTACGGGCCAGAATTGTACAAGTCCTAAATAATATTTCCCCTGAAGTGTTAGAACGCGTAAGAACTGAGTTTTACGATAGACTAGGTTTTTGCGAAGCACAAAGGGGCGACATTTTTGAACCACTTATTCAATAGGCATTTTTTATTTCTTTCGTATTATAACTGTTAATTAAGGACCGGTTAATTAAGGAATACAAATATTTGAAAATAAATACAATTATGTTCGTACACTTCTTTTAAGTGTATGGGATAATTGTAAAAGTCAGAATTACGTAAGAATTTCGTTTCATACGGCTAAGTCAATGTGCACGCCAATAGCGGCGAAAAAGTACTGAGTTCCACTCCACACTCCACTCAAATTCAACGAAAGGCGTGTAGGCAATATCCCACCCCACAACCTGTTATGTTATACGTTTCTAATATGTGCACAAGCGTGAACCACTGTAGCATCTAACTGTCTTTGTCTGTCCTTACTGGTGTCTTTTAACTTATTCTCTTCTACACATGTATCGCCAATATGTAATAGTGCAATTTCCTACCCTAGTATATTTATATCTTGAGAAAGAACACTAACAGCCCTCTACTTCACTGAATACAATATTTTAAGTCATATATTTTTTTGGTCACTTATTTTGAATAAAAAGTTGTTTATTCCAAACCAAATTAGAACATTTTTAACACCAAGTAAAGATCATAATAACCTTTGATTATTTAACAAACTCCAATTCAGATGGAGTAAATATGTGTTTAAAAAGTAAAAAATATGTTTTTTTACTTTGCTCATAATCAGTATCACGTTTCATATAACAGAAAACAGAATGTAATTCAAGCTAAAAGCGTAGTTTTTGAGATATTTTAATAGGTAAGTAATATTAAATATTTAACAGCTGTTTCTAATCGATTCAATGTCAATATTCAATCTAATCTTGCCGCAAAGAGCCACATAATCCGCAAAATTAATACCAAAAGACATTAAAACGGCTGAAGAAAGCCGAAAATGAAACATAATGTTCTAAATACCCCAATGAATCGACGAACCGCTAATATTATTATCTATAATATTAGATGTTGCTTGGATTAATTTGTTTGTTTCTCAACTTAGTTTTCTTGCTAATCTAGGGACCATCTTTATAGGACATAGTTATTGTCAGAAAACCTGAAGAAGAATAACAAAGAAAGATAACAATACAGAATAAATCTCTCTTGAGGAAAATTGCAAAGCGTCATTAATTCCGTATTACCAAAACATACGTTACCGAGCAAAATAGTTGCATATTATTGTTATTAACTACGATGATTTTTTTTTAAATTTTGAACAGATTAGTTCATTTGTTTTTCGATTCTGTTTTATTTGGCAGATTTTTAGACTTTAGAAGATTTTGTATTGCAATAAAAAATTTTACTTTTAATTTCACTGCCACACAAAAAAAGTTGTCTGAAATGTACATGTGATATATGAATTATATCACATGTACATGAACAGAATTACTCCATCACCCTTCAATCTCCAGCAAAATACCAAAGAATAGTCAGAAAAATGAAGAAACATCCGTAATGGACTGTACTTTATGTGTGATACGTAGTTTCCGAAGTAAAGAGACATCCAAAAAAAAAACGTCATCAACTCTGTCTATGAACGAGAGAGATGGAAATAGCGGTCATGTAAGCTTTTCGGTTATGTCAAACTTTTGACAAGTGTCTGTCACAATTTGTAAAATAAACAATGGCTGTCATATATGATGTGACAGTCTTGACATGTAAATAAGATTATAAATTCGATTAAGAATAGAAATACCTACGTCTTGGCCAACTTTGATGACGTTTTTTTTGGATGCCTTTATATTTTTGTTCACACGTTTTGTGGACACGAATCCGGTATCATCTATCTACAGTCTTCAGTACTTTGCTGAAGACTTTGTTTTTTTAATTTAATTCAATAGTAAGACGAAATGAAACCATATTTTTCTGATTATTGCTCATTCTCATCATTTCAAGTAAAGCTATTGAATTTGTAAAAAAATATAATAAGATTCTCGTACTGACATAGTAAGCATTCTAGCATAACTTTTCCATTTGAAGGGTTTTGTATTTAATGTCGAAAAAAATTAATAAGCACGTACCTACGTACATCAAATAGGCATTTATTTTCAAATATCAAATTTGGCCTCATTCGATTTCCTTTCCCTCAGTTACACGGCAAAGTCAAACCCGTTTGATGTCAACGCTATCTTCAAAACAAAAATAAATGTTTCAAATTTTGGGAGCAAGTGAATTAATATCAGATATTAACAATTTGACTCAGAACAAGAAGGCATACTTTTTTTAGGAATGTATATTTTAAATTTTAAACATATATGCGTGTTAGCCATTGTTTAAATTATTATTATTAATTTCCAATTATGAAGGTCATCACTAATATAATTAAAACATTAAGACAAGACTTTTTCATCAAGACATTTGTAAAAATACTGATTTATTGTATTAAGATGTATTGTATTGTCAATTTGTTAAGATTCTATGATTTTTTTCCTCTTAAAAAAACTGCTCTCGTTAAACTAATCTGTCAATGTCATTATAAATGCCATACCTCAATAATTGATATGAAATAATTAACATGTAGAACACTCATCAGTGCGTTCCCGTATTGCTCATTGCGTAGTCATAGTGTAAATTTAGAATAACATGCATACATAAGAATGTACTAGTACATAAGGACAGTTAGGTGAAGAGGAATCAAATAATTGTATGATTAATAGATAATATCATATGTGTGTATGTGGCATTTTCAAGAAAAAACGTATATTTGGTGTAAAATTATGGTTAACTATTCGTTACAAAATGCGTTTAATATGTATTCTGAGTAAATTTGATTACCATCTTATAACTGCTTAAAATGAGTATTGCTTTCTTACATTGAAACCGTCTTGTAACTTCTGCATTAAAATGATTTATTTCTAGCAGTTTATAACTTCTAGCAGTTTTAAAATTTGCAAATGAAATAGTTGTTTAGGTCTAAACATTTTATTAAGCTGTTTATTACTATTTTATATTATAGGGCCGCTCGCCATCTTGAAACTAAAAAATTGTATACTTCTTTAGTATCCAGAGTACACCAAGAATAGCTTTGCCCGCGAATTGCACATAACGAATGTAATACGAAATAAAATGTCGTACCCGAGATATAAATGAGATAACCCCAAAAAAACAATTACACACTGTACTTCTCGAAGCGTTCACGACTGCAGCTGCAAAAGAATTTAAATGTAGTAATGGAAGGTCTAAATATTTCCTAGCTCTTTTATTAAACAATCTAGTCGCTCTTTTTCTTGTCTCTCTTTTTTTTTGCAACAGAATAAGTATTTTTGCTCTGGAACTACATTTGTAAGTGTTTCCTTACAAAAGAAGAAAACGAATCCAATGTATATTCAATAAAATATAAATACGTAAAAATCACGTGTAACTTTCACAGCGAAATTGTGCACAAGTTGGACAAAACTTGGTGTCAAAATAGACAAGTAGTTGCAACATTATAAAACATTACTCGCAGACTTATTAGACAGATTGGCAAAGTCAAAGTCATCAAACAGTTTATTTCTAACCTTAAAAATCCAATTGAATTGATTACCTTAGTTCCACATTACTTAGTTTAACTGATGATATATGTTCTGCTGTTGACGAGAAGAAACTTTTACTATTAGTATTGCTGGACTTTACAAAAGCCTTCGATACTTTAAACCATTCTCTTTTAAATGCCATCCTAAAATTTGTAGGGCTTTTACCAAGTGCTGTCCAATTTTTTAAGTAATTATTTAACCAACAGAGTTCAGGCTGTTACTTATGACAGCAAAATATCAGCATTTCTTGGTGTTAATACCGGAGTACCTCAGGGTTCGATTTTCGGACCACTACTACCAGATCAATGTCATTATATAAATTTAAGAAATACATTATCTGAAATATTGACAGCATTTTGTAACTTACTTATACCAGACCACTATTTATTATACCATTATCATATAATATATTATTAAAATAATCAAAGACTTATTTATAACAGTTTTAAACTATGTTTTGTATTTACATATTATTCTATTTAGTTGTATGTCACTGATTCTTTTTTGGGACTATCTAGCCATCTGCGGCTTTTTGGGGGTTAGGTGGTTGAACAGGTAGTCAACTTAGTTGTTAATCTGAACCTCGCCCTTATCCATTACTTATTTAGTTATTTCGCTTATTGTATTTTGATTTAACCAGATGGATAATAAAGACCTTTATTATTATTATTATTATTATTATTATTATTATTATTATTTCGCCGACTTTATAGTCACACTTCTCAGCGTAAACGTTGGGAAACATTCACCCATTCCTGCTGCAGACAGTGATGGCTTGATATCTCATCCCCGCCTCCAGCAGAAATTAGGCTCAGGCGAGGGGAGGAAATTCATCCTGTCCCAAAACCTTTCTAACAATGTGACAAGTTTGTAGTACAACTGCCTTCTGGCCATTTCGAATAATATTATAAGACAGTCCTAATGCCGCGATGTTCTTGGCGAATCTGGTCGTCATCACGCCTTCTGCCGATACAACTAGGGCGTACGTCTCCACCTTCTCCAGTTTCCATAGGCGCTTCAGCTCGATTGATAGATTTTCGTATTTCTCGATCTTCTCCCGTTCAGTCTTCTGAATGTTGTGAGTAAGTGGCACTGCGATGTCTATGATGATCCCTCTTCGTTGTTCCTTGTTGATCAGTACAATGTCTGGTCGGTTGAAGTCCACTGTTCGGTCGGTGATGATTAGCCTATCCCAGTACATCACTGCTGTTTCGGATTCCAGCACAGCTTCCGGGGCGTATTTGTAGTATGGCGAAGCCGTCGCTAACAGGCCATACTTGAGTGCCAGTTGTTGGTGGACCATCTTCGCAAGTTGGTTGTGCCTGCCGAGATATGGTGACTCTGCTAGCGCGGGACACCCTCCTATTATGTGCTCTATAGTTTCGCCTGCAGATCCACATTTCCTACATATGTCTTCGACGTCGTCTCTCAGGATATGCTTCTGGTAATTTCTTGTTTTTATAACCCTGTCCTGGATGGCAGTCAAGAAGCCTTCGGTCTCGGGGTACAGATAGCCATCGGTAAGCCATTTTAACGAATTTTCTTTGTCGATGTGGTCTGGCTGTAGCATTTTCGGAAAACGTCCCTGCAAATCATGTTCCATCCACTGGGTCCGGAGCTCCTCTTCTGTTGGTACGTCGACCGGAATAAGTTCACATCCCAGGCCCAAAGGCGTGTATCCAGCGTCCTCTCTTGCTACTGCTGATATTAGCGGGTCCCTGTTCGTTAGCAGCTTTCTTCTTAAGGAAGCTTCTTGATTAAGGCACTGATTTTTGATATTCAATAGACCTCTCCCACCTCGTCTTCGCGGCAGGTAGAGTCTGATTACGGAAGAGTTAGTATGTAAGTGCCTGAACTTAGTTAGGAGCCGCCTGGTAAGTCGGTCGAGCTCATCGAGATCAGTAACGGACCACTTGACGATTCCGAAAGAGTATGTCAGCACTGGGACAGCCCACGAGTTGATGGCTTTGATAAGATTGCCTCCATATAAAAGCGTATTCAGCAACTTTGTCACGCGGCTCTTGTATTTCTCTTGGAATTCTTTCTTCAGTTGTGTGTGGTTGATCCTGCCGTCTTGACACACTCCCAAGTAACGGTATTGCTCTTCCGGTGGTAGTTGATGGATGTCGGCATATACCTCTGGATTGTTATGAGGTGCTCCCTTCACAATACTCAATGTGGCGCACTTATCCAGGCCAAAGGACATTTTGATGTCGTCGCTGAAGGTCCTAGTAGTTCCAATGAGGGCCTGGAGATTTGCCTTGGACCCACTGAAGAGTTTTAGATCGTCCATGTAGAGCAGGTGAGTGAGTGTTGTTCGGTTTCTCACGTTGATCTTGTACCCAGCTGTTGTCTTATTCAGTAGGGTTAATAATGGGTTGAGTGCCAAACAGAACCAAACCGGCGAGAGTGAATCACCTTGGAAGATTCCCTTCTTGATGTCAACTTGACCTGTGTTCCCTCTAGAGACCCAAATGTTTGTTTTCCAAGACTGCATAAGATGTTGGAGAAGAGCTGTTATCCGAGGGCAGATTTTGTAAATTTCTAGGACTTTTAGTAGCCAGTCGTGAGGTACCGAGTCGAACGCCTTGCTGTAGTCAATGTAACACATATGCAGGTTTCTTCTTCTTACTTGGGCTTGCTTCAATACCACAGCGTCGATTTTCAGTTGATGTTTACACCCCGCTGCGCCTCTGATGCATCCCTTTTGTTCTTCCTCAAAGATGTTGTTTTCCAAGCAAGATTTTTCCATTTATGATAGACGTGAACAGCTTATATATTGTTGACAGACACGTGATGGGTCTGTAATTCTTCGGTTGTGCAGCATCACCCTTTTTGAAAAGCATGAACGTGTTGCCTGTCATCAGGAAATCAGGTACGACATGCGGATCGTTGATCGCCTCCGTGAAACACTTTGCCAGAATGCCATGAGATGCAGGTAGGTGCTTGAGCCAGAAATTGTGAATCCCATCAGGGCCCGGTGCTTTCCAGTTCTTGGTCCTCTTGATTGCCGCGGCTATGTCCTCTTCTGTGATAATTCCGACAGCCATTTGGTTGAGATCTTCGTTGTGTGCTTCAATTTCCTCAATCCATGGCGCGTTCTCGTTGTATGTGTCGACGTCACTCCATATAGAATTCCAGTATGTTGTGAATCGGGCTGGGTCGATTTCTGCAGGTTGTTCTTCATCCTGTTTCTCCAAGCTCCTCAAAAACTGCTTTTGGTTGTTCTCGAACGCAGCATTCTGTTGTTTTATTTTTGTTAGCTTGTTGTATCTACGTAGCCTGGCACCCTTCGCTTTCGCCTTTTGTCTTAGAAGATCTTTGAGGTTTAATAGTTGTTGCCGATGGTCTGCACTATTCAGATCTATCTGCGCCTTTCTAGCTATGGCTTGTGTTTTAGCCATGACCCTTCGAGAGTTGTTTCCTACTAGAAATTCGTTGAGGACATCAGCGTCAGCTCTATGCTCGTCGATGTTCTTCTCAAGCCTCTTCCTCCACATCGGGGTATCACTGTCCTTTTTCCTTCGGTTGGGATTCGGCGTATATACTTGCTGTCCATTCAATTCAAGGATGAGTGCTGATGCACAATAGAGAGCCAAATGTGCCTTTTGTAGATCATTTGTGCCATCCAAATATTGTTGTAGAATACTGTTGGCACTGGATATTATGTCACGCGCTTTGTTGACATTCCTGAGTTTAGGTATTCTGGGTCTATTAAGTGGATTTATGAGCTCGTAGTGGGTCACAAGCTGTAGGAATCGTTCTCGTCGTTCTTCATGCTGGCTTCTCGGTAGGTGTGCATCACTGATCCTTCCCTCTGATCTAGACGGCGTCGACGTTGGTGTAATAAGTCTTTGCAGTGGTTGGATTACTTCTTCCGCACGTATTTCCGGTTGAATTTGAAACTCCTCTTGTTGGTATAGGATCTGGCCGACTTCTCTCTTGACTTCCTGTAGTTGAAGATCTGTGAGGTAGCGCTTCCTAACGATGACGTTTTTCCTGTCTACAATATTTTGTTCAGTGATGTTGAACGTGGGATTTCTTCGCAAGAATTCGGCATGTAGTGAATGTCTCCATCCGGGGAGCGGCTCGTCTCTGCAGCGGTTGATGATGTAGAACGTCCTCATAACTTCTATGTTCATTTCGTTTATTATTATTATTATTATTATTATTTCGCCGACTTTATAGTCACACTTCTCAGCGTAAACGCTGGGAAACATTCACCTATTCCTACTGCAGACAGTGATGGCTTGATATCTCATCCCCGCCTCCAGCAGAAATTAGGCTCAGGCGAGGGGAGGAAATTCATCCTGTCCCAAAACCTTTCTTACAATATGGCAAGTTTGTAACAATATTATTATTATTATTATTATTATTATTATTATTATTATTAAAACCTCAAACCTAACGATTCCATAGACCCCAGAAGATCTGTAATCATTACATATCTAAGTAAACCTGAATTATTATATCACTTTGGTAATTTTGGTCGTCCTACAAAATATTAAAAAATACGTTGCTTTGATTCGCTTTATTCATAATTCCTTGCTGTATATTCGAATACTCTTCAGTTTCTCCTACTTCCTAGAACAAATATATAATATTTTTTGATAAATTATAAAATTTATTGTTCGGTGCCAGGAGACGCTAATATTGCCAACTAGTCAACTGCCAACATTCTTATGTAAGTAAATCCTAATACGAAGCTTTAGGAGAGTACAAAAGGTAATTTACTCGAGATATATGTTAATATTATTGTGTTGATAGATATCTAGCAGAAGTCGGAAAGCTAAATTTGATACTACACCGTTTATATAGTAAATGCTAAAACGATATGAAATTAAAAGATTGCGCCAGAACTATTTTCGATAGTAGTTCGTGTCCACAATTTTTCTCTAATTTTTTAACAGCCTTCGTGGTCTAACATGTCACGAAATTAGGTTACCAATGTCAAAACAAGGTTGAAGAAGAGTCCAATAAAGCAAGCAAAACAGGCATCGTGAAAAAAACAAGCTTAAAATACACTAATTATAGGAAATTTGTTATGATGATGAACGTAATAGAAAATTTTTATTTAAACTTTGAATATATTCCTCATATTTTCAGTTGTTGCTAATCATTCTTATGAAACGCTTATATGTTGATATCTTAATTTAGATGTTAAATTGGAAAATAAAACAAAAATCGTCCAGACGCAATCGCTTTGCAAATTTATATGTTTAGAAAAAAGAATAAATACATATTTTGATCAAAAACAGGTTAGTATTTCAATAAATGAATCTGTTTTTGAAATGGCAAAAACTGTTTCTTAAATAAAACCCAGGCTATTAATATCTCAGTTAAACGTAATTTTTACAGTGTAATTGATCTACTAGCCACTTTCGAACATAATAATGATTTTAACACTCTTCAAAAACATTATTTTATACAGAATGTATAACACAACTCCGAATTCTTTGAGAAAAAAATGTTCAGATTTCCAATAAGTTTGTTTACTCCGAATCATCCATTTGTATTAGTCACTTTTAAACGATGTTTTCAATTTTTCTTGATCGATAATAATTTATCTTCAGTTGTGGAAATTTCTGGAGAAAATTTAAATAAAAACATATCAAATAATAATAATAATAAAGTAATTTAACAAATAGATTATAATCCTACTAAACAAACAACACGCATCCTGACCAAATCAGTCGACGTCAGTAAAATCTAACTAAAAAATTAATAAAATGGGAACAATTGCTTTTCTCCTTAAATATACCTAATACTTTGTAATAATTGAATCGTTAATCATGATCAGACTCTTCAGCGAACGTCGGTAAAGCAACCCAAAGTATCTGCACCAGAATATTGATATAGATATTGATTTTGTTTGTTTGCTTGTCGACTATATGCAAGTTGGCGTTTTCAAAAACAAGATTTTCAATTTTTCATGTTTTATTCTGTCTTACGTCAAAAATAAGGAGACTGATAGATAATAAGTCACGATGCCCATTTGTGAAAATCATCGCCTAAGCTAACGCCATTGGAAAATGACTCATAATAGTCCAGGAGCTCGTGACTAAAAACTGCAAGAGTGTGGTAAAGGCCCATATTTCGATACTGTGTTATAATGAGCAATTCAAAAAAAAAAACATCATCAAAGTTGGCAACATCAAAACAACATAAGAAAAGACGTATTTCTATTCTTAATCTTAAGTTTTTTCACTTGTCAAAAATTTGACAAAAAAGTTTCGCTTCCAGTTTCGACATTATTCGACGAACCGCTATTTCCATCGCTCTCGTTCATAGCTAGATTTGATTATTATGTGCATCAGACTAGACTACATTATTGCCATGTATAAGTTGGGCCTCAGGGTGCGCCATCAGATGGTTTATTTTTAAAATTGCTATTAAAACTACATCGTTGAATATTTTTAAATGATTGTTGCTTAGCAGTAGTTCATTCTTTTCACCCAATTTTGCAATACAACTCGATTGATGTTTTCCTTCAGGGCGTCAATTGTTTGTGGATCGTTGGAGAACAACGGTTCTTAACATGTCCCCATCAAAAATAGTCCTGAAACTGAAACACGGTTACCGAATTTAGTGTGCAAAAGATCGATTGTTTCACGACTTGTGTGACACGTTGCTCCATCATGCTGAAACCAAAGCTCGTCCAAGTCCAATACGTCCAATCGCGGCCACAAAATTTCAGTTAACATGTCTCTGTAAAGTCACAGCGTCACAGTTAATGGAATGTAATTTACTGTGACGCTGTTACCATCTTCATTTTGAAAGAAGTACGGACCAATGATGCCACCACTCCAAAACCCACACCAAACAGTCACTCTTGCAGGATGCATTGGCTCCTCTATGACTACGTGTGGATTTTCGGAACCCCAAATCCTACAGTTCTGTTTATTAAGATGTCCTCCGAGATGAAAATGAGCTTAGTCCGAAAAAATGAAATGATTTTTCGATTGAAATCGGCGTCATTTTCAAACTCATTTAAAGCCCGCATGGAGAAGCGATAACGAAGTGGTTTGTCATTTTCCTTTACCTCTTGAGTAAGTTGCAATTTGTAAGTAAGCAATCCGAGGTCTTTATGCAATATTCTCCTCAGAGAAGTGCGACTGACATTAAGTTGTTGTGCTCTGTGACGAGTTGAGGTTCTTGGGTTTTCACGCACACTTTGGGCAACAGCAGCAATTATTTCAGCTGTGCGCACCGGACGAGCACGTGGATGACATCTGTTATCCATAATCATGCCAGTTTCACGAACTTTCCTTAAGAACTTTCACACACCAGGCGCTGACGGAGCTTCATTTCGACCAAAAATTGTTCTCAATTTTCTCACTGTTTCTGCAACACAGCATTCACTTTGGAAATATTTTTTCTATATTTCCCAACGTTGTTAAAAAGTAAAACTATCCATTTCTTACAGCGGAGGTTAGACACCACATATATGTTAAATGTCAAGCGCGTCAGTGTCGGCAATGTAGAAATAACACTCAGTTTAAAAAGAAACCAATAGATGGCCCACCCTTTATTTTTAGTCATTAGCAGTAAAACTGAAAAAAAAATAGGAAATGGAGAATAGGAAATGTAAAGCGTTACATATGACAGAAAATAAGCAATTAGGTGTTTTACTGGCATTTCAAGATAATCCACACAACAATATTCATCAGGTTGGATATTATTGAAGATAATATTTCGTTAGCTGGTATAAAAAACGTGTTGCAACTTGCAATGTGGCATTCTTACAAAATAAAGTTTATTCAAAAATTATCTGAAGATGATCCCGCCAGAAGAAAATAATTCTGTGAGGTAATGGATATGACAATATGGATCAAACATTGGGCGCATTCAGGGACGGTCAGCGGCTGAGTAGCTAACTTAGCTACTTCCCTGAATGGACGTGGCTGACACTTTTTTGATCTCAGCGGATGACCAATTTACTAAGCCTAAAATATTATAGCTGAGATGCTGACTTGACAATAATTCTATCATGATTCTCTCTGTCGTTTTATCTGTGCTGTGAACAACTGAATTTTAACGTACTTTTAAACAAAAGTTATAGAAAACAAAATACCTATTGCTTGTTTTTAAACAAAAGTTATGGAAAAGAAAACGAACCTTTGTGTTTTAAGTGTCTTTAAGCACAGAACACGGCAGGGAATTATGAATCCATGATTCATGAAAGTTATCTATGCCATAGAACATATTACGTTTTCTAGATCTTTGCGAAACTCATACAAACGATTCAGGGAGTGTTAAGCCGCTGACTGTCAGAAAAGGCTAACTACTAACACATAGCGGTCAGCGGCTGAGCGTCCCTGAATGCGCCCATTTTATATCCCGAGTCTATACAGTGAAGTTATCCGCCAAAATAGTATGTGTTGGGCAAAGGGAAATCCTCTGGATGCAAGAACACCACACATAAAACCCACGAAAAGTAAGCGTTTGGGCGGGAATTGTTTGAAATCGAATTATTGGATCGAAATATTAGATCGAAAAGCTGACTGGTGTCAGATATCTTCAGTTTATGCAAGAAAATGTCATCTGTTGATTATTTATCGCGCAAATAGAAATTATTCTAATATTCCTGAAGAAAATGTATGGCTTCAATAATGTTACGTCTGAGCTGTACAGCGTTATCTCAATCAGATTTTCCCAAGAGGCGGATAGGTAGACAAGGAGCAGTTGAGTGGCCTCCAAGATTTCCATATCTTACGCCATTAGGTTATTTCTTGTGGAATCACTTAAAAAAAATGGTGTGTAGAAAACTGAGCAAATTGACAAAATATTTAAAAGAGAAGAAATGAACAAAATGACTCTAGAAGTAATAAATAAGGTTCGAAATTAGTTTTTTTCCTGTTTGGGACATTGTCAAGCTGAACAAGGCCGCCAGTTTGAACATTTATTGTGATCAATGTAATTACCTCTTGTTAGTATCATATATTTTGTTTTCACGTTAAACATTGGTTTTTTACGACTGATATTATTTTATTAAATATATGTCCGAAAATAATAATAAAAAAATCTCTGTTCTAATAAAGCGCTCTTGGTACATTCTTTTAATTCATATTCGATAATTTATGACAAATTTATGACTCAAAAACTTATAATCTGAAGGGTCATGGCCGTCTTATATTGAGGAGGTTAGGAAATGTGTTACTTATATGGTACCTACCATTTAATAATGAAATTATGTAGATTTAAAAAATATACAGGGTGTTCCATTAAACATCAATATTTGGACGCATTTACTGTGAAACTAGAAATGATACCAAAATATTTGCTACGTCAAAGAATGGCTAGCTTCATCAGCTCCATTGAAAAGATTATTATCATATATCTTTATGATTATAAATACACCTTGGAGATATACATTATCTGACATTTTCAGTTTTAAATCTTCAAGAAGTTGGGATATGAAATCTGTAAGTGCTACTACTATGTAATGGTTTTTTTTCACTACCGTTATTTTCCTTTTATCTACAGTTTTCTTAAAGTTTTGTACCTTTGTAAATTACTAATTTGTAATTTTTGTACTTCTAGAAATGATTACAGTTATTTTTATATATTAATAAAGTTATCTGTCCTGTTACCCATTATATGTTTATATTTTTAAAAAATACGTTTAAAAAAATATCAATTAAATTATGTCTTCAATGCTATTGACAGTATCAGTTTGAAATATCATTTTTTTCATACAACAGTGGGATGTATATGCACGTATACCGAATATCATTTATTTATTAGAACGATATAAGATGCTTACTTTTTTAAGATCCAAATTCTGGCACAAACAATTAAGTTTGTGCCAGAATGAAAAGTATCTTAAATTAATCGAAAGTGTCTTAGATACTTGATGGAGTATCTTGTATCTTTAGATACTTATTGAAAAAAATATCTAGATCCTTAAGTAACGTAGATACTTTTTCTTGAGTATCTTTAAAAAGTGTCTTAGTTACTTTATTAAAGTATCTTTCCCAGCTCTGTACAGACTGTGTATTTCAAAACAAAAAAAAATCGATTTCAATATATTTAATGCATTTGATTCAATTGCATTGCGCCATGACTCATATAATGAAATGTGGGCTTTTTGGAAAATTGTTTGCAGTTTTCGGTAATGACTACACAGGTCTTAGAAAGACAAAAAAATGCGATGAACCAAAATTTAGTTATAAGGAATGTTTCGAGGTCATTCGTAGCTTAAAAATATCAAAAAATAAAAATCCTAGCTGCTCCCTTTTTCGAGATATATACATAATCGTATATTAATTTGATTTTGATCAAATACTTACAATTTCAAAGGTCTTATAACTAGCTTTATTCAAAATTCTCAATTCATGTAACCAATTTTTATCTAAAAGATAAAGAGATTTGTCTAGAAATCTACAGCCGTACAAAACTTGATTACTAATAAAGATATGTTGTTTATCTTAAATAATGTTTTATTTTAGAGTGAAATACTCAATCAATCAGACAGTATTTTTCCCATTAGAAAGTCACAAATTCTCTAAAAAGTAGAACAAGATTTTCAAATTTAATGTTTAACCAAGACTCTCTTCTTTCTCTTTCTTTTGCAAGGAAATAAAATGTACAATCAGATTTAATGTAACTTACATTATTAAAACAAGAGTTTTATCGGATTTCATGTACCTCACCTATCTTACGCCTTATTCAATTACTTTAATGTACCTCATTCAAAAGAACTTAAATACCAGTTTTCTTCATTTTTCAATTTTGGGCACTGCGGAGTTCAACTTAGTAGGTAGTTGTGCAAAAACTGCATTATTTCAATGTACGTAAGTTTAGAAGTTTAATAGAGTTAAAAGTCGTTCGAAATAAAATTAATACTGTATAAACTGTGAATTTACGTTTTAAAAAAATATTCGAAAAAATATATATTCGAAAAAGGGAGCAGTTAGGATTTTGATTTCACGAGATTTCAAAGTTACAAATGACCTAGAAATATTCCTTACAACCCAATTTCGGATCCATTTTTTTGAACCCAATTTGTTGTCTCTTCAAGACCACTGTGACTAATACCACACCGTCACAACGTCTCCTTACTAGGGATGGGCGATACCGATCCGATATATCGAAGTATCGATACTTCGTTTGTAATACATCGAGTTTTTGGCATCGATAATTCTCTCGAGCGATATTCTAAAATATCGATATTTTCGTTGCGATACCGAATAAGTATCGAAAAATTTTTACCCGGTAAAAAAACGCGTGTTCGCCCTATGTTGTTAGTTGCCAATAGTGATGTCAAATACAGTTACTTTTTAGTACTCAGAGTAATCGTTACTTTTATACCGCGTACTCGTTACTTTGTATTCGTTACTGAGTACAGTTACTTATGTATACGACGGTACAAATTACTTTTTAACGTTACTAGAAGTACAGTTACTTGTAACTTTGTTCGTCTGAGGAATCTTTTCATTAAAAAAAAGGACTTTATTAACAGTAGGTGTCATTCTGAAATATAAGATAATATAAAATGTGTATGTCAATTAAAAACATAATATTTCATTTTTCTCCTGCAGAGTGCACTAAAAAAGGTAAATAAATAATTAAATTCTGTGATATACTTATTTCACAATAATTATTAGGTATCAGTGTTCATCACGTTGAATAATTACAAATTACCTATTATATAAAATATCCGATCGTATACTAGACACCTTAATAAACACCAATATCAAACTCAATATCCTAAATCCGCCCGGTGTAGTAAGTTACAGTTATAGGCAGGTACAAGTACGAGTACGAATACTACCGAGTCCGAAATATTCGTCGTTACATGTAATCATGACTCGGGGCAACGGAGCCAGTTCCAAAGTACTCAGTACCGAATACTTTTTCCAACGATTACTCAGTATCAGTTACTTCGCCAAGTAACGGATAAAAAGTAACGAATAGTTACAATACTGACATCGCTAGTTGCCAAAACAATCGTACAAGAGTGAATTTCTGTTGTTTGTTGCGGGTTTTTTTGCAAAAACTTCGATGAACATCAAGTAAGTGTTTAACCTAACCTAACTCTCTGTATTTGCTTTAATGTTGGCAAGAGTCTGTGTTTACAGCACAGGCCATCTCTTAACCTAACTCTCTGTACACTTTTCTGCTAATGGTAATTTTTTTTTGCAACGATCTGAAGAAATTTGGAATTTTCATTCAAAATGAGTGAAATACATTTGCAAAAAAAACTGTTATTATAACTTTATATGTGTGTTAGTTTTTGAAAAACTGTTAGAAAAACTTGTTTATAAAAAAAATTGTTCCATTTTTAGCAAAATGAGAAAACGCTTATTATTAGGGACAATATTTGTGATGCACGGAAAAAAGATATGTAAGCATTAATAAATAGTAATAGTATGACGATGGAGGGTTTTCATTCAATTTTTACCATTAAAACAGTAAAAAATTGAATGAAACCAATCTTTTTTCGAGTCAGTACTTTTCTTTTTTTTATGCGTTCGATTAATCGAAATGTTTTTTTAAATTTATGTTATTGATCAAAACCAAAGAAATGGGTATTTTTATTTTTGTTGATCTCGCTTGAAGTTGAGAGAAATTTGAAGTTTTAATTTATTTCAGAATGTTTATTCCAGAGCAATTCTTTTATCCTTTTTAATAAATAATAAAAAAAATAAAAATAAATCGTTTGTTAAACTGGATTATTTTCCTGCTCATCAAATAATTTTTTATCTTTATATTCACATTAAATTATTCTAAATGTTCAAATTTTGGAAAAGTATTCATTTGATTACCAATATATCGATTAATTTTGATAGATATATCGATACCCGGGTATCGAAAAACTCAAAATACTTGCAATACCGCGTATAGATATTTTTGCTTTCGATTCCCATCACTACCCCTTACCAGGATCCTCCCGGTGGTGGTCTGTCCCGATATCAGTTCTCCCGCCCAGTCCTTGGCCTCCGTCATGAAAGTGCCCTCGAACTCCTGCTTGCCCTGCCGCGCCGCTTTCTGCTCCTTCTGCTTGGGATCGTTGGGGCCCAGGTCGGCCTCCTTGCGGCAGCATATGAAGGCGAACAGCCTCCACACCAGCACGACGAGCAGGCCCGCCAGGAAGGTGCAGATGGAGGAGAGCAGGAAGCACCAGTACTTCCGCTCGTCCAGGCAGTCGGCGACGGCGACGTGCGTGGCATTGCTGGGGGCGGCGTGGGGCGGCTGCGACGCCGCTTCCTCGAACGTCATACCGCGCTACGCGCCCTCGTCCTCCGACTCATCCACACGGTCGGTCCGCGGCGTCGTAGTTCTCTCTGTTTGCTCGGCTCGGAGGCGGCGGCGGTCGCGATCGCGGGCGGCGCGACGACGACGGCGGCGTGTCCTGGAATCGACTGAGCGCGCCGACGGTGTGCTGTCTCGCGCTGGCCGATGTCCCGGCGGCGCGGCGTTGTCGGCGTTCCCGATCCCGACCGATTCCGGGGAAACGTTTCCTTTGTCCGCGGACCGAGACTGATTCGCTACTGCAAAAAAATTGTTGCTAAACATACGAGTAAAGCGTGCGCGCTTTGACATGAGATCACCCCCTTATTTTGGGAGGGGTTGACCTATTTTCATTTTTTTTTTCATAATCCAGGGTGACTGGTGATAAAGTATACGAGCCCTAACAACTATATGTTGGGACAAATGAATTTTTTCAAAAAAATTGTTCACTGCCATGCAAAAATTTACAACCACGCTTTAAAAACCTAAAATATATAAAATTACATACATTTGCAAGATAATTATGCTGAAAATTATTATTATCTTGAATTTGTTATGAATTTATGGCAAAAAATATAAAAATCTGCTAAAAATGGTGACAGCTAAATGTTCTGAAAATCGAGAAACCTGCGCTAAAAGTTGAATAAAAATTTGTTTTTGCCGCGGTAACCATTAATTTCACAATTAGATGTGTCAGTCACATGTAATTTCTGGTAGTTTTTACGAATATTCGCTATTTTTAAATAAAAATGGGCCGTGGACGTGCGACTGATCAAAAATTGCGGCAGCTTATTGTAAAAAAAATACTGCATCGCAAAAAAAATCCGCGAAATTGCGGAAGAATTGTGCTTTGCAAAGTCTACTGTTATATGTAGTTGTTATATGTTATATGGATAAATATTATGGATAAATATTAAAGCATTACCGCGAGACTGGAAATTTGGATGTAAAAGGTAAAAGTCCTAGAAGACCCAGACTTGTTACTGAAAGGAGCCAAAGCTCGTTGGTGAAAATTTGCAAAAAAAGTCGACGGAACACCTTGAGGGATATAACAACGCTATGGAACTCTGAAACAGGAGAAAGACTATCCCAGGAATGTTGCAGAAAATACATTCATCAGTCTGGGCTCAGTTTTTATGAGGTATTGTATAGAGGCAAAAAAAAATCGACAGATGGGCTAAATCGAAGGTATCGTGGACTATAGAAGACGGTCAAAAAGTAATTTTCAGTGATTCAATCAGTCCAAATTTGATGTCTGCGTAGGCGATCATAGAAAAAGACTGTTCAGAATATGTACCCAGACAATAATTTCATATTCGAACAAGACGCAGTTTCCCATACTGCAAAAAAAGACGAAAAAGTGGTTCGGGGAACATCATATTAAAGCCCTATCATGGCCATCAAACAGCCCCGACCTATATGTCATTGAAACACTGTGACATAAGATAAAAAGAGTTTTGAGAGATGATCCTAAAAGAACGGTCTCTAAAGGAAAAAATCGGCGAAATTTGGGACACCTTTTCACCAGAACTCTGTCGAGGCTTGGTTGGAACAATGCCCGCAAGAATTCGGACCGTAATTAAGGCAAAAGGTGACGTAACGCCTTATTATATTTAAAATATTTTTTTCCGAACATTTAGTTGCCAGTTATTTTGTTACACTTTATTTGTTTTGTTAAGTTGTGACATTGTTAATTTGTTTTTTTCTGAAAACATTAATTAAAACATACTTTTAAATTCTTTAAGTTCTTATGTACTGTCAGCTGCTTTAGTCAATTTTTCCTTCATTATACATAATAACAGTCTAATACGCGAAAAATGTGTTTGTCCGAACATAGAGTTAGGGTTCGTACAAATGCTGGTGATAATTGTACACCTCAAATACAACAAAAAAAGTTCCTCTTGACCATGGTCCGATTCTCAAGCATAAGGGAGAAATTTCAGGATTTGTGTTTTTTTTTTTTTGGAAAAACGTGATTTTTCGCCTAAAAACACCATATCTCCTGAACTATTCAGTCTAGCCCTACATCAAATTTAAAAAAAAAACATTAGAAAAGCTCGTTAAATTTTCTTGTTCCTTGCAAACACACTTAGCAAGATTCCCATTTAACTTTTGTAAGCACAGACACAATTCTACATTTTAAAAAATTCTGAATTTCTAAATTTTACCGAATTTGACTTTGATAAAACGATATTTTTTTGTCACTTAACACACTGAGTGAAGAGGAGGAGAAGTCAAAAAGCTCAAGCCGAAGTCTCCAAGTGCTGTTGTTAACTTGCAAATGACTGCTGAAGTTGAAAAAGTGCTTTTTTTCAATATTTTTTTACTTCGAAAGTAGGGCGACTATGATCATGACGGGGACTTCTTGGAGGGACTGCTATTTGTAATACGAAGTCACAAAAAAAAATTCAGCTCGATCCGTTAATAACTTTTCGAGTAATTAACGATCGATTTTTTTTTGAAAGCCTTAACAATGATGCTATTTCTTTGTTTATTGTACGGTATTGACCGGGTTGGGCTATAAAAAATCGTTCAAGTTTGCGAGACTTTTTGAGATTTTGAAAAATATTAATTTGGGCCAGTTTTATAAAGTTTTCTACGCGACTACCTTTTTTGACGCGACGTAGATATATATTCTGGAGTGGGTACTGGAACCTTCGGCGTAGAAACAAAAAACTGGACGTTTTCCACGAAACACCGAACTACTACACTTTTCTCGACGCGCGTTTCGTCAACCAAATTGGCATCTTCAGGAGAAGATTAAAACTAAATTCTAGCCTACACACTTGCACCATTTATACCAAATTTGTTGCCACGGTTCACTGAACCGTAACTGTTTTTGTTTATCAGAGCAAACAGTGGACTGGTGGGTATCGGACCGTTGTCCTTATTCATACTATTGTTTCACTTAATGATTTCTAAACTTTCAAAAGCATCCAACTGTCTACTGTTTGTTACATTTCTAATTAATTTTAAATTATTTATATCTATCCTATGGTTGTTGTCAAAAGCGTGTTGGGCAACACAAGATTTTTCTGTTCTGCCATATTTCAAATGAGCCATGTGTTCTTTAAATCTAGTCAATATAGATCTTTTTGTTTGCCCAATATACTTTTGATCACAATCTTCAAGAATTTCATGATCATAGTCACCCTACTTTCGAAGTAAAAAAAATAATGAAAAAAAAAGCACTTTTTCAACATCAGCAGTCATTTCCAAGTTAACAATGGCACTTGGAGACTTCGGGTTGGGCTTAAAATTTTGGAAATTCAATAGGCTACAACTTCGTAAATGCATATGCTATATAAAATATGCTAAGGAACGGAGATATAAGCGAAAATGTAAAAAAAGACGTTTTTTTTTTTCACAAATTGTTCATTTAAAAAATTAGCGGACGGTTTCACCTCTACGGACCCCGCGCATTGTGTTCTTCGCAAAAAAATACATAGGAAACCGTCAAAACTAGCCCTACATGTTTCAAGAACACTTTTTGATGATTTTAGCTCCTGCCTACTGGACTGACTGTAGCTCAGCATGTTTCAGTCGTGCTTCGTGTTTGTAAACATCGGGACGGCGACTCACAGGTTCCGGGGAAACCTGCCCGCGCCCAAGCGGCAACGCTATCCAGCATCGACGATGCGACAA